>OY720429.1:270159883-270705318 GCA_963082735.1 Pocota personata | reverse complement strand
CAATTATTTTCGTTTATTCAGTTGTCAGAGTAAAGCGCTTCTAATTTGAAGACATTCTATGAATGTAAAATTTAACGCTAAGCTTAGTGGAGTCCTTGAGAATCTTCTGTGTGGCATACACTTAGGTGAGAATTTTGACAACGCAGTGCAAGAGCTTAGGGTATTTCAGATTCTGTGACAGATTATTCAGAATCCACAATTATGAAATTGTTCATAATGAAAGGTTTCACAGGAATAATTTACGACATGACGCAGCTTTGGTGTAGGCTCGTTGGAAAAATGGCATTATCCTCATCAAAATTGTGCGACAGCTGGGGAATTTACTTATACGTCTCAACTGCCGTTGCAATTACATAATTTCTTCGTTTTAAAAGGCCACAGACGAACTCATGGGACGCAGCTTAAATGGTTCATGAATTGCAGATATGAGAAGGAAAGAGATACCAGTGGGAGTACTTTTCACTACTTTGCATGAAGGACAATGTCATTTCAATGACGGAGATTCGAATGCTAGACTGCAGGACGATGCTAAACTGCAGGAAAGTGGGCTTTTTTTTAGATGAATCAGTGGCAGTGAAGTGCATTTGCACTTCTAGTACAAGAAAAACTTATAAGTTATACAGCGAAGGACATTTGAAGTCAATTAGTCAAATATTGTTCCTTCGAAAGGCGGCCACCTGGTCCAATATACAGGATTTTTCAATAAGGACATAGCAATTTTGTATTTAAATAAATCACAGAGTAATTGAGACATCGAGATGAAATTTATTATTTATTAATTATTAAGTATGGAATTCAATCTCGTTCACATGACCATCGCGAGCACGTTTGGAGCCAATTTTCCACCACTCTTCCACTCATATCGGCCGGAACGTTGGCAATGTCACGTTCCATATTATTCTTGAGCTCCTCTAACGTTGTTGGCTTGTTGGCATAAACCAACGATTTAACGTTACCCCTTAAAAAATCGCATGAGCGAGCTGACCATTCGACCGAACCATTGCTCGAGATGACACGATTACCGAACTTCTCCTACAATAGATCAATTATTTGTCCAGCTGTGTGGCATGTTGCACCATATTATTGGAACCACATATCACTGATGTCAAGTCCATCCAATTCTGGCCAAAAAAAAGTCTTCCAACATGGCACGGTAGCGAACTCCTTTGGCCGTAACATGGTGATCATTTTCGCCGACGAAAAAATACGGTCCAATCACACCTCCGGCATGAAAGCCACACCACACGGTCACTTTTTGTGGATGCAATGGAGTCTCTTGAAGCACATGTGAGTTTGTTGTTGTCCACTAACACATATTTTGCTTATTGACAGAGCCATTAAGCTAGAAATGAACTTCATCGCTGAAGATGATTTTTCGATGAAATTCAGGATTTTTTTCAAACTTTTGCAGAGCCCAAATGATCAAGAGGCTTCAGTTCTTGAGTTACTTTGATCTTGTAAGGGTATTGGCCAAAATCTTTACTCAAAATTCGCCACAATGTGAACTGAGAGATTCCCAATTCCTGTGGAATCGACTGATTTGGCTCATTTTGAACTGAAGCACTTACGGCTGCGATAATTTCGGTACTTTGACCGGTGCGTTGCCTCACTGGCACAGGAACATTCAATAGTGAATATTTTAAGTCGAATTTATGCATTGTATTACGCACAGCCTGTCTGGTGGAACGATTATTACGACCGAAAATTGCAGTAAGTGCTCTTAAAGTTGCGACCACTCACTCAGAATTTCGGTAGTAATTTTTAATAATTCCCAAACGTTGCTCCTTCGTGAACTTCATCACGATAAAAATGTAAACCTTGGACGATATTTTGACATTGAAAGATCATAATAAAAATTTAAGGGTGCGTTTGTATTAAAATACAAAATTGTTATGTCCCTATTGAAAAATCCTATATTATGCGTGACACATGCAACCAGGATGTAGGAATTAGTACAACAGAAGGGAAAAAGCAAGAACATCTTCCATTTTCCTCAGAAAGTAGAGGTAAACAGAGGAATGAAAAAAGGAAAGAAGGACACAGAGAAGACGATAGCACCCACTATAGGCTACTTTGAGGAATTGAGTGCTAGCCACCCGCTAGTGAAGGGACAGGACAGATTTTCTTTTTCACTTTTTCTTTATAAACTTTCAAAAAACATAAAAAAAACAAGAAAAAAAATATGCTCTACTGATGTTCGCAGATACTCGTACACATTCATTGTGCTCGTACCTGTGATGGTTCTCTTTAATAGCAATTGCACAGTGCTCAGAAGTAGGCTGGCTACAAGTTTTGTCGGTGGTGCCTGTTTCTTAAGGAGTTCAACGCATATCTGCTCTTCCTATAGCTTAACTTACTCAGAAAGGAAGAATCCTTAGAAGTATGTGTATGTACAGCCTTGGAAAAAGAAGTACTAGTCGAACCTATAATTTTCCGAAATTCACCAGAGCTAAATTTCGTGTACTCCCGATAGGTTTTTTTTTTATATGCCTTTTTTTCCACCCAGCTTTACACCCTTGTTTGGTCCCATCATTGACTTAGCATTTCCATTGGGTTCAGTTTTACCAGCGCCCTGATTTGAGGATATTTTAGGTCGCTCCCCATATAGGTGGACTCCTCGATACTGAACGGATGTAATCATAGATACAGTGCCGGCATCAGAATCATTGTTTTATTTTGGTTCTGGTTTGTATGTGCTCTAAAGTAATGCGGGGAAAAAATCATCAAGGATATTTTCGGCGGTCGGAAAAAGATGGCTTAAACGCTTAGCATTTCAATAATTAGTGTGACCTACTACTTGATCACACCCCTACCGGAATATACGGAGGGTCTAACAAAAGTTTTCTAAGTAGTTTTTGGAAAAACGAATGGTTGATTGTCGATTTGTTATAGTCTACGAGTAATCATCTTAAGAAATCCGCTTTGCCATTCTCTTCATATTTCGATAAGCAACTGCAAATTTTCCACGAATGCCAAAATGCATATTGAATAAATGTACCATCGCTTGTGTCTGCTTTCAAGTGGTTTCAACGATTTCAGATGGCTAAAGCACGAACCTCCTAAAGATCGCCACAAATCTTCCACCGATGATACAAATGTGGTCCTTCAGGAAGAGTGAAGAAGCAATATGAAATATGCTCTCCACTACTTAGACAAGAAATGCGAGGACCTATTTGTTACAGAAATGCTCTATTACCACAATTTGTTTTCAAAAGTCTTTGCGTTACGTACTTTGGAAACGCAATTGCGTAGACACGTATTTTCCGCAGATATTCATCCTTTCTGAGTGCAAATTTATACATATTTTTGGATTCTACTCAAAGAGCTCTTTCACTTGTACTGGAGCCATTTTCAAAATAATGAGTTTTTTTTTCAAAAATAACACCGGCATTGTGTTTGGGTTAGGTAGATGGGTGCCTTGTGACAAATAGTGTCACTGCTCACTTAAACCAACAATTCCGGTACATTGTGCCCAATCATTTAACCCTGGAAACGCTGTAAAGTCTGCTGTTAGAACCACCCAGATAGTGATATAAATCTCAGGAGGTCCGTAAGCTCTACATTACCTAAGTCCTACAATTCCGAGAAGAAGTAACTTCCAAGAGTCCTCATTCTTATAACAGATAGAGCAGGACAATCACACAGCTGTTGACGAATTGATTTAATTTCTTCTTCATCTCTGCAACTTCTACGAGTACAATAGTCGTTATGTAGCACACCGAATCGCTTCGCGTGAACGCCAATGGCACAATGACCAGAATTATTCCTGTGCATTATAACGACTAAGTTTTAACAGAGAAGTTGATCTCTTCTTGCTGAAGGCCGGCCATAGCGCCCTGGCCGTTGCGCATGTTTCCAGATGAGTCCACCGTCTGTTTGCTCGATGGGTGTTTTCATATCCTATTTTCTTCCGTAGGGAACTGATTGGGGTTACTACAAAAGGGAGGGCCCGCAATAAGTGCAGCGCCGACCCTTTCCTAGCAAGCTCGTCAGCCCTTTCATTTCCTTCGATATCCATATGCCCTGGTACCCAGCAGGGGGTCACCGAATTGGCTGTGGATATTCCATTTTCCATCCGCAGCCTGTATGATGGCTGTGATTTCTGCCTGAAAGACGCTGCAGTCGTCGTTTATTTTAAAAGGCCTCACAATAAACGCCCATCTTAGAACCATCTGTATAGAACGCCAGTTCCTTTTTCTTCATGGTTCTTCTGTTCCTCCAGTACATTTTGTCAGGAATTCTTATAGTGAATCTCCTTTCAAATGCTAGCGTAGGGGTCATGAAATCAGTTTCCGTCGATCTGCTGGTAGTCCCCCATCGGGATAAAATGGAGGCACGGCCGTAAAGGCTCGATGACCACAGTCGGCCTTCTCTCAGTCTTTCAGCGGTTTTAGCCGCTCGACTGCTGCAATATATATCAAGCGGAATGAAACTGAGCATGATTTCCATTGCCGCTGTTGGTGTTGTTGTTATTGATCCCAGGACTTCGAAACACGTTGCCTTCTGGATTTTGGTGAGGTTTGAAGGCTGGTATTGCTTCTCAAGAGAATGGGTCTTACAACCGCTGTATTTAGGTATATCCAGTACACCACAGCTGGTTTGTGTTTGGGTTACTATTTTGCTAACTTGTGCGAAAAACAGTAGGAATCCGTGGCTTGTATACGGAACCCTAAAAAGAGGAAGTTCGTCGCTACATTTTACTACATGCACCTGTTCACACTGAAGAAAAAACCACCAACTTTCTGGCGCTCCAGAGTATCAGTGAAATTCGCCCAGCACCTTATACCTCGGAGCTAGCCTCGTATGATTTGTGGCTATTCCGACAAATAATTGAAAATCTTCAGTTCCAATGAGAAAATCATTAACGCAGTCAATTCCGAAATTGAGAAGATCAAAAAAATAGTTTTGAGAAATGTTTCGAAACTTGTCTCTACTGAAATTAAAGTTTTTTTTTTTTTTTTGCTTTCAGGAGAGGCGTACCTACTCGTATAAGGCTGTCAGCGGCCCGAGATATTCGTAGATGCCTGTTGAGTCTCCTCTTGAACTGTAGCACTTCAATCTGCTACAGTTCAAGAGGAGACTCAACTTCTGGAAATATGTAACCTGGGAGTGGATTCTAAAGTTTACTTGATCTATAGCGCGGTTGGAAGTTGATGATGGAGGCTTGCTATGTAGAACGCTCAAATATCGCATTTCTAGTGATCATTCCATTGAGGTCTTCGGAACATCTTCGGAATAGTATAGGCACAGGTATTGGAAGTTAATGCTGTCAAGCAGATGAATAGAATGTTTTGGGGCCAATCTCATAACGTGAGAACAATACTCAAGACCTGGGCTAACTTGCACATTGTATAGGAGTACTCGTATGTCTTTGCTCTAAATAAGTAACTCAACTTCGAGGATGTCGATTTTGCAATATTGGATATGTGGTCATGCCATGTTACATCAGAGTTGACTGTGACGCCAAGAAGGTTTCCTTGGGATGGATAATTTGATTGTTTATTTGAAGCTGTGGAAGAATTTATGGAAGAGTTCTTTCTGGAAAAGGCGGTTAGATGTTCTTCGTAAAAAGTCTGCTTTTCAAACTGCAAACATTTCTGCAGGTCCTCATTTAATGAGTTGATCTAGTCGCATCTCTAACGATGCGATTTATATGGTCATCCAACAAGAGGTGTCATTTTAAATTTTGCGCCATTGTTGAACTGTCAACATTCAACGACCATTGGAGGAGGTTATTACACGCACTACGTGTTGAAATAGTCAAGATTCACTACAAAAACGGTGGAAATATCGCGGAAACGTTTCGTAAAATTCGCACTGCTTTTGGTCTTCTCGCACAACTATAGTGAGTTTAATCGGTCAATTTTGGACGTCTCGGATAAGTTAGTGATGTGAAGACTTCAACTCGTGTTCGTCCAGCAAGGTCAGCTGAAAATATTGCCGTCGTAGCTGACAGTGTGACTGAAAACCCAGGTGTGTCCATTTCGAGACGATCAAAGGAATTGGGCCTATCCGCAACCGCTTTGCACCGCATTTTGCATAAAGATCTTGACCTACATGCTTATAAGGTCCAGTTGCCACAAGAATTGAAGTCAGCAGACCACTCACAACACCGTACTTTCGCTGATTGGGTGCTGGAAATGAATGTACAAGATTTTACACAAAATTATTCTGAGTGATGAGGCTCATTTCCTGGGTACGTAAACAAACAAAACTGTCGCATCCGGGGCTCCGAAAACCCAAGTGAAATAGTGGAACAACCTTCCCATCCACAACGAGTGACAGTTTGGTGTGGTTTTTGGGCTGGCGGTGTCATTAGGCCGTATTTTTTCGAAAATCATGCTGTAAAACAGAGTAGATGATAGCATAGAACCCTAGGGCACTTCAGTGTTTACATCAAATGTAGCAGAAGACACACGATCAACTTCAATTGATCTGAAATGAAGAAAATATTCCAACCGCTAGCTTATTTAACAGGGCACTAGTCAAACCAGATTGAACGCATTTTAGAGGTCCCTGTACTGTTTCGATACTAGAGGTCCATAGGTGGATTACGTGTCCCTACAGGTATTTGATTTTATGAACATTGTAGGTCATCACTTTAGACAACATACATCACAACTCTACAGGATGCTAGTTGGCTAGTTTCTCTTTTTGGTAATTGGTTGAGTGCGGGCAGTTTTCCCGCAAGAAGGAAACATTTTTTGGGCATAGAATTAGTTTTGGTGGAGGACAATAACTGGAGATGAAAAGCAAATGTGTTGTTAGTCCTATCGCATGTTTAAAATAGGTAGGTAGGTTTCTGGTTAATTTTGAAAAGACCTCCAACTAAAACTTCACTACCAAAAGCCGCTTCAGGGATGTTACATATTCCTGACTGCCTTAGAAATATTCTTTGAACAAAGGCTTCCTTTCAGAAGATTCATAATATACTCGCAAAAGGCTTCCAGATTTTGTTCGCTCTTAGACCAGTTACACATAGGTCGCAACAAAATCGAAATCAAACAAAACACAAAATTAATCCGCTTTTCATGCTTCGACTTTACACAGTACAAACAGCCGCCGATATTGTCATCATCGCCTCCGCCAACGACCGTTGAAAAGAAAATCTCTACAAAATAACTTCACAAGGACAATCCAATATTACGGCATAGCCTTAGTCTAACTCACATTGCCATGGCTGTGGAAAAATTCTATTTTCCATTCAGATATCCATCAGCAACAAATCTCCACATTAAGTGATTCTTTTGTCGGGAAATAACCTAGCTCTCTGCCCCCCATTGCACCCATATCATCACCGTTAAATAGCAAACAAAAAATAAATCCATTTACCCACCATCCATCCGCATTCCCACACCAAACCTTGCGCAATAGCCAATAGCAACAATAACTATGAGGAGGAGAAAAATTTCCTAAATAAATTCCAAATTGTCGCAATAAATAAATTAATTGCTTTAACACGTGACTGAACTTCAAAGCCTTCTTTTGGGGGAGGACGGGGTTGGGTTGTTGAGGAGGCGGAGTAGCAAAAGTATTGTTTGCCTTTTCAGTGTCACATTTAATATGATCATTCAGCCGAATAAAGAGAATCTCTCTCGTCTCTCTGCCAAGGTTGGCTTTATCAAGAAGCCAACGAAATTGGACCGTTCGAAGGGGATTGGTGGAAGTCCTTCAAATGAAAAAAAAAGTATACCCATATATATACCTCGAAAAAAGGTAAATTATTTGTTTTCTATGCGCTTCCGTCTCTCGGTGTTTCATTTTTTCCACCTGACAGCATCCTGCGAAGGATGCTGACAAAGCGCATTATGGTTTCTTGAAGTTTGCCTGTTGACATGGTAATAAGCGATGGCCTACCTTTCAATCTTTTTGATGTTTTCCATCCTTTTTTTTCTACCTAGTATATGTGCGTTTCAATATTAATTAATTAAAAAAAAAAAAAAACGCTTTAAAGCCGATGTTAGAATTCAGTCAAAATGCTCTTAGCTTAAATGATAATGATGAGTTGCCGATGGTTCATTTGTTGTTACAAACTTTGAGATGCCGCTAAACCACTTTGAGGAATCTGTTTACTTTTCCCAGAAGTTGTTTTGATATTTCTGAAAATTCTTAAATTTTTCTTTGACTGAAAATCAATAGATTTTGTTAAAAGGTCCTCCTTGTTAGCGTTATCTGTTAGCAATTACTAAAAGATGGACAATGCCCCGCAGGACGATATTGAAAATTCATAGGATCCTTGTTTTCAACTTGGAAATTGTTCGCTAAAAATATCAAAATAAATATTATTGTGTTTTGTTTTTCGTGTGGTATTTATTTTTGTTCCATCTTAAAGTAAATTTCAAATAAAAAGAATAATATTTGTGGAAAATATGGTAATTGGTGTTGGATATTTTTGTATGCTGAATATGGAAAACATTCTACCATTTTACATTATGACGCCATTTGGTTGACATTTTAAAATTTTAAAGGCTTTCCATGTGCCCACAACTTAAATTTTACAAGTTATGCCAAACTAGACGAAAATTGTGTTTTTTGTGTACTTTTTCCAGTGACAGCCAATTTGACAGCTGACAGCTGATTTGTGCTCAGTTTGGTTTGCCATTTTACCATGAATAGACTTAAGGGGGAACAACGCTTGCAAATTGTGCAAATTTATTTCGAAAGTCGTGATTCAGTGCGCGATACTTATCGTGCGCTATATCCATGGACATAATCGTCCATCCGAGCAAGTAATTTGATTAATCATGGATCGTTTTCGCACCACGAATACTCTAATTGATAGTACGCATCCGAATAAGCTGCTGTCCGAATGAGTTGGAAAGATCTTAGATTATGAGCTTACAAGATCCAGTTCTACTAAGGCACTTCCTTGGACCCAGGCGGTAGCGGAAGAATTGCTCAGATGGAATCAGCGGTAGTGTCTACAGTTCCAGTCAGGCTGAACTACTTAGTCAGAACCTTATAAGGACTACTTGGACATATTTGGAGATCAGGCCTATAGGATCTTGAAAACTGTGTCAGGGTTTTGCCAAGAAGAGATTGTGCCGGAGGAGTTCTTAATACGAAGACCAACCGCCCGTATTGGGCAACCAAGGAACTGGTTGTTACGGAAGCTACCACAAGCATCGGATGTGGTTGGATCTACTGTTGATGACTACAGCGAACTAAAAAAGGACAACGACCTTACGATTTGCACATGAAATTTTTGGACACTTAATAGACCGCGTGCAGCTGAATAACTAGCAGAGGCCGTAGACTGCTATAAAGCAGATCCATCCAAGAAGTGCAATGGGATGTGCCGGGCAAAAGGAGGATGAAAAACTGTGACGTTTACTATGGTAATTGCTACAGAGAACAGAAGCAGTGCTTATTTTGGATGCGGATATGTCATAAGCCGCAGATTTAGGAAAGTCTTAAGCTTCTGTTACGTAAGTGAGCATTTATGACAATTCGCATCAAGACTAAGTTCACCAACATAAGCCTAATCCAGCCTCTACATAGAACAAAGACGACGCCACCAAAGAGTGTTTCTATGAGCTCCTCTAGAAAATTGATAAGCATTGTCCTAGATATGACGTTAAAATCGTGTTGGGCAATTTGAATGCTAAAATAGGAAAGGAGGACATCTTTGGTGGAAGAGTTGTTAAACATAGACTACACGACACCACGTCAGGAATCGGACTTAAGCTAATTGAATTTGCACTATAGCAAGCACGCGTTTTCCTCATCTCAACATTCACAAGGGGACATGACGGGCCTCTGATCATGAAATGGTAAATCAAATTGATCACATTATGATCGACGCAATACCTCCAGCATTATGAATGTCCGAACCTTCCGAGCGGACAAGATCGACTCGGATTACTACCCTGTTGCAGCCAAGGTACAAATGTGGAACGTCACAAGCGTCACAACAAAGAAGAATTACTGGGAGAGGATACAACGTCGAAAGGCTGCAATCGCGTATCCCGAAATCTCTCCACGAATCCTATGCGGCCAGCATCAAGTGCTAAGGCCAGTGGCAACGTTCCCAACATGCCATCAGAAATGCCACAACTGATGTGCGACCTCCACCACGAAACCCCTGATTCGACGAAGAATGTGGACAAGTGCATGCAGCAAAACAAATAAAGCGGTACTGCCAACAAGAACGAGGGCTGCTCGCTAGCTCTACGAACAAAAGAGACGAGCTAGCTTCCCTAAAAGAAGAAGAAAGATCACGAGAAATGCACGATCGAAGATATTGGAAAATCTGCTACAGGAACAACGTACGGAAGTTTTACCAAAAGGTGTAAAGGGAACAAACGCCGTGCAGATACCTGTAGAGATGAAGAAGGAGTCACAGTCGATGACTAGACAATTTTGTTGAAACAGAGTTTTGGAGATCAAAATTTTGACCCCATACCAGGCAAACTAAAAAATTGATAAAAAAACGGTTTTAAGTCAGACTTCTTACTTAATTTAAGGTCGTATCAAAACAATACAGAATGACAGAATATCCTTTGAGATTTATACAATTTTGGTTCTCTTATGAAAAAATATTCCCAGAGAAACAATATGAATAAACAACTAAGGGAATGCATAAACTACTACCTAATTATTCACTTCGACACTATGGATACCGCATATATTGTCTGCAATACCCCTATATACACACGTATGCAAATGAGAATAAAGTTTACTGTCATACGTAGCTACGTTCGTTTAACAAAACAATTTCTATTGCAATAAAACTATTTTCATGTCGACCAGTCATTTATAACAATACATCGTTTGCTCAATTCGACAGGACGAAATAAAACTGCCCAATAGAACGATATACTCGTACGATATATAAAAGTATTGGAATGAACTAGGTTCATTGGGTATTTCAATAAACTTTTGCTTCCCCATACACCGATTGCCATGCAAATAGATCATTCGGAAATGAAACTCCAGGAACACTTTTTAATGAAATTTATTCGAACATCAATTCTGAATGAGGTTGCGTGTGTGCATCAGATCAGATAATCGAATCAATAAATCCCTGCACATATTCAATACTTCGGGTGCACTTGCAAGGAGCAAACATTTCAGGGATGACACTTTCCGAATGCAAATAAATATTCCAACGTCAGTCTCATAAGAAGGACTGCCAGCTAGGATAATGTATGAGTATGTAAGCTACGTGGAACTCTCCTTATCGCTTTGTATGTACTAGTGCCTTTCTATGGGTATGCGTGCGTGCATCCTCGATGGCAAAAGGGTAACTTTTAATGAGTTCACTGAAAGCATGTGTTAATGAAGTTCCACAACGCAAAGGGCTCATGCATTAAACCTACGAGTGAGTATAAAATTAAATTTAAACTTGAACTGATGACATGCTCCAGTTTCGCTACATCAAACAACTGCTTGGCTACATGGTGACGATAGCTCCCCATTAAAGTGGTTTAGTGTTAGAAAGTGTAAATATGCATTTTACTAAATGTGATTTTTGCCATCCACTCTTCCTTTCTCTGTGTATCTGTTACGGATTAAACTCTAATTGTAGTTATGTAGCTCACGACAAGGGGTTGGAACAACTTCCTCTGGTAGACAAATAAAAGAGTTGGAATTAATTATACAAGGATAAGGTAAAAGAACCTGCATATAAGTGGCGTAATGACAGTGTACTGTGCAATTTGCTTCTACTTTAAATTGGTCATTAGAACGTTTAGTTCAAAAATACGAGTACATTATCCTTGTGGAAATGTTGGATTGGAATAAGAGTTAAAGTGAAAGGAAAATCTCTACATGTTGTGAATGTAATTTGATAGCTAAACTGAATTTCATGGAATTTAGAGCTTTTACCGATAGGTACAGCACATATTTGTATACTACGTTTGCTGTTGTTCCAACGGGCTGTAGAAGGGACAGACTGTGAGCGTGAGGTGAGCTAGCTCTAGAGCATGCCACATATGTCCGTGGACTGACGCCATCATCTCGAAGTAGACCTTCAATGGAATCTCAGTCGTTTAAAATAAAAAGTCGTAGTCAGATGGAATAAGAGGGATGCGAGATATAAACACAGTTTCCCTTTGGCCGCAGCCGGTTAAGATTGTCGCCTCTATCACATTCTTATGGAGAGCTTTCACCTGCAATTTGGTTCCGTTTGCATATTTTGGGAGGATTTTAATTTCCTTAAGAGCATAACAGATGCGCTCCTTCAACATTCAACCTGAAGGGTTGAAAGTATACAGGAATTCCATCGGGTTAGGCACCACTTCTTCCATATCTACTACTGTGTATACGAGTATAGAGTTGTATGTCATTTTAAAAGCCTCTAATTTAAGCAAAAGGCGAGAATTAATTTTGATTGCTGCATCATTTTGTGGTGTTAGTATAGCCCAGCCCCTTGCCATGTAATTGGTGTGTTACTTATGTTCTTCAAATCGGGATATATATCTTCAGTGAGCGTCTTTATGTTCCTCACGATGTGACACAAACTTCTTCTATATTCCCTCTCCACCCACGTCATGTCCCAAATGTACTCTTGTGTGACATCCCTGAACACACATTACTTTGCTTAGGTGTGTTGCAAAGAGGACTTTCAAATGCGTTTAAGTTGAGAGGTAACTTGAATGCTGAATGCGCAGTCTTCCCACCCTCCAACAGTGTTGAAGCTATGTTTCGATCCTGTCTTACCTTAGCAAGCAACAGTTTAATGAGAAAAGTCTTTCCTGTCCCGCCTGGAGCATCCAAGAAGTAAATGTTACCATCTTTTGCATAACCACACACACACTATGGCAATGTTATCCACTGCTGCATGACTGTTGGCTGTGATCTCCACTCTGTATAATAGTGCGCCTACTTTTTGGGGGCGTTTTCTTCAAAAAACCTGATATTGCTTCTTTTAAAGCTACTTACGGTAATGAATAAGACTTATTTTCAAGACTTATTTTATAGGAAGAAGCCACAAAATTAGATCAGTTTTTCGGATAAAATCTCTTAAAAGGAGCGAAAGTATACTCTGACTAGAAAGATACACATTTCATTGAGTTTGTATTGAATAATTTAAATGCCACGCTCACTTTATTAGGGACGAGTTAGAAGACGATGAATAGGGTATCATTCCACACGGATTGTAGCTTTCCTGTATGCTTCCACTTGAAATGTGTTCCTTTATTCCAAGTAAATTTGCAAGCCTTAGAACAAAATAAGAACTGTGGTTTGCGAGTAACCCGACTTGTGCAATTGTCGTCCGGAAAATGAAAGAGTGACTCTTTCTCGTCAGTTTGCGAACTAACACATACGAGACGTGCTACGAGGCGTTTTTTTTAGTCATTTAATACCATTTCGACTGCCTGCAGAGCTTTTTAAATACGGTGATGATGTTTTGGTAGGGTGCATGCACCAACTCATCAACAAAGTATGGAAGGATGAAAGCATGACCGATGACTGGGACAATAAGCTTCATATGCCTTATCTACAAAAAAGGCCATCCTATGTCCTCCAAAAACTACAGAGGCATATCCCTGCTAAATGTCGCGTATAAGGTCCTAGCCAACGTTATATGTGAACGTCTTAAGTTTTTCTGCAAACACACTCATACCAGTACCAGTGTGGCTTTCAACCCGACATTGAAGTAAATCCTGTAAAAGACCAGCGAATTTCAAGTCGAGGGTCACCAGCTTTTCATCGACTACAAAGCCGCATATGATAGCATCCATCGTCATGAGCTCTACATGGCGATGGCCGAATTCGGGATCCCGCTCAAACTAATCAGCAGTGTCGCCTTATGCTGGGAAACACGCAATATAATGTGCAGTTTGGAAACAGTACTTCTGAACTATTCCAAATATGTCCAGCTTGTCCCAGCTCCCAGGTTTGATAAGGCAAGGAACACCGAACCTCCGTTTTAATGACTAAGCTATTGCGGATGCCAGAGCGCTTGGTCTGAAAAACTAGAAGCAGCGTGCCCAGAATCGAAGAGAATAGAAGGCTGACGTGTCTTAGACAGGGACTATTCATGGGTTGGGAGCCCGCTAAGTAAGTAAGTAAGTTCGGCTAACTTAAAGGTAACTTGCTGGCGGGAACATATTTTGAGTCAAAATATTCTGAAAATTTCAGAAGTTTCAATTTTAATTCCATGCAATCAACCTCTCTTAAGTCATGTATTAGCCGAGACGAAATATTTAATTAGCTCCATGCCTTCGTCAAGCAGCTACCAATTTTAAATCCTCTATGTGAGCCATAAATTGCACAAAACTCGAAATTGTAACCCAATTTCAAGGCACCGAACCGAATACAGCTATTCTTTCCACAAATGCAATTCAATTTCCCCCAAAAATTCAGTTATGTCCGACGTGACACCTACATCCTTCTTTACATGCCTCACATCTCTCGATCCTGGTGGCTGGCGTTGGCAGAGCTGAGTATTGCTTATGTTGGCTTATCAAATTGACTATAAAATGAGCAAAATATTGAATGCAATGTCCTCATATGCAAATGCCATTGGACAAGTTCTATATTTGCCAACAAAGGCTTCCACCGAAGGCACCTACTACCTCATCTAACTGTCTACCTGAAGAGGAAAGGAATATCCTGCATACTGAGCACACCGAACATTTCACAACGGAAGCAGATTCCTTTCATCTCACATTGGTGACGATGCACAAGGTGTGGAGTACACAATTTTTCGGTTGCTCTGATGGGACAGAGATAACCTGAGTGGCGGGGGGGAGGTTGGGGCGGGTGGCTGGGGAACGGTAACGACAGGGATTCGGATCATGAGTTCTTAAATAAAATTACAACTCAAGTTTTTGCCATTTGTTTCTGGTGACACTTACGCTCGTGGTGGTGGTGGTTGGTGGTTGGTGGTTGGTGGTAATGGTTTCGTGTAGGTGAATTTTTGACTTACCCTAGGGCTGTGTAACAGCGGTATCCGATTGGCAAATTGTGCAATGGTTGTTGTTGCTGTTTTCCACGTTAATGTATCCACCAGGGAGTGCTCTGTTACACCAGGACACGTTATAGTGACATTCTTACCAGCTTCGGCTATTACCTTCTCCGTTGGGATGTTTGTCACGTCTGGAAGGACACAGAAAAAAAAAGAAAGAAAATGTTAAATTTTTGTATTATTTCTCAAGGGATATATGGAGGCATTGGGGTATGAACAAAACCCACACCGCAGTGTTGTAGATACAGAAAGTTTGAAATTTGTTTCCAGAGAATGTAGGACACCTATCAAGAAGAGTCTGTTGAAGTCGTAAGAAAATATTTTTGATTTTAAAATTGAAAATAAAAAAAAGTTTTGATTTTTGATTTAAAATTTCCTCCGACATGTGATGAACGAATTAAAACCTACACAAGGATTCGGATTCTTCGAAATCTAAAAACGAATTCTTCTTCATTTCCAATTTGACTGTTCATCTGAAATGCAATTAACCTCAAAGCTGTATATGGCATTTCAAAAGAATTATAATCTCAATGCAATATCTTAGAAATTGAGGTTACCCACTGTCTGGCTTGAGTCAGACAATAGAGAAGGAGAGTACGTGGTGTAATGAATGAGTCGGAATCGATTGCAATATACTAAAGTCAGTCGCTTGCTGGAAGGACTTGAATGGTTTAGTTGTAGATATAGTTATGTAAGCAAGATATTGATCGATGTAAATATTTTTTTTTTTAGAAAGCTATTCACTCGGCTCCCGCAAGAGAGGGGGGGAGTGTAACTGATGAGGTTGATGCGATTGAATAGTACAAACAGTGGCGTAACTAGAAATTCTGGGCCAATGGCACATTTTTATAAGGGGACTACTAAATTTGTGTTCCCAATTTGAACGGCAAGTATTAGTTTTGTGAACAAATTCGACTTGAGATTTTCATCAATCTTAGTATTACTAAATCCGGTTAAAGGGTAGTGATGCGATGCCATGAGAACGCAAGCGTTCTCATCTAGCCTCTCACTACCAACTCCTACTCTCACCTCCACGTTGGTGACTGGTGGGTGCCTAGTACCTCGACCGAAGATTGGGTAACCAACCCCTTTGGAAGGTCGTTGGTGGCAGCGGACGAGAGAGGGGGGAGGAGTGTTTTCTCACTAAGGCACCTTCTCCGGTTCCAGGCGGCAGCGGAGGAATTCCCTAGATGGAACCAACGGTGGCTTCTATAGTTCCAGTCAGGCCGAACTATTTAGTGTAATCCCTATAGAGCTGCTCTGACATATTCGGATACCATTTTTCCATTTCGGAGCCAATACCGAGCCAGGGTGTTGGAGAAGAGTTGGTGGCAGATGAACCCTAAATAGGCCAACGACAGCGCTCACATCCCAAAGTGGGTTACTGGCACTGGAATAACCGGCCTGCTGTCCTAGGGTTAAGGGCCGGACCCGGAACGTCAACGGACAACGATCTAAGAGTATGTACCTGGAACGTGCGGATGCTCTACACCCCAGGTGCTACTCAAAAACTTGAGTCTGTCCTCACGCGGTACAAGGCAGAAATTACCGCGATCCAGGAGATACGATGGATAGGATCAGGTATGATGAAAAGGAATAATTGCGATATTTATTACAGCTGCCATAAAAGATTGCATGTATTGGGATGCGGATTCGTCGTGGGAAACCGGCTTAGGACAAAAGTTATTGACTTTAAGCCGATAAGTGACCGCTTAGCTGAGATCCGCATCAAAGCTACTTTCCAAAACATAAGCCTAATATGTGCACACGCCCCTACCGACGAGGCTGAAGACCCTATCAAGGAGGAGTTTTATGACCTCCTGGATGGAGCCTACGGAGCCTGTCCGGAGTATGATGTCAAAATTGTGCTCGGGGACTTCAATGCCAAAAACGGAAAGGAAAACATCTTTGGCGGGTTAGTTGGTATACACAGAATCCACTAATCGACCACAGACAACGGGTACCGACTAACTGACTTTGCGGCAGCTCGTAATACGGTGATAAGTAGCACTAGTTTCCAATTTGGAAGTAGTTCCTCCGAACTATTCCCAACATGCACCGGATTTCGGCAAGGAGACACACTATCATGTGACTTCTTTAATCTCGTGTTAGAGCAGATAGTGCGCAGGGAAGGTGTCAACACGGAAGGCACTATCTTCAACAGATCCGTCCAGCTACTGGGGTATGCAGACGATATCGACATCATCGGTCGCTCCCAGCGTGCCGTGATAGAGACTTTTAAGGCGATTGAAGAACAGGCGAAATTTGTTGGCCTTGCAGTAAATGAGGATAAGACTAAGTACATGTTATCAACAAACAAACAAGCATCTGTCCACCACCTAGGACAGAACGTCACTATTGATAGCAACAATTTCGGGGTAGTTAAGGAGTTTATCTACCTCGGAGTAAACATGAACTCCACAAATGACATCCTAGTGGAGATCCGGCGAAGAATTACCCTAGGAAACTGCTGCTACTTCGGTTTGGCAAAACAATTGGGTTCAAAACTCCTAACTCGAAGGACAAAATGTATGCTCTACAGAACCCTTATCCTGCCAGTTATGCTTTATGGCGCCGAATGCTGGACGATAAGCAGGAAGGGAGAGCTGAGACTGGGCTCCTTCGAAAGAAAAATTCTTCGGCCGATTTTTGGTCCTGTATGCGAGGAGGGCGAATGGAGGAGAAGATACAACCGCGAACTCTATGAGCTGTACCAAGATGTGGATGTAGTCCAAAAGGCCAAAATACGTCGACTACATTGGCTCGGCCATATCGAGCGAATGGACAATAATGCTTCAGCTAAGAGGATCTTCGAATCCCAGCCGCCAGGTTCGAGACGACAAGGAAGACCGAACCTCCGTTTCAACAGACAGGATTGCCAGACCCACTTTTTGAGTTAGATATAGTCACTGCAGATTGAACGGCCGGACAAATTTTCTTCAAACTTCACATTTAGGGTCTGTGGGTTCACAATTCAGGGCGAAATCGGAATTTTTATTCCAACCCCAAAATTATGTTTATTTTACCACGAGTTTGTAATAAATGGCTCGAACCATATACGCTACCAGATGGCGCATCAGTATTTTATGAAAAAGTGCGTATAACTGGACTTGACTTTAACTATAGATGCATTGGTTTGTTAGCGCCAAAATATTTTTTACATTTTTATATCTCGGAAATGACTTAATGCAATTTATTCAAAATCTACTGGGACCGCAGCAGGCGCATGGTTAAATTAGTATGAGATTCTTACTCACCAAAAACACCTCCCTTCGATATAAATTTGTTAGTTACTGCAACTAAGTGAAGACTTATCAAGCAATTTTTTTTTTACCCAAAATACGGACGTTTGGCAAGTGTACTTCCAATGAAAGTCCTTGCTTGTTCCGCTATTTAGATAAATCGAAAGGTTTGGTGCTTTGTAGACGGCGCAATAAAATGTTTTCGCCCGTTTTAGAGCTACGAGTATTATTAACATGTCTGCTTAGTCGATTTTTGTACTTTCACACAGAGTTTTTGGTTTCATCTTCGACTGTAGAAATTCTGTGGATATTGTCGTTCTCTTAGCACTTTATTTTCGAAAGTTTCTAAAATATTGGCATTCGTTTTTTGGTACAATCCCAGTATTTTATACCATAGATCCACACCGACTACAGCACTTGCATGTATAAGAGCAGCTTATTCTCAATGTTAAGCTTAGAATTAATTGATGACGAGCTCTTTAAATAGTATCGAGTGTTACAAAAACTCAATATGTGTTTTCAATCGAGTGCAACCTAAAGGCAAATAGTAAAAGTTTTTGCAAATTTCTAAATAATAAAAAGCAATCGAATGACATTCCCAATCTTATGCGTCATGATGGCATTACATCCTCTGATCTGTCAGTCATTCGTAACTTATTTGGTAAACACTTCCAGTCCGTTTACCGATTTTGTGCGGCGATTTGTCACCATGGATGAGACATGGGTCCACCACTATACGCCAGAAATGAAACTGCAGTCGAAGCAGTTGGTAGAAGCCGGTGGTTCAGCGCCAAAGAAAGCAAAGTCGATCGCATCTGCCGGAAAGGTCATGGCCAGTGTGTTTTGGGATGCGAAAGGGATCCTGTTAATTGATTACCTTGAGAAAGGCAGAACAATTACAGGCGAATATTACTCCAACCTTCTTGACCAATTCGCGAGAAGAGGCCTGACTTGAAGAAGAAAAAAATCATCTTTCACCACGATAATGCATTTGTACATAAGTGTGCGTTGGTGATGGGAAAACTGCGGGATTTGGGGTACGATTTGCTTGGCCATCCCCCCTATTCACCTGATTTGGTACCCCCAGACTTCCATCTGTTCCCAAACTTGAAGAAATTTGTTTCTGGGAAGCACTTCGCATCCAATGCAGAAGTTGAGAGGGCCGTAGATGAATATTTTCACAGCCTTCCAGTCTCTCACTTCCGAGAAGGAATACTGATGTTGGAGAAACGAAGGACCAAGTATGTTGAAGTCAAGGGAGATTATGTAGAAAACTAAAATCATTTTTTAACTGAAAATCGCAGTCTTTCATTGTCAGGCCGAGAACTTTTCACCTTGCCCTCGCACGTCGGGAGTCCCTCAGGGTAGCCATCTCGATCCTCTTCTGTTTCTGTTATTTGTCAACGACATTCCCGACTTGATATTAAATTCAAAGTGCTTACTTCGTTGCATAGGCTCTGAACAGGATTGTAGTCTATTGCAAGAAGATCTTGATAGTTTATCAAATTGGTGTAGGATAAATTTTTTATACCTTAATATCTCTAAATGTCAAAGTTTTACTTTTTGTCGAAAACGTTCGCCTGTTAATTTTACATATAAAATTAACCGTAAGGCATTGTCCATCATAACCTTTAAAAAAGATCTTGGTGTCATTTTTGACCAAAAACTAAACTTTTTGAGTCATACTCGTATATAGGTAGACTAAAGACAATAGGTTTTATCTTGCGTAATTCTAAAGACTTTTCGGGTCCTAAAACTCTTAAATGTTGAATTTTTGCCTTCGTTAGGTCTCTCTTGAGAGTACTGCAATATAATATGGAAACCTTCATATGCAGTACACTCTTTTAGAATAGAAAAATCCAAAAACGGTTTACTAGAGTCGTAGTGTAAAGACTTCTCTGGAACATAGATACTCGTACTCGCATGTCAGGTGTAAATTACTTCGAATTTTGCCTCTACACATTCGAAGGAAATACTCTGTGGTTATTTTCATTCGCGGCATATTAGTAGATCACATTGATTGTCCTCCTATTTTATCCTTAATTGGGTTCAATATTCCATGGAGAATGCTTAAAAACCTATTATTTTCCAATATTCCACACCATAGAACTGTTTATGTGGATAATGAAGCAATATCCAGATGTTGAAGAGAAATACTATTTACGACATAATAGATTTCAGTCATAGTAGATACGAGTATTTATTTAAAACTAAAATATTATTAATTTTAAATAACTTTAATGGTGTTAATGTTAATAATGTTAAATATTTTAACTTTGTTTGATGAAATAAACTAAACCAGTCCATTTGCCGGTTCTTTACGTTTCTGTTTCACGTGCGGTTTCCATTTAAACTTTGCGTTGAGTATCATTCCGAAGTATTTAGTCTCGTTTGCGAATGAAATACGAACCAAGTTTATAAGGGCAGGCAAGCTGTTCATTTCCTTATAAGTGGAATTTACATGAAAAGATTTGGTTTCGTTGAGGGCGATCCGCCAGGCCTTTGTCTATTCATTTACATTATTCAGAGCGCTTTGTAGTTTGACAATAATTTCTTCGATCGATTTACCTATTGCTAGGAGAGCAGTGCCATCGGCAAATATAGTTAAGACGGTGCTTTCTTCTTGCGGAATATCATGGGCAAATAAAAGATACAGAAGTGAACCAAGAACGCTTTCTTGCGGTATGCCAGCTGAAATTTCTGTAAATTGCGAGTATTCGTTTCCCTGTCTGACAAGGAAGAGTCTACTCGTATACCCGAGGTTTATTGTCAGTATTTTATATGCGTACAGGTAGAACCTGCAGTAATTTTAACTTCGGGCTTTCATGCCACACTTTATCAAAGGCTTGCGAGACATCAAGAAATACACTTGAGCAAAGTAATATCCTCTCAAAAATGATGGATATAGTTGGCAGAAGCGAAATGGGTCTAAACGACTTCTTTTCTAGGAAACTATGAGCTTTCTTAGGTTTTAATTTCTTTATTTCTTTTTTGAGATTCGTTAGCGTTGCACTTTTTATCGTGTGATTCTCAGGTGCTCTTTCATTTTTAAAATTCCTAAAAGTTTGTTTCAGCAGGTTACACAAGTGCTTCAAGTGTGCTCAATGCTGTGAAGCACGATTTTGTTGCAAAGTAGTGGCAACAAAGTCGTGCCCAGTGGATATTTTAAACCGCAATTTGTGGGCTTTGGGGCAAAAATTCGTATTATATGTCCAGTGCTCGATTTTGTTTGGTTCCCGATTGGTCAGTGACCCGCACACATAGCCACTAATCTAGGCGATATCCACACGAATGTCTTCGTGTAGTCTTTATGTTACGACACAGCTAGATATTTCAAAGAAAATGATTGTCGTCTTTATAGCTCTCCACTCTTTATGTGACTGAACTGTGATGGGTTGATTTTTGCCTTACTAATCCGTCAGCTTTGTCAAGATATGCCACTATGACTTCGGCAAACGCCCTTAAGCTGTGATCACTTATGGCTTTGAAAGCAGCCTATCAACCAATGAGCAAGCTTTCGCTATGGAATTGGGCTATACTCGTACTTGAATGTCTCAGAAGCCATGCGGATTGGCAATAGTTCCGGTTGGAAGAAAGTGGTGCAGTCCTGCAGGTATGGTATGGGCTTTGATATATTTATTATTTAGTTGACAATATTAATAAGTATACACGTTTCATCAACCCACCGTTCTCCACCACTTTCCTAGTGTGCAAATCCACAGGACATTCTGAACTGCAGTCTAGAGCTGATGTAGTCGGTAGGAGACTTAGCTAATTCGCGAGACTCTAAGTCCAAAACGTGGTCTTGAGTGTACGGCTTAGAATTCTAGCAACCAAAGTCATTCTTCATGTCTTGTCACCAGAAAAGTACGATGACAACTAGAATTTTGAATTCTTTTAGTCGAATCAAGTGACACACAAAATTAAGGCCATAAAAGTTTAGTTCCCGCATTGAAAGTGCGTATAATGTTGAAAGTACGGAAACAAAACTAAAATAAAGTTAGATGGCAATATGTCACTTCGAGTATGAGAATACATACGAGTAGATCAGGAAGTATAACGTGTAAGAGCACATTTGGCACGTCTGTCGATTCTGTAAACCCTTTCTAATTAATTACTCGTAATGCTGTCAACTTTATGCAAGAATTGGACGTACTACGGCTGTGCGCCCTTTGGTTGAAGTCCACATTTCCTTCCAAAAGTTCCATTGTTCTATACTTAGTTGTCTGTTGAACCAGAAAGAGATATCTCTCATTGTTTAAGAGCTAGCATACAGAGTTCCTGTAAAAACACATCACCCTGTAAGTTTTATAAAGCGTGGAATGGTGGAGTCATCTAAAATCATTCCACATTCTATACGAGCCGTTTTGAATTTTCTGTAAAACAGGAATAACATTTGCGGTCTTACCTTTTGCGAAAGTCTGATAAAATTTCACAATTCGGCATGAGAAGCTTCTCAATTACTACCTTGGGCTATACGACATAACACCCTTCCATTCGTGCGAAAAATACAACACGCGTAGCAGGAATGGTTGCATGAAGCTAGGTCCTAAGCCTTAAATGAACTCTTTCCGCTAAATACTTATTTATTTATGTCTAGTGGACTGAACAAGATAGTAGCAAATAATAATAAAGTGAATGAATTAATACTTTCCATCTCTTCCGTGTTCTTAATCGATTTCGGAAAGGCTTTCAAGAGTGACAACAAGGAGTTAATTGTCCCTTCATTACGTACGACAGGACATCGTAATTTCTCTTGACATAGGCTACTACAAAGACTTATTATGTACTTCAACCAACTGTATGACAATTGTCTTCCTCCATTTCTTCTCATCTAGATGGAACTTCTTTTTCTTCCAAATCTACTTCCTATTCACTGTTCTCCGTAGTAGTTAATGCTTCGCCTACTTTCATATGTCTTACCCAAGGGTGACATTAAACCATATGTGATGTTGCGTGGGCATCCGAATACCTAATGGGAGGCTAAGGCAAAATCGAAAAAAATTGTCCATCAAGCCCACCAGTTCTTCTTTCTCCTTTGCTGGCCTTTACTTACCGCTTGCAAAGTTCTTTAATAAGATTAAGATAATTCTGTCGCTATCAAGCACTTTCACCATCACCCTAATGACACCCCTACCACTCATACGACCGATAAGCGTGCACACTGTTACCACACAATTTATGGTTAAGCATTCATTGTGGTTGGGAATAGTAATTACTCGAGAACCAATTTCTGGCATTAAACAACTTTATTAATTAATGCTCTTCCATCTTAATCTTGAGAATGATGATTTGTCCCAAGGATCCTCGTTAGGAATCCTCTCTTCGCCCCTCTCTCTATGTTAACCGCAAAACCGAATCAAAATGGCAAAGTCCCTTTTGCCATTTCCTTGGAAATAGAAATATTTCACTCATACGCTGCCAACCGAATCGCCCATAAATTTCGGTCAAACAAAAACCAAAGGCCCACCCACATAATACTTCGACATGACATCACCCCTCAAGCCAGTGCCAGTGTCAGACCAAAAATAAGCTCAACCCCTTTAGTTGTGTATCTGCCCATGGGAATGGGCGAAAGTAATATAACAAGTGGAACAATTCGAGTATCATTCAATCGAAAAGGGCACTGCTTCGCGCGCCGATGGCTTTCGAACCACCTCGCCCCAATCTTTAGGAGCACTCAGTTTGCATATTATCCTGACATCCTGTTTGCCATATCCTGTCCAATTTTGTTGGAAGACTGATAAATCTAATTTCGCTTGAAGGAGTGAAAATGTTTTGGATCGCCGAGAAAAAAAAAAATCACTTCCAATCCCTTTCGCGTTTATTCACCACCACACCACCCTCGTTTCTCGTGCCATTTAAGGACATGAAAATATTCGGTTCTCCCCGGGAAATGTGCAGACAGGCGGAATGGGCGATTGGTGTGTGTCTCGCATCGATGGTAATTCACAAGGTCTTTTGGATTTTCGGCGTTTAATTTGCATCGCCACCCTTGTGTGACGCAATTTTCTCCAAATCTCGCTTAATTCCAATTTTTCCGTGCCTACCCCATTTGCTAATACAACCGCTGACAGTTTGCCTTTTTTATTTCTCCTTTTTAATCATTTAAAGTACAGATTGTAGAGTGAATTTTTCCCTAAAAAAAAAAACAAGGACTGCGTTGTGAATTATTATTGTCCTTTAAAAAGGACGTTCCCCCCCTCCCCCCCTCCCCCCCCTCCCCCAACCGAGGATAACAAATCATCCCCGAGCATCAGTTGAAACATGAAAAATGTTTCACATTAATTGAAATAAAATTGAAAACTGCGCGCGGAATGAAACCGAAGATGTGGTGGTGGACATTTATTTCAATTCCAAATGCGATGAATGGTGCGGGGTGCTGCTCCAAAAACAATGGTCAACCCCTTTGCTCTTTTTTTTGAGCGTCGACTTTGTATTTGTTTTGATCGAGGATTTAATAAATATTTTTGGACCAACAATTTTTTTGATTAAATTAAAAAAAAAAAAGCATGCTGGTATATTTCAGATATCGTACGGATACATGTTTGAATTGCTTTTGTCAAATGGGTTTCTGTTTGTACTTCAAAGGGGAATTGGAGTTACTATGGCATCGGTCACAGATTGAATTTGATTGCTGTGAATGTATACTCGTATTTTTTGTTTCCCATGCATTATATTCGCAGGGAAATTAGCTCGAATTGGTGCTGATAAAGGTACAAAACGTAGTTTTTTGTTAAATGTTACACAGAGGTTGATTTTAAGTTAATTATTATTCGTATGTGGAATCCCCGTATCTGTCGTTACTATTGAATAATTTGTATTTGAAATCATTTGATTAAATTTTACACACACGGGAGTTTTATCGAGGATTTTTTTTTTTTATTTCTACGAGTATGAATAGATTGCATTTACTTTTTTAATTGTATTCAGCTTCAAATGAATTTAATTTGTATTTTTGCATTTTGTATTTTATTAACTCAGTCGTACATATACAAAAGATTACAATATGCGCATACGCATGCGAAGAACAACTATTGCATTTGACCTCCCCAACGATAACACGTTCGTGGCCGAAATGGCTAGTGGGCTGCGCCAACGAGCCTAAATTAAATTTTAGGCAAACCAATTCCTGCAAATTCCAACGTTGCGCCATCAGAAAATATAGGAATTGCCCTTCCCTTTCCAGTATTCCTAGTAAGGTTAAGTTAGGTAAATGGGTGCCTTGTGACAAATAGAGTCACTGCTCACTTAGACCAACAATTCGGGTACATTGTGCCCAACTATTTAACTCTGGAAACCCTATAAAGTCCGCTGTTAGAACCACCCAGATAGTGATATAAATTTCAGGAGGTCCATAAGCTCTACATTACCTAAGTCCTACAATTCCGAGAAGAAGTAACTTCCAAGAGTCCTCATTCTTATAACAGATAGGGCAGGACAATCACACAGCTGGTGACGAATTGATTTAATTTCTTCTTCGTCTCTGCAACTTCTACAATAGTCGTTATGTAGCACACCGAGTCGCTCCGCGTGAACGCCAATGGCACAATGACCAGAATTATTCCCGAAACGACCTGTGCATTATAACGACTAAGTTTTAACAGAGAAGTTGATCTCTTCTTGCTGAAGGCCGATGGGAATGTTTCCAGATGAATCCACCATCTGTTTGCTCGATGGGTGGTTTCATCTTCTATTTTCTTCCGTAGGGAACTGATTGGGGTTACTACAAAAGGGAGGGCCCGCAATAAGTGCAGCGTCGACCCTTTCCTAGCAAGCTCGTCAGCCCTTTCATTTCCTTCGATATCCATATGCCCTGGTACCCAGCAGAGGGTCACCGCATTGGCGTGGATATTCCATTTAGGAGTGATTTGCAGGTCTTCACAAGCCTTGATCTAATTTCGGCAGAGTCTAGAGCCTTAACGGCTGCCTGGCTGTCTATACAGACAGTGATCGTTTTGCCAACTATATTACTCTCGAGTATAATTTCAGCAGCCTGTATGATGGCTGTGATTTCAGCCTGAAAGACGCTGCAGTCGTCGCTTATTTTAAAGGAGTTGTTTATTCCTAGGGTATAGAACGCCAGTTCCTTTTTCTTCAGGGTTCTCAGGTTCCTCCAGTGCTTTCTGTCAGGAATCTTTGAATCTCCTTTCAAATGCTAGCGTAGGGGTCATGAAATCAGTTTCCGTCGATCTGCTGGTAGTCCCCCATCGGGATAAAATGGAGGCATGGCCGTGAAGGTGCGATGACCACAATCGGTCTTCTCTCAGTCTTATAGCGGTTTTAGCCGCCAGACTGTTACAGTATATATCAAGCGGAATGAAACTGAGCATGGTTTCCATTGCTGCTGTAAGTGTTGTTCTTATTGACCCCATGACTCCGATACACGCTGCACTCTGGATTTTGGTGAAGTTTGAAAGCTGATATAGCTTCTTAAGAACCATCCACCAAACTAGTGAACCATATGTGAGAATGGGTCTTACTACCGCTGTGTATATTCAGTACACCACAGCTGGTTTGAAAGCCCCACCCACGTGTTGCTGAATGCCTTTTTGCAAGAATAGAAAGCTACGCTAGCTTTTTTGATGTGTTCGGCAGTGTTTGGAATCTAAAATTACGCCCAGGTATCGAGCTGAACTTAAGATACTTAGTTCAGTACCACCGATGTTTGGGGGTCTGAAGGTAGGAATTGATCTCTTCTTAGTGAAAAGCCCTTTGCCGTTCACTAGTTGTAGTGCAAGATTTAGTCTTTCGCTTAGGACTGAAGGGAATTTTCCCGAAACCAGGATGACAACATCGTCGGCATAGGCCGTCGCGTTAAAGCCGTTTTCCTTCAGTATCACCAAGATCTCATCCACTACGAGGAGCCTCCCCCTTGGGGGGTTCCTCTCCGGATGGTTACATCTCCTAGCATTAAAAATATAACCCCCGATTGAAGCATCTGTGCAATCCAATTGCAGAGACCCATGTTTAAATGAGCTCTGTGTAGGCTGTCCAGGATCGCGTCAGTATTTACGTTGTTAAAAGCCCCTTCCTAGTTAAGGGGATCTTACCAGAGATGGGGTGCGATTCCTATATGGGGAATTTAAGGAAGCTATGGAGTCGTCAGTTCCGAAAATTAAGTCGAACAGTAACATTGAATGTTTTTTAAACTGTGAAACTTAAACAATACAAATCTACGCATGTTTTTTGATCGCTCAGATACACTCCATGCCAATAAAATGCCACACTATGAAAATACCGCTCGAAAAAGACGACTACTTTCATGTCTTCAATGCCCGTGGTTCAAATTTCCTTATTGGTGGAGATTTTAAAGCGAAGGTACACACCTTCTGGGGTTCAAGATGTACATCTTCTAAAGGAAAAATTCTCTACGAAGCGGGAAATGAATTGGGTTGTTGAATTTATTCGACAGGAAAACCCACCTATTGGAAAACTAACTCAAAAAATTCCCGATCTGATCGATTTTTTCGTTTCAAAAGGCATTTACGAGAAGTTTATTACAGTCGATGAAAGTTTTGATCTCTCTTCTGACCACTCTCCGGTAATTTTATTACTTAGTGAAGCGTTGATCAAGAAAGAAGGACATCCAAGACTTCCTAGCAATAGAACCAACTGGGAGGACTTTAGAAAGGATTGCGAAACAAATATAAATGTATCACTTAAAACACCTTGTGAACTGGAGGACGAAGTTGATCGTTTCGTGGTAGCAATCCAAAGAGCGGCATGGAAAAACACTCCTTCGAGGAGCTATAATATTAATCGCAACGAAAAGTATCCCAGAGAAATCACTGAACTGGTGAGGGAGAAAAGAAAAGCACGAAAGAAATAGCAAATCACTCGTGCACCGCAGCATAAAAAGATCCTTAACGGACTATGCAATCGCCTTAGAGACAGTATTCGAGAATTTAAAAGCTACCTACCTTGAAAAACTCTCCGCTGAAAGAGAATCAAATTATTCACTTTGGAAAGCGCTAAAAGGCATCCCGAAACCTCAAATGCAACCGCCACCAATTCAGAAAAACGATAGAACTTGGGCCAAGAGCGACAAAGAAAAGGCAGAACTTTTTGCTTTGCAGTTAGAAGAAACGTTTCGACGGCCCTTTGATAACGCCCGACTCCCCAGTCACGAGATCTGATGACTTTAAAGTATAAAAAGTTGCATTGATTGAACTGAGGGTTACGACTTGGTAACGGCGCAGGTGGTCAAGGAATTGCCGAATAAAGTTCTTATCAAACAGCTATATTTGATTAACGCTTCGTTCAGATTGCTCTACGTTCCGAGATAATGGAAAGTCGCCGAGATTATAATGGTCCCGAAACCAGGCAAACCGCTGAATGAGAGGAAATCATATCGGCCTATTTCCCTTTTGTCAGTTATCTCTAAAATTTTCGAAAAACTACTTTCTAAAGGGCTACAACCCGTAATCAACGAAAGACATCTCATTCCTGACCATCAGTTTGGATTTAGAATCAAACATTCTACAATCGACAAAGTCCACAAAATAACTGACGTGATTGAGAAAACTCTCGAAGAAAAAAAGATTTGTTGTGGTGTATTTCTTGGCGTCTCACAAGCTTTCGATAAGGTTTGGCACGACAAGTCCTTCTAATCTTACGATCGTACCTCACCGAAAGACTTTTTCGTGTTAAGCACAGAAATGATTACAAATGTGTTCAAGGAGATTGCGGCCGGAATCCCGCAAGGAAGTGTCCTTGGCCCACTTCTATATGTACTCTACATGCGTCATATCCCGCAGGAAAGTAATTGCGTCGTCGCCACGTTTGCGGCCGATACGGGCTATACAATTGAAGCAGCTACTGAAAAGCTGTAACATGCTATTAATAAAGTCCACGCTTGGACGAATTCTTGGCATTTTGTGCTGAACGAAAGCAAATCTACTCACGTCAACTTTACCTACAAAAAGTGTACATTTAAACTCGACTCAAATACTGTAAGCGAACGATGCAAAATATCTAGAAATGACTCTAGATGTTAAGCTTACTCGTAAATGGAAATTGCATGTAAAAAAAGAAACGCGACGAGCTCGAAAACAAATACCGACAAATGTATTGGCTACTCGAAGTTGAGCCTACATACGAGTAAGGAACTGCTTATCTATAAGCAAGTGTTAATGCAAAGGACAATACCTTTTGACCTCGCGTCACGTTCCTCAAACTGAGGAAATGAACTTGAACGATCTATGGTTGCAGCAAGATGGCACTAGGCGCCATGCAACCGTCCAATCGATCTTTTGCGCACTAAGTTCAATAATCGTGCAATCAGACGTTTTGGTGATGTTGTTTAGCCTCCATGGAGCTGCTATTTGATGTCGTTGGACCTTTTTTTGTGAGGTGCCGGTAAAGATTGATATTATGCTGATAATCCAGAAACGATTCACGCAATTAAGCACAATATTGGTCGAACTTTTCATGAAATAGAGCCCTGAATCATAGAAAATATACTGCAAGATTGGGGTGACAGGATGAGCTACTGCCAAGCCAGCTGCCGCAGCCATTTAAATGAAATTATTTTCCATAAATAATCAGAAAGCGTACTCTCTTAATATTATTTAAAAAAAAACAACAACAGATTGGCCACACCTTATTTACTAATCTATTAAACAACTACTACTTCGAGAGTTATTGGAAAACATCGAAGGTTTTTCCAATAATGCAAAAACAAGGATTTTTCTGATTCCTCTAACTCCTTTACAATATCGGGAAGGTTTTTAAAGCAGTCATTAGTAAGTCAATTTTGTTCATGTGCGAAAGAAAGGAGATCATACCGCGGAACCAATTTGGGTTCAAAAGAAATCACTCATTGATTTCAGACTGGAATCTAAACGCCAAACGGTCTACAGCTACCTAGTCTAGTGGGTACCGAAATGACCTTCAACAAGGTATGGATCGACTTCTTGTAAAGATGATTACATCTGTGCTATACGAGAAGAAATTCGTGATAACAGATAGACAATACATGACGAATAAAATTTTCAATGTCATCAATGGTGTTCCACAGGGTGCAGTTATAGCGCCGCTCCTCTTTAACACCCGTATTTTTAAAATACTGTTTGGCTTGGGTAATTCATTGGCGTTTGCAGACGACGTTATTCTGTATGCAAGAGGCTTCAAAATAGAGAAGCTTCAAAACAATTTTAATAAGCACCAGGAATTCTGCTCAGAATGTAAGCTCAAGATTAATCATACAAAATGTGAAACACAATTCGGACTTGAGACGAAACTGAAAAAATCTGCAAATCACGAGTTCTAATGGCCTTCGAATCGAGTTAAAGTCTGTTGGGAAGTACGAGTATCTAGGTGCTCATTTGGGCAAGTTTTTGTACTAAAAATATGCAAAATATAAAAAAAATGCGAAAGGTAAGAGCGGCATTTATGTCTCTCAAAAGCCTTTTCTACTCCAACTATCTGAGATCCAAGCTTTCGTTCGTCCGATTCTGACTTATGCGAGTCCAGTGTGGTGGAACATAAGTCCTTCGTATATGGAAAGGCTTCGAATATATGAAAGAAAATGTACAGAAGAGCATATTCCGACTTTTGGCATTATGTCTCTAATAAGAGACTATTGGATGCTTCCGGTGTGTAGGTTGTAGACAATATCATTCTGGATCATTTGAATTTTATTTGAAGGTTATGGCTTTTGAGTTTTGTTTTCTGAGGGTACTCAGCAGGCGTAAAGGTTAACATTCAAATTGCAATTGTTTGGTCATCGAAGACACTGCCATGGTAGATCTTCCGAAGAATTCAATGAAATGATCCCTTGAAGTACGATATTTGGACGTTCTACTAGGCAAGTCGTTTCGGTCCATCATTTTTGTGTCCATCAAATTATTTTTGTTACGGAATAAGTAATCACATGAATTCACTACCAGGGACAAATTTTTTGAATCTTTCGGTCTTCAGGTAGCAAGGACAAAATCAGCAGGTATCTGCAGGTATCTCGGTGCTCTTTATCCACCTTATAGGTTCGTCTTTTCTGAGAGAAGACTGTAGAATGAAAAAAACTGATCACTCATTGTAAGTCATTTCGATCTACGAGTAACTATGTCATCCAACTATCCAGGGAGATAAAATTTCGTATAGAACCCGAAACAGTTTTAGTGTAAATACTCGTATTTTTTTTAAATGCACCCACTAACACGCCGGGGTTAGGTAGAACAGACTGTGGTACATATATAGTGGAACAATATTGCTGATGACAGAGGGGAATACCATCAACCCAACAAAATTAAAGTTTAAATCAAACAAAGCCGATGGAGCCGAGGGATATTGAGAGCTGACATATGAAACATGTAATGTGATGTAATTCTTTATTCTCATTTTACAATCTTTATGAAGGTACATTTTTATACTAAACTTAATTCACAAAGTAAGCAGAGAATAGTTAGTGGCATTTGTATTTCATGAAAAAATAGAGGTAATGCCACTTCAAAGTAAATATTTCATTGTGGGGTGGCAAATTTAATATAAAAAAAAAAAAAATAAAATTAAAAACAATTAAAGAGTAATTAAAAGTAAAACTGAAGAAATAAGCAAAAATATAATCATTAATAGCAAAAAAAAAAACAATAAAATCTAAGCAACATAACGCAGTAAAACTTCAATTAAATTTTTTCAAAAAAGAGGGCAAAGATGTTATGATTCGTATATCAGCAGGGAGTTTGTTAAACAATTTGCGGGAGACAATAGAGTATGAATTTCTGAAGCTTGTAGTGCGAAAGGAAGGGATTGGGACATAAGACTGGGAATCGCTTCGTAAAATATATAAATCAGATATTGGACTCTGCAAGTACCCGCCTCTCATAAAGAAAATCCTAAGTACCTTGTAATAAAATAGATGTCTCACTGGAAGTGTTTTGTAAGTCTAAATAGATCCATGGAATGAGCAAATCGGGTAGAGTTACAAACTTTTCTTATTGCATATTTTTGTAACACAATTAGCTGCTGAAGTTTATTCAGGTATGCGCCCTCCAAACAGCTTATTCCATACTGCAATTTAGAATGAAAAATCCCGGAGTATATTCTTTTTAAACTATTATTATAGCAAAACATTCTAAGGCGATAAAAACAACGAATGGTAGAAAGAAGATATTGCTTTAGACCTAAAATATGCTCGGACCAACTCAAATTTCGGTCAATTATAATGCCTAGGTATTTGAAGTTTTCAACATTTTCAATTTTAGAGCAATTAACGTTACAAGCGACGTTCGCATCAAAAGAGTCCTTCGAATTAAGAACAGAAAACAAGTTATACCTTACGCAATTTGATGCATGGAATGTAACATCAATATCAGGGTTCATTTCTGAACTAAGGCTAAAAATCATAAGTTTAGTTTTGTTACTAACCAATAGTTTATGTTGAGCAAACCAAATTCTTAGTAAATGAACGTCGTGATTTATATCAGCTAGTAGGTTCAAGGGGCTAACTGATCTATAAGCGATTCCTAAATCATCTGCAAAGGCCGTAACTTTTCCAGCGAATGGTTGTTCAAAAATAGAATTGATGTAGATTAAAAACAAAATAGGACCAAGAACAGACCCTTGGGGGACGCCAAGTTTAATAGTTTTAGGGTTACTAAGACTGATACCTATTTTGACCTTCTGCTTTCTGTCCCTTAGATAAGAAATAAACCAATCATAGACACAACCACGGAAGCCCACATTATACAATTTGTTCAAAAGAATGCTGTGATCAACCATGTCAAAGGCTTTGGTTATATCTACAAAAAGTCCACTGCAGAATCTTTTATCATCTAATCCTTTGTGTATAAATGAGCAATATTCCAAGAGAGCATCCTCAGTAGAAAGGCCTGTTCTAAATCCAAATTGGCTCGAACTAAAAAAGTTTTTATTTTTGAGATATTTCAAAACCCTACACTTAACTATTTTTTCAAATGTTTTAAATGTTTCAGATATTTGCTTCTTTCCTGCTACCCTTTTTAAAAAGTGGAATAACATTAGCACATTTCAGTTCTTCAGGAAAATTCATATTGATAATACTCAAATTAAAAATATGTTTTAAAATATCAACTACGTTAAGTGCAACGTTTTTTTTTAGCACAAGGTTAGAGATACCATCATTACCACATGAATTCGAGTTGTTTACAGAGTTTATAGTTTTTAATAACTCAAGACCAGAAATTGGTTCAAAATAAAAGCTGTTGCTATGAAGAACACCATCCACAGGATCATATCTATGCTCAGCATAATAATTATTATAAAAATCATTCGGAAATGACATTTGCCCGACTAAAGCAAAAAATTCATTGAATTCATTTGCAACTGCTGTAGGATCCGAAATAACTACACTGCCGCTGCTTAATGTAATGAAAGTATCTTATTTACTATTACCTCGATTAATAATACTGTTAACCACTTTCCATTCTTTTTTAAGATTTCCTTGAGAAATTCTTATTTGGTTTTGGTAGTAATTCTCCCTACACATACGGATTTCCTTGTTAATTTCATGACACAAGCGTTTATAACGATTTTTTAAACAAACTGCATTTCTTTCGCAGTTTATGTTTCTGTTTGATTTTATTAAGGAGGGATAGGTTAATCCAGGGCTTAAGCCTTATTTCTGATTTTCTCAGTACAGCGACATAGCTGGAAGCAGCTATGGAGTTTTTTAAAATATTATACATACCCCAATTCATCCACGAAGTATGGTCGGCTGAAAGTATGGCCGAAGAATGAAACCTCAGCATCGTTTGCCCGATTCTCAAGAAAGGAGACAGTCTCTACTGTGTCAACTACATAGGTATCAGTCTTCTCAACATTGTATAGAACGTATCCTATATGCTGTACCATGTCAATGCCTAAAGCTAGGCAGGAAAGATTGTTTTTGATAAAAATTTAATACTGCGGCACATACATGTTGTATTGATGCAGTGTGAAGGAGAAACTTCAACCACAAACTGTATGGGCTTTACGAATACAACGACCTAGTCAAAAGAGTTCGAATTCACTGTTGAGATGGACACTAGCGTGTTGCGGGTACAGTTAAAAACTCCACCAGCTCTACGTGCAAGATTGCAGGCAACTGGCTGAGGACCGTAAATGCTACTTCAGGCTCTGATCCATCCCGGACTTCAGCACCGTCTATGTAAGGTAAGTAAAGTAATTAACCAAGCTATCTCCCCATTGCACTGAAGGACCTATACAAGTGTTGAGCTTTATTGCATTTGGTTACGCCCGATGTATTTGATGATTTCCTTTCAATCTTTAATTTCCTGCCAGCAACCTCCACGATATTTAAATTTAAATATAAAAAAATGAGTACATAATGATTTTGTTAACTCATGCAAATATTACCACGCCCTTTCAGCATAAACGCCTCCAGCATAAAGTCGATTAAATGCCTTCTTCATTTAAAGGAAAAATCACATGAAGAAACCCTGTCAAATCCTAAATGTCACGTTCCCTCGGGCGAATATTACCATTGCTCCGAGCGAATTCACAAAAAAAATTTAATAATCCGTAAGAAGCAAATTACCCCTTCCACTGCACATCTCAAATTGCACATCACTGGAAATTCGTAAGACAACTAGTTAGACCCCATATTGCCAGTATGTGTCAACAGCATAGTTGAACCCATACAAGAGGGTCTTTTCGATGCTCGTTTGCGTCGTTTCAGAGCGGTAGATACATTTATTCGAATGGGCACTCGACGTTGAACACGGCACCGCAAAACAACGATATAGTATTCCATAATTCACTAAAATATGCAAAACAGAATCCTACGTTACCAACCGCGTTCCGCATTCGACCCGCCCACCCCTAATTTGCTCAATAAATTGTGTGTGTGCTCGCGCGCTATTCGGATGCTGCTGCTCCTTGTGCAGCTGGAATGTTAAGTTATACGAAGCGTACAATCTGATGATGAGCGCAGGGTTTAATTTCCTGTCTTTCTGGGGGTTGCACGACATCATATGCACAACAAAGGCTTCAAAGCAGGCCACCCCAACGGCATTTGCAAGGAGGAAGATTCCATTTGAGATGAGATAAAAAAAAAAATAAAAAAATAAACTAAGCGCAGACAATTGCTACCCTGTCAGCTAGACTGATCGCTTTAAAGAGAATGAGCTGAAACATCCCTGTCGCACACATGCACCCCCGGAACAGGGATGAAACACATGTACGAGTATGCATAGATTCATAGAAGCGTGAAACCCAATTTTGATTTGTTACCGTTTCAATTTAATTTGCTAGTTCACCCCATCCTCAGTCTCCCGTTCAAACTTACATAGGGTAGCTACCTACATTGCAGCCTTAGCTACTTGCATATGATGGTAACCATAGAACAAGCCAACCTATCTCATACTCATGCCTCTATTTGAATTATCCTCTCACCCTGGATGCGTTTGCCTTACACTGGAGGGTGCGCGAAGTTTAATTTATTCATCCATCAGGGGTTCAAGTGGCCACTCGCTAGCTTGTCGGCACGTGTATCTGTGTATCTATGCTGAAAATATTATTTTAATGAGTGAATTGAGTTATTAATTTTTTTTTTTTTTCGGTTACTCTTTTGTTCGCCACTGAGAGATCCACTCAAGTGTGCAACACGAGTTTCCAATTTAATGGCCAAACTGAAAAACAAGGATATGAGAAGTTCGAGGTGCAGGAGAAGGTTAAGCACTTGTTCTGTCACAATTAGTAGCAATATCCGTTCATTGTGTGCCTACTCATCAAACGGATAATGGAAAAGGACTCGAAATTGATACTGGTAGGCAGATAGATACAAGTACACATTGAATGGAAAATTATTATCATTTTCGTTTCGTCAAGATTTTCCGGTTGAACATCCGGTTGCTCTTCTTTTTATTTCATCAGCGGAGTGGTTGGTTGGGGGTGCCTTTTGTAAATGATTAAATTCCCTTTGGGATTTTGGGAGTGGTGAAACAGTATTAAGGGTTGCTGTGACTTAACTTTGGCTGCAGAGCAAATAAGTCTTAGTTGCGGAAAGATTTTCCAGGAAGCGGAAATAATTGAGCTTATCTAAAGAAGACAGAAAATGTTAATTTTTGAGTAGCGAGGTAATGATGAGTGAGAGGTGTTGCTCGCAGGTTAAGTTTTGCAGGTGTGGCAGAAAGAACTTATCGTTTATGGGGATTTCGATTTGAGCCCATCAGACACCGTGGGCATAACGCTTTTAAGACACAAATCTACTTAAAGTACAAAAATATATGAAGGGTGTCTGTCCCATTGGGAGTGCACAATATAAAGTGATGGTATTTTTATTTTATTGCAAAGTGGACAACCTGTGATTAATTATTAAACAACATACATTCCACTACTCTGATTAGAAATTTTCGATGCAATTTGCGCTGAGATGCGGCATAGTCTCACCAATCACGCATTGGATTCCGGTCTAGAGTTCGCAAATTATTTTATTTAAAATAAAAAAACCTCATCATGATCTTACTGATCAACTAATGTCGGCTTTTTGTGACAAAACATTGCCTGGAAATTGTTGCTGCAAGAAATCAATTGTTTCTCGTACATTATGGTGGCAAATGGCGCTAATCTACTGGAACCACATGCCATCAAGGCATTGAGGATTCTCTGTGCCCCAAATTCAGCAAATTTGTTTGTTCACAACGAGAGCCAGTTGAAAGTCATCCTTCTCTTGAGTGAGACATAATATGAAGCTTTACTTCCTTCGTGTAGCCTCGTTCCATGACTTATGACACTAGTCAACAAAATTTGTACCCAATTCGTTAAATTTGTTGCTGCTGAGTACTGGAATGGCTATAGAACTTTGATGTAATGTTTCAGTTACGAGATAGTTACGGGAGTTTATAAATTTTTAGGTAATACTCGCAGTCCAGTCAAGCCAAGAAAGATTGTGGGTCCGACCCCAGGGTGTCTGTCACTCATCTAATTTATTTTTCATAGCTCCTTGAATTCAAATGTTTATTACAACAAATACCTCGGGCGTTACCTAGGACCTTATCTGGCGACCTGTACCCTAATACAGGAGTTTTTGGAAGGGCTTATGGAACAATTTTCAGTTTGGCTATGTGATTCCCTAAGAAGACCCACATTTATCTGGATCAAATATCGACAAGACGAGTAGATGTCTTCTTGAAATAAACACCTAGCCATCATCCTCTCAGCAGCGTCTGACCGTAAAAGGGCTGCGAACAACGTCTGTTTCTCCAAGGTAGGAGCAGCTGATATTACTCGGCAGCACACAGGGCTAGCACCGCGTTTTTAACCCAGCAAAATCTATCTTTTTCCTCTGTAGTGTCTTTTTTTCTTCTATACTCATTCCTCTCTCTCTCCATCACCGAGTTAATAAAGTTGATGCACATTCGGGCTTGGTCCATAGCATTTTCCATGGCTTTTCTCAAAACTTTTGACGATAAATTCTCCACTTCTTGTCGAATATTCCTCTTTAGGGCCGCCAAAGTCTGTGGCTTGTTTGTATAGTCCCTAGATTTAAAAAAAAAAACCCTAAAGAAAGAAGTCTGGAACGGTCAAATCGAGTGATTTTTCGGGAAAGTGCAACGCTTGCTGCAGAATATCCACTGACGCTCGTGCTGTGTGTGCGGTTGCACCGTCCTGTGGTATTCTTGACCGAACGGCTGCTCTGGAGCCGACGACATCTGATACTGTCACGTCTTGAGCCAGTCTCATCGATGCAGTACGAGTATTTGCCCAGTTACTGCCACACGGCCAGAGAATCGACGACGAAATTCAAGTTGAGCCAAAACCATTGACCGATTATTTGTTAAAAATATTGACACAAGTATTCCGCGTCAATGGTTTATGTGTATTCTGCTTCTGTTTACTTCACAAATGTCAAAGTTGTGATGACATAAGACGCCATTTGCAAAAATGAGAGCATCTTCTGATATGGTGATGATTTTTGCGCCACCTTGTAGGGAGAAAGATTGTTGTAGTGGTTTGAATCTCAGGTCGTATTAAGATCTAGTAAACTAAGGGTGGCGTCCAAACAACTGCTGTGCTTTTGTTTTGCTGTTAATGATTCACAATATTAAATTCCTCCTGATACCATCACGACCAGCTTGCATTTCTGGCCATATGACCACCGTACTGCCAGTGTTATGCCTTCACAACAGACATAAGCTTTCGCAATTGATTAACATTTTTATTTATTATTTATTCATGGGATAAATAGCTGATTCTTGATATTAAGATTTAAACGGTGAGCGTTCAACGTGACAAGATGACGTTACCAATATCGGTCTATTGCTACCCCTCGCATTGTCGTATTCATCCAAGTAAAACGCGTGGTGCGTCCAGAGCTGCAAAAAGACTGTTAGTTAGGGTGAGAAAGTTATGTTTTCATCCTTATGACGAGAAAAGAAAAAACTTCAAATGAGACAGGAATGACATTTCAGCTTGGTTTCGTACCAAGCTATTTTGTCGAAAATGCGTGTTTTGTTGTAAAGGGTTGTTCATTTCAAGGTTGGGATTTCACATGCCTGCCATATAGCATCTGTCCAATCCATATAGTATCCATAGTGACAAGTAATTAGTTCTTGCCTTGCCATTTTACAGTCCATACAATAACTAAAGCTTAGCTTATAGAGTGCGCAGAACATAAGCCTGGGTGCTGGAAGATCAACAAGTTGACGTCGATTTTTCGAACAAAATCTTGTTCAACATGGTCCTCATCCCATTTCTAATAATTTATTATTTTTTTTAAACGACGAAGGCTGCCACTGTTAGAGTGAATTCTCCAAGTTATGGTCAAATGATAACCAATTTTTTTTTGCCTGAGATTGAAGACAGTGATGTGAGCGACATGTGGTTCCAACAGGACGAGGCTACATTCTACATAACACAGGCAAATCTAGCTCTATTGCACGAAAAGCCCGACGTTTTCGGTTAATTTCGACATTTGGGACAACAATTGGCGACCACGATCGTGTGATCTGACCCCGTTGGATTTATTTTTGTAGAGCTATACTAAAGATCGAGTTTATGCAGACAATCCACAAACTTTGGAGCACTTAAAAACCAACATCTTCGAAGTTATGGTCGCAATACAGCTAGAAGCGAAGTTTGCAAAAACTGTCGTTGAGTCCATTTAATCAATATTGTATTCCACACACAATGGCATATCCCAAGATTTAAAACAATAAAGAAATGCCACTGCGATCTTCAATACTTTCCATTTTATTTAAAATTAAAATCCTAAAGCACAAAATGAATAACCCTGCATATGAATTTCTCCTTCAATGGAAAAGAATGTCCCTTCAGGACGTTCAATACAAGTTTATTTTTGTTTTTATGGTTGCCAGTCAGCAATTCACCAAATGTGTGTATGTGCATGTGTTCCGCATGGTTTTATCCTGCCTTCAATCCATTTTTAATATTTATGAATGAATACGAGTACATGACCTGCTTGGCTTCGCTCGTGCTCAACAAATTGTGAGTTATCTATTAATCTGTGGAATGTGTGTACTGACTTCAGTTGACTTTTTTTTTGTACAAATTAGTCGTTATATCAAATTGAACGTAAAGCTTTCATGATTTATAATCGACTGCCGCCACATATGCCCTGGATACGTTGTACCTTGATAGAATTGTATTAAAACCTTTACAGAAAAAATGTCAGTGTAATACTTTTTCAGTTTTTTTTTTCGAGTTTTGAGCGGACGGGCATTTGTGACGAACATTTTGCCTTCCGTAGGTAATTAAATGTAGAGGCCAGATAGCTTCTCTCAGTTTTCACATTCACGTCCCCGCTTTTCGGACATAAACATGGAACGATAACGTATCTTAAGCTCATCAAATTCACTCTTGACACTCTTGAAGTACGTGCTATGCACTCTTGAAGTACGTGCTACCTACGACTGGGTAGCATGTACCTGCACATATGGACTTGAATGTGCTGTTGATTCGTAGATCACTCAGATTTTTAATTTAAGCGAATATGTTGAAATGTAATTTTTTTCAAAAAATGCGTTAAAGCAAAGTTTTATTTTGAGATTTGTCCCAAACTTGGTATGTCATGTCCTGCATATACAAGGTGGGGCAAAAGTAATGTCATAATGTCATTTGTTGTGGAAAACGCGAGATTATCGCCCTAGAAAGTCAAATTTTCGCTCGTTATGATTTTGGATACGAAATCATCCTCTTCATGCACCAGATTTAACAGAGCATGGGAGTAAGTTAACCTCACTTGACGGTCAGCAGACAGCAATTGGTGAACGGATTGCACTTTATAGGGGAACATCTGCAGGTCTTTCACCAAAATTCTACACAACGAACGTCTGCTGATGCCAAATTGTGTGCATCGTTGTCTCGTCGATGTTTGTGGACATCCTCGGCCACAGCAGTGATATTTTCGGCCGAACGAGCAATACGGAGCCGGCCACTTCTTGCGACATCTCTAGTGGATCCAGTTTACACGAGACGCTCAGCCAAACGCTTAATTGTTCGCGCACATGGTGCAGGAAGACGAGGAAAACGACGACGAAACAGACCGGAAATTGGTCAAATAAGCAGTAACAATAATTCCATGTTCATCAAGTGTCTATGGCTCCTTTGCTTGTTGTCAACTAATTCTCTATCTGTCTACAACATAAATGTCAAAGCACAATGACTCCACAGACTAGAGATATGAACTTCCAAGAAAATCCGTACAGTCTTTTAGGACAGACGGACAGACAGAATTTGTCTTTTATTGATTGATCAAAATTTCGAGATCGATAACTTTTACGAAACCAAAAGTTAAGTAAAAATGGTGTGCAAATAGTCAGTAAGTAATTTCGGTTTTTACAAGTAGATGGCGTTATGTTTGTTGATTCTCGCTTTTGTCAATGTTATGATTTTTTTTTCTTTTGACATTTGATAGCTGTCACTTTAAGATTACTTTAGAAGCAAATCGAGTTAGTTTACCTGTAAGTACAGAGTCGATTTTACCATGGAAAACGCACATTTTCGACATATTTTGCTTTTTTATTTCCGTAGAGGCAAGAAATCTCCCGAGGTTCAGAAAAAGAGATATGTATGAGAAGTTTACAGTGTTGACTGCTTAACAGAACGCACGTGTCAGAATTGGTTTACGAAATTCCGTTCTGGAGATTTTCCACTCATAGATAACCAACGTTCTGGTAGACCAACTGAAGTTGATGATGACCAAATCAAAGTCATAATTTAATTATATCGTCATATGACTATGGACGGTTATGTTGTCTATTTGGTTTGAGCTGCTTCCAATAAACCAAACGATCAATTCAGACGTTTAGTGTCAATGACTAATGCAACTAGAGGAAGCAATCAAAGAAAAACGGCCAGAATTGGCAAATCGTAAGGGAACACTATATCACATACATCTTTGGTAACTCGTGAAAAATTATTGAACCTTGGATGAAAAGTGATGACACATCCACCATACTCGTACAGACCCGACCTTGCACCATCAGTTTTTCCTTTGTTTCGAAGTTTTCAAAACTCTTTGAATTGTAAAACTTTCACCAATTGTGATGACCTGAAATCGCATTTGATCCAGTTTTGTGCTAATATGGGCCAGAAGTTCTTTGAGCACGGAGTCATGAAGTTGTCAGAAGTTCATCGAACAAAATGGAAAAAACTGAGTTTTGTTTCACACTAAAAAACCGAAATTACTTTCTTGCCAACCGTAGTCTCTTGTTCCCAAGAGTACATGTACCTGATCAATTCCTTCCTAGATGAATGAAGTAAATCAAAGAACAATGTTAGGCAACAAGTTTTCATGTTTTCAAAATTCGAAATAGCGTAAAAAAAGCACTGCACAATTTGACATCGATTGTGGGTATACCTTTAGGAAGCCCAGATTTGAATCCTCTGGATTATGAGTGTTGGAAAGTATGGCCTACAAGATACCTTACCGAAATTTGGAGTGCCTCAAGAGAGCTTTAACAACAGCAGCGTTGTCCATACTCCTGGAAACTGTGCGGGCCACGGCAGCCCAGTGGGAACATTCTTTGAAGGCCTGCGTTAAAGCAAAAGGCGGTGACTTTGAAAAACCGCATTTTTTAAAATGCTTACTATTTAAGCAAATCAATTTTATACATACTAACAGAACTTATGGTAGGACTAGGTATATTTTTTACGATCGTCATATTCAAATCTTAAGTGAGAAATTTCGAATTTAAAATGGCGTCGAAATATGACATTCGAAAAGAGATGAAAAAACTGCGTCCCGAAAATTTTTTTATATATTTTTTTAACTATTTTGGTTACCATTTTGAATTTTGGAATTCTGACTTTGGATTTGCATTCTAAGACCCGGAGAAAATATTTAACAAAATTACAATAAAATTAACGGTATTTAGGCATTATTTTGCTCATTGTTCCATACAAAGATAGTATAAAACGGAACACTAATGGATTCAACACGGTATCAGTCCATCTGTCTGACTTGTCTGAACTAGAATACTGAAAATGAATTTCCAAAAATAGTTAAGAAAAAAAATTTTAAAAAAAATATTTTTGTGAGGGGAATTTTGGGGACTTAATGTATTCAAATAAAAAAAAATATTTTTACACCCCACTATGCGACATTTCAAATTAAAGCTGAACTTCCAAGCAGCCCAAAAATATAAGAAACTTGAGACAAAAAAACTCAAAAAACTCCTAAACTATTAATGCGGAATATTTGAACAAAATTAGGGCCATGTAAATTTATGAGGAAGTAAGGTAAAAATTATAAAAAATCGTCTGGCACAAACAGTTCTTGAAAAATATTGTAATACGAGTACGTGGGGTGGAAAGTCACCACACCATATTTTACACTGTCTTCATTCGATTTCAAAGATATTCAGAAAAACGTGGCTACATATCACAACCCAAATTTTATAAAAATCCGTTCGGTGATTCTTGAGTTCTTGAGTTAGGCGAAAAATGATTTGAAAGCATTTTAAACATCTCCGCATATCTTATTTCATTTGATTTCGATCAATTTTAGGTGCAACTACACCAGTCTATTTGCCAAATGTCATCGAAATCCGTTTAAGAGTTTTTGAGTTGGTCGGCTAACAAAGCTGACTTAAAGCTTTTTGAAACCCTGCCCTCCACATTCTATTCACGCGTGGACTGGTTTTGATAGTTTTTTAACGAAATGACCAATGTATCAGGATACAAATAATTTTTTTTCAAAATGTCCTTAGTGGTTCTCAAGCGAGCCGTGATAGAACAAACATATGGGCAGCAGACAAGGGACAAAAGTGTTTGCTTTACCTGACCCTTTCAAGTACGACTTCAGCTTTCTCTTTTTCTACGAATTGACGAGAAAAAAAAGTCACACTAAGAAGTAAAAACTTCATCTCCATTCGATTTTAATGATTTTCAGATAGTCGAGTTGGATTTAAAGCCAGAATTTCGTCAAAATTCCTAGGCATCTAGCACCACCTTTTGTAGCATCAATAATCTGCTGGTTCCATCGAAGGTCTAGCAAACATGCAGGGTATACATCCATAGCCTATATTTATTCAATAAAACTACTTTAAGCATCGATAACAGCTTCAATTCGTGACCGGAAACGTGAGCATGCCGGAATTGAATGGTCGTTGTTGACCAGGTGACTATGGCATCCGTTAGAGCTTGGATGGTATAGTGATGTGATTATTGGTTTTATGTTCAACTGCACCCCACAGAAATTAATCCAGCGGATTAAGGTCTGATGGCCATAAGATTCGTGGTATTTGGTCATCGAAATTGATCGCCATCCATTCATGAGTTGTCGCAGCTTTGTGCACTAGCACGGAATCCTGCTGGAACATGTATGGTCTTCCTTCACTCACACTGTCTATTCAAGGTTTAACAACTGCCTCCAGCACTTCGATGCATCCAGCGGCATTCACTCAAATACCTTGTGGGGAAAAAGTAGGGAGGCATAGTAAGACTTTCGCTGCTCACTACTCCAAGGACCATCACTTCTGATCCTGACCGACATTTTTCTTATCGGAAAAAATCAAATAAGGCCTGGATCTTCAGGATGACTCCGGGTGAAGAGTCTCATTCCTCAGACTACATGCTAGTTTTTCATTTACTCCGACATAAACTGGCCACATTTCATGGCATAAAATTTATATCGGAGACATGAACCAATTAACCTCATCAATGTTCCAGGCTTCTGGTGAATACGATGTTGTAGCTGTTGAACATGTTCTGGGCTTTTCTTACTGTCCAAACGTGTTAAATGCATTAAACGTTTCGAAATAAGCGAAACACCAGAAGCCTCCACCTCGACATGAACCTTGTGAACAAACAATCGGGTGACTTTCAAAAAGCGCGATATTTCGAGTTCTCTGTGCTATGTACAGAGCACAGTATGGTGTCTTTACATTTCTTGTGTTATGTACTTGTCTAATATTATACCTGAGTAAAACTTAAACGTCTGCTATCAACGCTGTCTACGACTAAGACTGAACAAAAAACATGTCTTCAGATAGGCTCCGCACCCATGCATGTCAAGCATTGACAAGTCACTAGATTCCACAACATTAACTCCATCCATTCTGATTTTCATCACATCAGTATCCCGCTTCATACACAGCAGGCAACACTGTGTTTTTGACGCGTTAAACTCAACTCGATTGTTCGCACCCCAATTGATGATTGCATCAATGTCAGAGTTGAGTTCGGTACTCGATGGTTTGGGGCCCTTGCCGTGGTGTCATTTCGTTAGCGAACAGGAGAAGTTTAGAGTGGTGTCATGAATCGGATTAAGAGTAACAGAAAAGAAGTCATTGGTGTAAATCAGATAAAGGGACGGAGGGAATACTGGCGGTCATTAAGGAGATGGTTTCTTTCAAGATAGTTCATAAGGAAGTAGTTAGCAATGCTCCCTATTACCTTGGACAGGGCTGACGTCAAGATATTGATCGGTAGTTGAAGGGGAGGTCTTATTGCCTTTTTTTTCGTATTGGCTGTACGTCTACAAGTTCCGGAAAAATGCCTGTGAAATGTGATTTGGCCAGAATCCCGTCTAGCCTTGAAGACTTATTACCAATGAGGACTCGAGCTTCTAAAAGGATTCAAAAAATATTGGTCCCAGGGAATGCTAAACCGAATTTAACATAGATGGAGAAAAAGAACAATCTGGTAAGCTAATTTTTTCTTTGTAGTCCGTGATATTCTCATCATTGTGGACAGAGCCGAAATGAATAACCCTCTAGAATCCAATACAATCTGATGAATAATACTATGCAAGCCTACTCACCCATTTCGAAGGCTCAGTTGTAATTTTCACCTGCGCATTATAAGTGTATTATTTCCAAAGCTTTGTAACAAAAATTTAATCTCTTTTCCCTCATCCTAAAGACTCAATAAAAATTTCATCTCATATCCCTCAACTCACTGCGGTGCGGTCCATACGTCAGCAAAACGATACAAGCTCGTACGAGTATATGCAAATATAACAATTTGTAATGCAATTACTTGTACTGTCGCACATATCTCCATAAATTGGCAAGTTCCTTACTCGCAGCCTCGACCCGGGATATCACATGCTCGTACACAGCATTCACTCCTTCATTGCCGTCATAATTTTCTGATCAACTGTTCCCGCGGGACTATACAGAAGCGGCGTGCAATTAACTTCAAATAATTAAATTTAACAGAGCCGCGCTGCCACTCTGAAATTCCTCCTCGAAAACAATGCATTCAACAGGAAGGAGGGTGTGATGTCCTGGCATGACTGTGATGTATCTACTATGTCCTTTGATACACCAAATTGTATCGGAATAGAACGAACGAACGAACAAACGAACGACCTCCCCCACAGGCTGCTATCCTCTAATTGTAAATATTAATATCCGAGTAACGAAGGCGGTGAAATAGCCAGTCAACAGTATGCAAGAGACGAGGATCGAGGAAATCAGGACAACGCTGGAGGGCGTATGCAGCATGGCAGCGATGGTGATTTAATAGCGTACACCATATGCAAATCTTCTCATGCATTAAGCGCCGTAACATCTCATCACTTTGGGGGATTTTAATGAACATCAATGTTACTTTTTCGCATCCTACTCGTACTCGATCCTCTGTCGCTTATCCTGGGAACGTATCGTTGCGTTGTTTCACTTGTCACAGGACGACGACATCGTTGGCATATTTTAGCGTGATACAAGGCCATACACCCCCTGCCTCAAGTGACAGTTAAGACAAATACAAATTTGATTAGCTGAACGTCAAATATTTAATGTTTACACTGCGCGCAGAGCATAAAGATGTACTGTACGCACACCCAACAGAGAGGTGGAGATCAGGATGAATGAAGGATTTGATGTTTAAATGATTAATTAAACGTTACTTTCAATGAACTCTGCGCGGCAGTAACTGGGGGAATGATGGTTCTGGTAAAATATATGGCATATCTGTCACCCACACGCGCCCTCATTAGTAGCGCCACATCCTCTATGTGACACGGGTATTACGATGTCCTCATTTGATGGGAACTGAGGTGCTCTTCCAACAATACCTGTCAATAGTTTGTGATTGCATTGTGGTAGTGATTGTGAATGTGGTGTTCAGGTGGATTTGCACCTATCACCTGTGCGCGTAATGACTCAGATTATAGGATGCATGAATTATGCACAGGCATTGACATGGAATGGATGCTGCTGGAGGAGCCTGGCCCAGGATGTGCGATCTATTTTAATTTCGGCGAACATTTCAATTTACATAAAAGCATTGTGCGGTGGTGGTTCTAACGGAGCATTAGATTGATTATTTCTTAAATCATCGCACGTTGTTGTCGTCATGTTGGTTAAAATGTTTGGTTTTCCCCTTTTTTTTTTCTGTAACTTATATTGGTTGGTGGTGCGCATTTAACATTTCATTACAAAATGAAATGCTTTAATGTCGGTAAAATGGTGGTTCGTAAATATGTTAATGAAACTGTAGGCGGCGTTGCAAACAGCCTAAGCTCATGAACAATGTTACAGTATCTAATCGTGTATGACAGATGGGTACATATGTTTTTCAGTTGAGAGTTGGATCTAACAATTATTGACTTACTGATAAATTTACGAGCATTTTGCAGTTTTCTTCTGTCCATTTGTTTGTGCTGAGGTTGAATTTTCACATCCCTGACATATGGCATCTGTCAAATCAATCTGTCATTTATAGTGACAGGTAGTTAGTTCTTGCTTTGCCATTTCTGTACAGTTGTGTAATATCTGTGTATCACGATTTATGGACAGAAAATGGTCGTCATAATCGCCCAACTGAGCAAACAATTCGAAACCGAATCACAAAATTCGAACATATCGGTAGTGTTTGCGATATTGTAGCTCAATCAACTGAAAACATAGCCGGTGTGAGTGCTTTAGTCCGAAAACCCGGAACTGTTAATTCCACGCCGCACTGAGCAATTGGGCAATTCCTACAGGTCTGTTTGGGGTAATTTGCGTTTGGATTTGCATCTTCATTCCCATAATGTCCAGCTTACACGACAACTAAAGCCTGCTGACCGTAGAATGCGCAGAACATAAAGGCGCCAATGTTACGGTGCATTTTCTACGCTATGGTCAAATGATAACCAACTTTGTTTAGCCAGTGGTTGAGGACATTGATGTACCTCAGGGTTCCATACTTTCACCAACTCCGTTTCTACTCCATATTGACTACCTTCTGGAGTCAACCAACAACAAGATCTTTAGTTCTGCCGATGATAGCACCCTAGTTCCCTTTTGCCCAGAAATCAATGAGTAAAGAGATATCAAACTTTCGTCCCCCAAAAAAAAACTATCTGATTACGTTGTTTTTGTAATTCAATTTCGTGTCTGTGAATACGTGTGAGCAAAGCAAAACCTTTTACACATGTCATACCAAAAAATTCCGCCATTTTTACGTGATGAAAAAAAGCAATTCAAGGGATATGTTCAAAAAGTGAATACGTTTAGTTTTTTAATCCTAGAATGCAACATTTCACTACTTTCTGTTAAACTACAGGTCTGTTTGGGGGATGGGTTGCATTCAGCTCGATTCCCTTCAATGAAGCACCTTGTGATATACGACATTTTTCGTTTTGTTGTCAGGTGCGAGAACAAACAAAGCGGATGGTTTGCCAGCACGTGAACATGCTATGTACAATTGACCATAAGATAAACGTGATTGTGATTTGGTGATCGTCATGACGAATGCAAGGCGAAACGGAAATTGAATTCGTTTAAACTCGAATGGCATATCGGTTGGGATCAACGGAATTCTCGGAATGAGAACTTCCTACGTTACAGAGTAACGAATCTAATAAAATGAAGAGCTCATATATCTCGTGAGCGCCGTGGCTCAGTGGTTATGTCAGCAATCACTGAGCGAGAGGTTTAAGGTTCGAATCCAAGAAAACACAAAAAAAAAAAAAAATTTTTTCTCACGGTGCCACCTCCCGCGAACGTCTGACAAACATCCGAGAGTAAAACTGTCATGAGAAGCTCCTCTCAATCGAAAAAATTGCCCTTCGGAAACGGCATAAAACTATAGGTCCCAACCATTCGTGAGGCGCACGACACAAGTGGCTGAGAGAAACTAGGCCAGACCCTGCATTGCGCTGTTAGCAACAAAATATTATTATTATTACATATCGCGTGGTTTTCGAAACATCTTTTTGTAACTCTATTGTAACCACCGGAAAGTTCACACAATGAACAGATCGAAAGAGTAAGAAAATCTTTTTCGGATGGTTTGGACATTTTATGGAAAACGACTCAAATGATTTTAATGGAAATCGATTAAGGAGGTAATAATAATGTTCACAATAAAACTGAGTATCTATGGTAGTTTTTTGCTGATAATTTCAATAAATTTACTTAAATTATGTGTTGAGTTTCACTGCCGAAATGCTTGGATTCTACTTATTTAAGAATGATTTATTGCTATTGAAATGAAAAAAAGAAAAAGATTAAATTTACGACCAATTTGAACGTTAATATGTGGGTTAAGAACGATGGTTCTCATTCCGCTTTTTTCGTCAAATGAAATGTTAAATGGCTGTCTGGGCGAAATTATATGTGGATTAATACTACGTCGCAAATAAAGAACGCCTCCACACAGATAAGTAGAAAATGTGCGAAATGTATATAAAAGCATTATTTATGTCCCCAAACTGGAAGAAGTCTTAAGGAAATCACCGACCGAATCCAAGGACATCAATTTGGAGTACAAGGCAAATAACTCTGGCATCCATTTTTATCATTCTTAAGGTGAAAACAGAAAGGGCAAGTGCACGAATGTTATGTATGTATAAGATTAACTGCCAAGGCAATGCCAACAAAGACTACAACCTCTGTTACATTGGCAAAACCAAACATTTTTTGAGACAGAGAATACGAGTATCAAACTATAAGTCTGATATTAAGTCCAAAAATGATGGCAAAATAGAACTCGCTAGCCATAGTATTGAATTCAGCCACCAACCAAATTTCGACGACGTTCGAGCTCTTCAGACGGAGAGACATATTTCTCAGCGGTATACACTGGAGACGCTGCATATTCTCAACATCAGCAATAACATGAATCGGCAACAGGATAAACAGAACATCTCAGCGGTATATTGCTCTCTGGTTTCCAAGCAGAAATTTCAAATTCTGTCCTTTAATGGAGTAGAACCACACTTAACTTCAACAGAAATGGTTCATATATTTTTTCACTCCATGTTATTAATGTTTTTCTAACATTACCAGTCATTTCTTTCTTGTTTTTACCTAAAAATGTTCCACTGTATTTGTTCTCTAATTTACGCAATTAAAATCTCTTGCAGATGACAGCAACTCCTGTCGAAACGTTGCGAAAGTAAATGTAAGAATCTATTGCTTCATTCCAACGTTACATTTGACCAAAAAAAAAAAGCCGACTGTGAGCCACACCCGCGCATTTCAACGAGAGCATAAATATGAAACGAATGTTCAGAATACAATACTAACTTGCTTAGACTGAATTTCATAATCAGCGGCGATTTTAATGCGAGACGCTCCTTCAGCGGTTCCAAATGTATCTAAAGGCAGAATGCTACATAAAGTGGGTATGGAGAAGAGTTACGATTTTCCCTCGACGGGCAAACAGACATACTGGCCGGCGGATACCACGAAAATATACGATCTAATCGATTTTTCCATTGTAAAAGGAAAATCTACCAATTTTATAAAAGTTGAAGAAACCCTTAATCTTTCCTCTGATTATTCTCCAGTCATTCTGACAATGAGCGAAACCCTTATAAGAAAACAAGAACCAGCGAGACTAACTGGCAGAAATACTTATTGGGAAGACACCCTAGGAACTTGAAGTGGAAGTTGATCGCCTCCTTGAAATCATGCGGTGTGCAATGTGGAATAATACTCTCTGTCAAGAAAAAAATCACAAATTGCGGTTTAAAATATCCACCTGAAATAAAAGAAATGATAAAGGAGAAAAGAAAAGCGCGTGTGAGCATAAAACACATTTGAATCACTTGTGTAACCTGCCGACACAGACTATAAGGAATTTTAAAAACCGTGCAATAGGTACTTACCTTGAAATCTTGACAGCGGAAAAAGAATAGCTTGTGAGGTTATAAAAGGCACTAAGAAACCTTAAGTCTTTGCGCCGACAATCAAGAAAAATCATTACGATTGGACGAAGGGAGACGAAGGACAAAGCGGAAATTTTACTTATAACCCGAGAAGTTCTAAAAATGTTGCCAAAAAAAGTATTAATTAAACTCCTCAATATTATAAACGCTGCTCTTAAATTGGAATACGTTCCGAGTCAATAGAAAGTTGCGGAAGTCATAGTAGTACTAAAACCAGAAAAACCGCCGTATGACTAGAAGATGTATAGACCCATTTCGCTTATCTCATTATATCCAACATTTTTGAAAGGATATTACTCAAGTGCTCATAAACATTCTTATTTCTGCAGTTGATTATTTTTAGCAAAGTGGCGAAAATCAAATCTATTTCCTCTTCTAACGGAAATGACATAATTCAAGTAGTCTCTCGTATACATACTTACTGAACAGACCTCCCCACACTTTCACGAACTCATGAATTTTAGTGGTGAATTCACTAATCGGCCGCCATCTTAGAGTGAATTCACGAATTTTATACAAATGTTTAGTTTTTGTTCTATCGACAATGGAATTCAAACGTAATAGAGTTATTGCCCTTTTTTTTTTGCTGGAAAAAATCAAAACCAGCTATTGTTCGTGAGCTGAAACATTTGAAGGTGAACAAACTGAAGCATTGCAAAACGCTATAGAGGTGGTCCGAAAAAGACAGCAACATCGTCAACAGTGATTCGGAGTGTGAAGGTCAGAATCGAATCGAACGAAATCCTCGGCGTAGAGAAAGAAAAATGGCTTCTGAGCTAAACATATCCAGAGAACGGATGCAACACATTTTGAAAAATGTGCTCGGACTCAAAGCCTTAAAGTTCCAAAAAGTGCACGATCTCACACCAGACCATAAAAAAGTTAGAATGGAAAGAGCAAAGGAGTTGATCCGCTTGCACGCAAGTGGAAGTGTGATGAAGAACCATTTCCTATTGAGCAACTTGTCAACAAGCAACATGCTCAAGATTACCTACCAGAGAGGTCATACGATAATTTCAACCAAAGAATGGCCACCAGGAAGCAAGCGCCACCGTTTTTGATAGTTTGGGCCGCAGTGACTGCCGATGGTCGGTCTCCGCTCGTATTTTTTGACCGTGGCGTTAAGATAAATGCGATGGTTTATCGTAAAACTATCTTGGAAGCTGTGTTGAAGCCATGGGCATGCAAATATTTCGGTCAAAGACCCTGAACATTCCAACAGGACTCTGCACCTTCCCACAAAGCCCGAGCAAATCAAGAATGGCTGCGACAAAGCGTTCCGCATTCCATTTCCTCGACACAATGGCCATCGAATTCTCCCGATGCGAATCCATTAGATTTTTATGTTTGGGGCATTTTAAAGGCCAAGGTTGGCATTAAAAAATACCAAACAACGGACGCTCAAGTTAGCGCTTCGCCAGGAATGGAAGCGCATTCCACAGACACACTTGCGTACAGCGTGCGATAAATTTCATTGACCGTCTCAAGGAAATTGTTCGTGCCAAAGGTGACCATATCGAAAATATTAATTAAATCCTTGAATTTGAATAAATTTCCAACATTTTTCTCTTTGGATTCAATAAGAAATATTCACAATTAGAAAAAAATACAGCTATTTGAATTAGTAACAGTTCATGTCAGCCACCCTGTAATAGAAGATGCCGCACTAACTTCCAATCTCTATCGAAGACTGGTAGCAGGCCTATGCCTATTCTACATAGAGCTGCTATAATGGCAGAAGACCTCAATAGAATGCTCCCTGAAAATGAGATATTTGAGTGTTCTACTAGGCAAGACACCAGGGCCCCTAACTTCTATGTCCACCTAGCAACCGCGCGGACATTCCTTACATTCCTTTATCAAAATTCCTTCAGCTACAGGACAAGTAAACTTTGGAATATACTCCCATCCCAGGAGATATATTTTCAGGAATCATTAATCTCCAACAATCAACAGGTATCTATAAATATCTCGGCTCAGCGTTATATTGTAGGTTCGCCTCTCCTGTTACAGCAGATCTCTACCGTTTGGATGAAAAAATCGCAATGCGCTTCACAGCAGAAAATGGCCAGGCCCCATTGAGAACGAAGCAGACACTTGCTCATGAAGTTTTGCCTCATCATATATACTCACTTGGTCTGGCACCAAGTCATTACTACATTCTCCTGACCATGCAGAACTTTCCTCAAGAAAAATACTCCAATATCCCAACCATGTCCGGTCGGCAGTGGGCCGACAAGTTTTTCTATCAAAATAAAATTAAACATAAATTGGGGGTGAAAGGGTGGAACGGAAAAAGATTGCAAACCGCAATTAAAATGCTCCTTTCCTGTATGTGGTCGATTAATTGAAAATGTCAAATGTCTGCTGACGTTGACATTGACATCTTTTGTTGCAGCCCAAGGCCACTTGCACTAAACCCTACCATCATTCCTCAATCTCACTTTTCAGGATATTATTCAATTAATCTTAATTTCAATCATTTATAATGAATGCTGTACAAGTTCAATCGGGCACATCAATTGGGGTCACCCAATATTGTTCCAAATCGTCTGTTGGGAGAGGTACTCATATCCATAAATAATATGTTTCCTCAAAGGTAGCTCATCCTTCAATTCCATTCGAAAGCCGCACTTGCATGTGCAATCAATTAGGATCCTTTGAATTAGGTTCACCATTCACTCAATGCCGGCAATATGCACATGATGTGCCATCCTTTGCAGTAGCTACATCTTAACCCTAAGGTTTATAATTCAAAGCACCGCTCAGGCACCATCACCATCGTCGACAACTCCTTGCATGGTGGTATGGTACTAAGATGTATGCGGTCAGGTTATGAGACGGTCGGCTTACAGTCGGGTCACTAAATGTGTACATTATTGAGATTCCATAAGCAACCATACCCAGCTTTTGAATGGCGTGTGTGTGCATAGCTATCAACGCGTTAAGGAGGCTTCTGTACAAACGAGATCACTCGAAGGGCTTTTCTTTTCGTGGTGGTCTTCCACCAAGATGGACTCTGCAAGATTAAAAATTAAGACAATTTCTTTGCACCTTAGTGAAGGTGCGGTTTGTGCGGATGGAGGGGGTGCTTTCTTCTTCTCATTCAAGATATTTGAAAGAGATAAAATGAGGGCATCCTGTGGCTTAGGGGAAATGAGGATAATTGAATGTGGGTGGTGGTTGCATGAATAAAAGGGGCACTGAGTGTCTTCGTACAGTGTGAACTCTATTATTTTTGATCATTACCTGAATTAGTTATGAAGGAGGGTGAATGGGCCATGGCAAAGTTTGTCGTGGTTTTCCATTATGGAAGTTCTAATTTTAAATTTGAGGTAGAAATACTCGTAATGTTAACAGTTTTTTGTTTGCTTTCTTTGTGTGAGGCTTTAAATTGTTTCTTCGCTCTCTGGAGATTTCCTGGGTGAGTTCATCTGAATGGAGTATTTTGGATGAAAAAATTGAATAGGTGTTCATTGAGAAGCTAAATTAGTATCCTTTCACACAATGGAAGCTAATTAGAACGGTCCAAAATTTGAATGAATGGGTAAATTAAGGTGGAGCATCTATTCAAGGTAAGTTAAGTCAAAATGCGTAAACCAGATTGATTCACAGAAGGAACATCTTGACGCATAACTTTTGAATAGGTCTCCTTCCGAATGACATTTTGTAGTTAAGTTCTTCAATTATGCAATCTTTGCAAGCATGCGTAAGAAATATTTTGAAACTACGTTACCTACAGATGATAATGATCTACTTGACACCCAATGCAACCTTACAATTCTTACTGGTTGCTTCGTATAGATATCCGAAGTATCTCTAAAGTATAGTATTTCCAAGCATGTCTACTTGCCTACACTCCTTCAAAATTGAATGCTTCTCGTTACTGCCAACTTAACACTCTGGTTGTGAGTGTGCCGAGAACGTCTTTAGAATGTTTTTGGTTTAGCAGGCATTTCCAGAATACCAAGAAACGTGACCCAGTTCATTGCTTTCTTCTATGCTAAGAATGTGTCAAGTACCTGATCGAATAAATGTAGATGCACAGCAGCCAATATCAGGATCGTGAAAGAATAGCTCCTATGGACACGGATCTGTACTTCATAGATACAAAACATTTGATCTTGATAGAACAACCGACTATGTCATAACCTACGCGGACTTTCACAAGAACTACTACATTCTTATTCCTGGAAGACAAGAGTCCAATACATTAAGTAATAAACAGGATATCCAACTTAACACTGATGGGTCTAAAATAGATATGGAAACCGGTGGTGGAGTTTTCTGTAAGTCACTCAACATCAACGACTCATACAAACTCCCGGATGACTGCAATATACTCCTATTTCCAGCTGAAGTCTTAACCATTAGAAGGCAGCACAGACTATATATACAATGAAACCAAGTCCCTCCAAGATTACGATCTTCATAGAAAGTCAAGCAGCACTAGACAGCGTGATAATTAGATCTAAAGCAGTCTCCAGCTGCCGACAGACCCATAAAGTCAATCTCTGTTGGGTTCCTGTATCATAATGATATACATAGACGGGAACGAGACGGCGGATGAATTAGCTAAGAAAGGATCAGCATTGAATACAGAAAGCACTCGTACATCACATAGCAATTCCAATCAGTATACTAAAAAGAAAGTTTGACCCTAAGACATATGAAGTAACCAACACCGCCTGGTCTGCCAGATGTGACTGTATATCTCGCAGCTTATGGCCAAAATTTAATGAAAAAAGAACAAATAGCCTATTGAAAATGAATAAAAGAGAAATACTTATCTTAACAGGTGTACTAACAGGACATTGTACGACAGGCGCAGTTGCCGTCAGAATAGGCATCAATTCACTAGACTACTGCAGGAGCTGCTAGGATTCGGAAGAAGCAGAAACTATCAAAAACTTGCTCTGTGAATGACCAAATCTTCAAACCCGTCGCCGAAGCCGACTATATGAAGAGTTAGATGACCTGGTGCATGTTGCACTAATAAACATGATATTCTCCATCAAGAGAACAGGTTGGTTTGACAAAAGACCGGCCGAAGGATCACCATAGTTTAGAACTGGTACCACAAATAAAAGGGGAACACTATAGACCAATTGGCTTCCATGCAAGGACCTCCCCTCAAACCTAATCTAACCTAGCCATTACCCCGAAGATTACAAATATGAAGTTTGGGCAAAATCCACGCTGCAGTCGACCATACACACACATATACAGACAGACAGACAGACAAAATTGGCGGATTCATCTCCAGGTCGAAAGTTTTCTTTAAGCGAATACTTGCAATAGAGGCGCAAGTAAAAATTGATTTTGGATTGATGTGGCTTAGTGTAAGGAGACATTGGTTCCTATCCGATATGAGCCAATTGAAATTCCTTCTTTTTTTTTTTGTACAGGAGCATCATTTCGAATGGACAAATCCTGCAGATCAGAGAACACTCATACGCTCAAAGCCATAAGAATTACGTATCAGATCTTGGAAAATTTATATGAGTTCGGGCCAACAAGAAGCTGCTATGCTTTTTCAATTTGATACGATTACGTACAAGAAACAGAAGACCAATTTTTGCATAGGTACCACAGAAATTGCTGAATTTATTATAATGATGCTCTGGTGTTTTTTTTTTTTTTTTTTTCCTTTTTCTTACCGGGACATCACTGCAGACTTTCTCATAAAAAGTGCCAGGAAAGTTAAGTATCTAGGAGTATACCTGGATGCGGGATTAACTTGGAATCATCATGTTCAAGAGAAGATCCAGAAGGTAACAATAGCTCACGAGGCGTGAGTTTCTTCTGTTTTGGTATTAATAATTTGCGAAAATAGCTATTTGAAATAGCAATAATGGCTATATTTCACAGTTAATTCACGTATTTACATTACACATCAATAGCAATAATGGTTACTTCTCATAGGCTGTTCAAGGGTTTCAAAAAATAATGATATTCTTGTCAAAAATTTATACTGCTATCCTAGTTATTTTGTTGGTGACTACATTACTGCTATTTCAGTAAAATTTGATATTTGTAGCATAAATTGCTGCAGTTTATATCAGATGTCTGTAATATAATAAATAGCACATGCGGCTATAATATTTCACTAGCAGCAGTTCGGCTATTATTATAGCACTTTTTTTTTCCCTAAAATGAATTTCCAAATTCCAGAGTACTCTGACTTTGTACTACGAGGCAGTAGCTCCTTTTTGATGCATTCGATGGATAAATTAAGGTTTTATTTGTTTGTCTTTCATGCTCGGGTGGGTGTTGCTTGTTGTTTACCGTTCGGAGTGGAACCTTCACAGTTCGGGTCTCAAGCCAACACAGATTTCACTAAAAAAAAAAAAAGCTTGTGATGCTGAAAAATGTTGGCAGTGAAGGAAGGCATATGCATCAATGGAACGCTAAACTGTACTATTGTGTCAGCATCTAGGAAGATCCTAGGACTCGTAAAAAATAGAATATGACCTAGATTGGGTGAAGAATATACGGACTAAGGTAAAACATAGGGGAAGGACGACTTCCTGATAAGAAGACAGGAAACAGTACTACCTGCACAGATGAGTCCATGATGAATGACAAAGCTGCAACAGGTATCCTCTTGGTAGAATGTAATATAGCATGTCATCTTAGTCTGAAGACAGAAGTCTCTCTCAAGTCTAAATTATGGCACGCGATTGATGAATAAACCTGCAGTGGATTCTCTCGTGTCGATCCTATCAATACTCTGCGTATTATAACTGAGCAATGTGTTGAGTATCGGCCGCCACTTCACCTGCTATTCATCGATTTCGAGAAAGCTTTCGATAGCGTCAGGCAATTTTTGTGGCTTACCTTGCGTAAGAGAGGCATTCCAGATAAACCTATGCATAGCTATTATCAAAACGACTTACGATGGCTCGAAGTGTCAAGTACTGCACAGAGGAGACTTGTCAAAATACAGAGTGGAGTCAGGCAAGGTTGCATCTTTTCGCCAATATTGTTTTTACTGGTGCTTAGCGATGTGCTTAGCTCTGCTCTGTCATTGGGAACTGATGGAATTCGATAGACACTTTCATCCCAATTAAAACACCTTGATTACGCTGACGACGTGTGTTCACTCTCCCACAGGATTATGGACCTCCATCAAATGACAAGAAAAGTGGAGAGGGAGGCTAACGTCGTAGGGCTGAAAATTAACACGGCAAAAACAAAGTTACTCAGCCATGCTACCATGGCTCTCCTCCTCTCGCTCAAATAGACATTGTTGAGAGAGTAGAGAGTTTCCAATACCTTAGAAGCATTATCTCAGCCAATGGAGGAACCAAAGGAGATGGCGCAAACCGAATCGCAAAGGCGAAGTCTGCATTTGGAATGTTGTCCAAAATATGGGCAACCAAGTTAAGACTGTTTCGCTCCAATATTGAGTCCGTGCTGTTATATACATATGTGCAGAACGTGGAAAGTGACCGCCATTATTAGAAAAAAGCGTTTGTGAACCGGTGCCTACGAAACAGTGTAAGGATATTCCGTACTCTAACCGTATCTCTAACGAACATCTACACCAGAGAATGGATCAGGACCTATAGGCACCACAATTCAACGGCGTAATTGACAGTTTCATAGTAAAGCACGCAATGCAATGGATGTCTCTAACCGAAGACGACAGAATAGTATCATAGGTCGACCGAGAAGTATATGGCGCAGAACAATAAAGATAGTTAGATAGCTGAAACTCATTGCCAGAAATCGTACTCAATGGCGCGTAGGCGTAGTAGAGGCCCTAAGACCCGTAAGGGGATACAGGATATAAGTAAGTAAAGTTAGTATTGAAAAATATCCTCCTGATCGTATTAGACAATTAAGCAGCGATCATAAGCAAGGAGTGGACGTAAACTAAATGTAATGTGTCTAGAAATCAATGAATATGCAATTCAAATTGCAGTGACACTGGTTTGGGTGAAGTCTTACGCAGAGATCGAAGGAAATAAAAAAGGCGAAGACTCTAATAAAGCGATAGTCAGCGTCTGGATGAAACATTTGCTGCTCCAGATAGAGAAATTGACAACTAACAAACCACGGCCAGTATAGCAGCGATAACGATATCCGCAGGACACAGTAACTTTAGGCATATTGTAAGGAAGATGATAATTTTAGAAGGCAATACGCACAGGTCTTGCCTGTAGGATATGCACAAAATGTGCTCGGCACTAGCTAGCAGAAGCTCGTATATAATAGTATACATTGCTGGTAGTGAATTGGAAATAATCACGGGAAGTAGAACCCTGTCATGTGGCATATCAAACGAAATCTGAAGACTTAATAATAAAATAACAATGCAATATACAATAGGGTATTATTTTGCAAATTTCCCAATCCATTCGCGATCCAAGTATTCGAATCTTGTCAAATCTTTGTTCAATTATCCGCCTTTCGCACTCAAATCAAATAACCGTCACCGCAAAATTGCTTCCATCTCCCCGCCAAAGATAACATATCATACTTTCATCACATTCACCTCTCCCTGTGTATGTGTTCCCAGTTTATTCCTCTCAGATTAACACAAAAGAACTCGAGAAGAACAGATAAAAAGAAGAAAAAAGATGCTCGTCCTAAGAAATCACGAACAACACAAAAAAGGATGTTAAACCAACGCATATGGGACTTTGCTGGTTAAGCCAGGCGTCAAATATCCCCGCCTCCCCATTCCAACGGAGCGCGTTGTGCAACATTGGGGGCATTCCATCATCAGATTTCGAGTAAATTACGCCTGACAGAGATTCCGCGCTCCTCGCCAGGGGGATACAATAACATGAGGTTCGTCCTCGGCAGATAACCAACGACACAAAAAAAAAAAAAAAAAAACCATAGCAGTGGAGAGACAATTTCATTTATTCCCCTTCAGCAGTTTTGGCCATGTTAAGCCTCATCGGAAGGACCTCTATTCTCATTCCCAAAAAAAAAAACAGCGGAAAATGTTTTTACAGATTTCGGTCCTCTTGGTTCCTCGTTTGTTATTCGCTGGTCGTAGCCATTCTCGATGTCGACGTTGAGGGCCGTCACATCGCTCTCATCAAAATCCTTGAGAGGATCCCCAATGGTTCCTATATTGCTGTGTCTTATTCAATGATACTCGTGGCACTGGCCTTAGGAATTTCGTTACACGAGAAGCGATGGGAACAAATAAAGCGCGCCCTCTCGGTGGGTGGATAATATTACACTATTATCCACTTACGTCCGATGAATCTAATTCGAGCGCAATTTCGTTGCGGGGTACGAAATCTTGATGGCTGTGCTCGGTGAACGTTGCCCGATGGCAAATAACACCTACCCAACCCAGAGGTAAGTGGGGCGACAGCTTTAATCAGATTTTCCAAAAATAAATCTCCTTTATCGGATCTATTTACGGGTACCATACCCATCCTCATTGGAACATTCCTAATTAGGGGATTATTGTCACTTTTCGGGAGTGAGCGACGTTTACACGAGTACAACCCAACTCAATCGTAATAAAAGTTGACTAATGGAACACCTGTAATTGATTTATAATCGCAGGTAATTACTGCATTCATACCTCCAGAGTGTAATCTAAATATACTGCGGCCGCAGACAAATTAATTTCAATATTGTGGTCGAACCGTGGTTTTTTTTTGAGGGACTATCCGCTGATGGTGTAGATATGCCCAGGGTACATCTAATTAATTGCCGTGGACAAGGTTGACTGGTTTTTCTCTCTATTCACATGAGTTATTGGAATTATTTGATGTAGCTAGTTATTAAGAAACGATAGGAAATCAATTTAGTTGTCAGACAGGCGGTCAGACAGAATTAATGGAAAAAAGGAGGCAAACCGTGGAAAGAGGAGATAGTTGTTGCCCTACGAGTATCATTTTCTCTGCCTCTTTTTACGATTGTCATGACAATACAAAACGCTAAAGTTATGTTATACGCACGAGTACCTATTCCCGTGCTAGATTTAATAGTATCTGATTAACGACAGGAATCGATAGAATGCACATTGAAGTGTACGTCAGAGCTTTAAGCACATTTTTGCATCTACAACACCTACCCTAGGGAAGGAGTATTCTCGGACCAGTGGAAGAAGCAAAGACTTCTCCCACTGCCAAACTCCGTAGGCCAAATTGTGGCAAAATACTGGAGTGCATCATAAACGGCAGATCGATGATACAGGAGGCTTCGAACGTTCCACGATCGACGAAGGAAGGCATTGGAAGAGCAGGAGTAAGCAGTACCGTGCCATCATCAGACTGGGCGTCAAAAACGCAAACTGGAACAAACATCCTGAGACCACTCTTTGCCAAAAGAGTGTCCCTGACAATGTGCAGAATATTATGACGGTCTATTTCAGAACTGCTGTATGACACCAACGATGGAACGAGGCAGTATAACGTCATAGGCGGCGTTCCACAGGGCTCCGTACTAGGTCCGCGACTTCAATCCTGATGTATGATGACATCCTTAGTTTGAAAACCCCGAGGTCATCAAAGATAATTGGTTTTGCTTACGACATATGAGTAGCAATCGTTGGAAGAGTTGGAGCATGACTGTAATGAAACTATCAGGATACTTCGAGACTGGTTGACATGCACGGATCTAAAACTTGCAGAGAAGAAAACGGAGGCAGTGCTCATCAGCAGGAGGGTGATGGAGAGTACAACATTTAACGTTGTTGATCACACAGTGCTGTCCAAGCCGGAGTAAAAGTACTTTGGCATTATTATTGATGCAAGACTGACTTTTAAGCAACGCCTCCCGTATGCAGCTAACAAGGCTGTAAAGTTAACCGCTGCCCTGGCAATGATCATGACAAACATCGGCGGGCCATAGTATAGAAGAGGACTGCTCTACAGAAGGCAGACAGAGGCAACATACATAATTATCGCGTTGGGTGTATGTAGCGCCTTCAGAATAACTTTCTACGATGTGGTGTCTGTAGTGGCTGGCATGGTTCCAGTCGATATTCTTGCGAAAGAAGCTCAAGGGAAGTACCTCATCAGCAGAACAACGCCAGTAAAATAACTCCCAGTTATCTCCAACGAAAAAGAGTCTGCAAGAATGGCAGCAGAGATAGGATCACTCTGACAAAGGCAACATAGACGCATGTATCAACACGAAGCATGGTGACCTGAATTTCTATCTGACTCAAATTGCTTTCTATCTGACATAGGGCTTATCTAAATGGATTTGGGCACAATTGCCAACCTGCACGGAAGCAGTCGAAACTAGGTGAGTATTTAACTTCAGACAACTTTACCAGACATAGGATGAGTGCAAACAATGGCTTGATGGCAGTCTCTCGAGGACAAACGGCAGTAAGTGGGAGGTGGGTTTTACACTATTACTGAGTTATGGGCTTAGATTCGTCTTTGATATCCACCCACACATCAAGTGCTCGTTACAGGGATGTTGGATCTTCACTTATGACAGCTCCATCGTCAGCAAAGAATAACTGATGCACTTTGGTGTCCGTCACTTTTCCTTCAAGCAGATAATGCTAATGATAGGACTGCAATAAATAGCAAAGGACTGAGGACACTTCCCTGGTGTATACCGACTTTGATAGGGAACTCTTCGGTGACACCTGCGGGACATATTACTCTTGTCCTTACTCCCTCATACATGTCCATGATCATGCGTACGTAGGTTTCTAGAACTCCTCGTTGTCTTAGCGCCACCAATAAGAGATCTCTTGGTTGTCTATCAACAACATCATATATAAGTCCTTTAAGGGATCACGATGGATTGCATCTGTTGTTGATTTACCCGAGACAAACCAGCAGTGGTCATCAGATAGCCGTATTATTTTCCGCATTCGACCCGCTCAACGATCTGCATGGTGTGTGACATTAGCCTAACAGAACGGTAGGTATCGCAGTGTCACGTATCGCTCTTTCCTTTGTGTAAAGGAAGAAAATAACTTTCCCTCTACTGATTAGGCATTTGATCACCGCTCATAAGTTTGGAGATAAGAATCATGTGCCATTCGGACCCGATGGCTCCCATCTTTTTCCAGAACTCAGAGGGTATCTCTTCTGGCCCAACTGCTTTTCTTTTTTTTTGAGACCGCATTCCTAACTTCTTCGACAGCAATGTCGGATACTTCGTCATGGTTAGGAGCAGCTCTTGGAAAGTATACCTAAGGAAACTGTCTTTCAGAATACTGTCACAATCTGTGGAGAATTTTGTCGTCTTCCAAAGAAGCTGGCCTTGAGTATTTTTAATGAACTTTGAGGAACGAATCTCCTGAGCATTTCATCTTCTCTGGGCGGCTATTTTAAACATAGTTGTTCCCTTGTTTAAGTTGTTTTGTCGAAGCTCCTGGATAGCCTGGTTCCTATCAGACGCCGGAGACAATATTTCCCCCAACTCCCGATAGAGGCCTTCCATACTTTTGCTTGAAATTGAGTGCACTTCTTCTTCGTGAGACCTTTGCAGCATCTATATATCACTTCAAGGCGAACTTTTTCATCTCTGTTAGTAGGAGAGCACTTTTTCCAAGCCTTGAAAGCCGTTTTCTTTTCCCGCTTGTTGGCAGGGGCCTTTCGACATTTCAAGCAGTGATTTGGCTCTCTCAAAGCAAAATCGCTATAGGGAATCCCACATATCTTGTGCTCTGCACTCCTCATCATCGACCTCATCGATGATGGTAAACAGATAATTTGTCATGCTGGTATAATAAAAGCTTCTCATTTTCCTTTGTTCAGCTTGTACCAATTGATTTTGTCAGCCACCTTTGTTTGCCTATTTGTTTTCTTTCCCGTTTCCATAAAGGGGGAGATGGTGTTGTTGGGCTATCGCCTCTCCCAGGATCACTTTGCAATCTTTAACCCTGGGCTTCATGAGACTGTCTACTATCTGGGCTTCCTTTTCGCCACTGCTGTAAGTGATCAAGTGCCGGCTTTGTTTGCCCATGCTTAGGATGTCTTCGCCTGGAGAATTTACGGTGCCGTACCATAGTCTTCATAGCCTTCGTTTATCTTCCCGATATGTCCGTTCAAATCTCCGCCATCAAACAAAAGCTCTTCCCTTGGGATGTTTTTGATGAGGTTCTGAAAATGCAGCCAGAATGCATCTTTTTCGCATCCGACTTGGGGAGCATATACGCTTACAATATTCCACACCTCACCCTGTATCACAAATTTGGGAGACATCAAAAGGTCACTGGACTTTGAAATGGTCAAGATGTTGCCAAGTAGATCTGCCGCGAGGATGATAGCAATTCCATTTTTACCTTGTTCCGATCCATAATAGAATGGCGAATATTTTGATTAATAAAATTCTTTCAAAAATTACAAGTGTTTAAAGTTTCATTAGAACCTTTATGTTTCGTATATAATCAGATAGTCTATCAAACAATTCGCAAGATACGATGGTGTAGGAATTTCCAAAACGTTTAGTCCGAAAGGCAGGTAGAGAACTACAGAGCGAGAACTACTTCTTAAGTTATATGCGTCGTAGGTAGGACTTTGCAAATATCCACCTCTCATAAAAAATATCTTAAGAACTTTACAACAAAATAAGTGACGAACTGGTAGAATTTTCATTAGACAAAGTAATTCCAAGCGCATTTTTGAAATACAATCAATTGTTGTAATTTGTTTAGATAAGCACTGCCCCAGCAATAAATTTCATATTCCAATTTCGAATTCAAGGGACTAGTTGAAACATACTCGTATGCAATTGCAAGATCATCTACAAAAGTCTTAACTTTCCCCATGAATTGATTGAATTTACATAAATTAAGAACAGAATGGGACCAAGTACTGACCCTTGGGGTACACCAAGACTTATGGCCTTAGAACCGCTTAATACATTATTTATCTTTTTGTTATATTTTTTAAGAAAGACTCAAAAGAACTGTGAAATAATCCAACATTATACAGCTTTTGCAAAAGAATGCTATGATTAAATATATGAAAAGCTTTCGTCATGTCAACGAAAAGTGCAGCATAGCTTTTTTTCTCGAATCCAGAAGAGCATCTTCGGTAGAAAGGCCAGCCTTAAATCCAAACTGCAATGAACTAAAGAAATGTATTCTCTGCAAATAATGTAAAATTCTAGTTTTAATGACCTTTTCAAATAGTTTTGAAATTGAGGACAACAACAAAATTGACCGCTAATTTGATTTGTATAACATTTGGAAAATACCTAAATTTAATATTTTTAATATTTCTTAAAATAAGATTTGAAATACACTCATACCTCGCTATACGGCCGCTCTTTATACGGCCTTTCGCTACAACGGCCTTTTTTTTATTACTTTGTTTCCGTTTTACGGCCAATATTTTTCGTTACAACGGCCAAAAAAAAAACATCATTCCCTTAAATGTTCTTACAATGCAAGAATATACATTATGTACCTTGCCTACTCTGTTTACTTTACGCTGCGAATTTTTTCTTCCTTGTTGTTTTCTTGACTTTCGGTCTTTGTGCACCCCATTTCAAAAAAAGTATGTACATATGCACGATGAGTCAAATGATTATTCAAGAAAAGGCTAAGAGCATTTTGAAAATCTTAAATTGGAAGATGTTGATGAAACGTAGAAAAATGAAATTTTCTTAGGAAGTCGGTTTGAAAAATTTAAAAATCGACATTGTTTGCATAACATCAAGATGAAAGGTGAAGCAGCAAGTGCCGATTCAGTTGCAGCTCTCGAGTATCCAACCATTTTTAAAAAAAATTGTTGAAGATGGTGGTTACGTTCCAGAACAAGTTTTTAATGCAGACGAGACAGGTCTTTATTGGAAACGAATGCCTGAGCAGACCTTTATTTCAAAGGACGAAAAATGTGCATCGGGATATAAGGTGTCAAAAGAACGTTTGACTCTTCTTCTTGGTGCTAACGCTGCAGGGGATTTCAAGCTTAAGCCGCTATTAGTGTACCTGTCCGAAAATCCAAGAGCTTTCAAGGGATTGGCCAAGAAAGAATTGCCAGTCACTTGGAAATCCAACAAAAAGGCTTGGATGACAAAAGTTCTTTTTGAAGATTGGTTTAAGAAGTACTTCTGCCCGGAAGCCAAAACTTTTAAGCAATAAAGTCTTGCTTATTTTGGATAATGCTCCAGAGCATCCGGAAAATTTCCCCGAGCTGTCTGAAAATGTAAGAGTTGAGTATCTTCCCAAAAACAAAACAGCCCTTAGGGTGGCCGTGGTGTAGTGGTAACATCAACGCTTGTCACGCTCTTGGTTCACGGTTCAAATCCTGAAATAATTAAAAAAGTCGATCAATTGCGAAAGCTTAGTCAACTCTACTGCGAAGGCATAGCACTGGAAGTAGGGTGGTCATATGGCTTAAATGCAACTTGATCGTGATGATGACATCAGGTGGAGGGAAAAAAAATACTGTGAATCATGAGCAACGACAAAAAGCAAAAACCAACAAGCTCCCCAGTTATCTGGGCGCCACCCTTGGATTTTACTGAAACTTAATACCACCTAAGTTTCAAACCCACTACACGCCCGTGCCCTGAAATAATTTAATGGTATTCATATCCCATTTGGTGCGCCCAAATTATAAAAAAAGCCCTATGGATCAGGGTGCAATAGCCACTTTTAAGGCGTATTATTTGCGCAGAACTTTTCAAAAGCTTGTTAATGAAACGGATGGAAGATCCCCTATTGAACAGTTTTGGAATGAATTAAAATCAACAACGATGAATTATGTTTGGAAGAAACTATGGCCGGAGTGCATTACCAACGGCCAATCTGATGCTGATCCTGTCATCCCAGAAATTGAACACAACATTTTAAATCTGGCAAAGGAAACCGGATTTGAGGATTTAGAAGAGCACGATGTCACCAGTCTTCTTCATGCTGGCAGAGCTCCGCTTTCAAATGAAAAGTTGATGCAGTTGGGATCAGATGAAGCCTGAGCCTTCCACTAGTCGCCAGTTGACATCAAGAAATTTGTGTGAAGCACTGCACCATTTCGAAGAGGAGTTTGAAATTTTAAACCAAAGTTTCAAGAGCTGTTAACGTCGTAGCCATTAACTGCTATAAGGAAATAGAAAAAGAATTAAGGTAGTAAAGCAAACAACCAACGCTGGAACGGTTTTTTAAGCCCGCAGCCGCTCGTGTATATGACAGTGATTCTTCTTCCACTTCAACATCTTAATTTTTCTTTATTTATTCTTACCTAATTGAAACGTAACTATGCTCTGAAGTCAACACATTAAATGATTTTTTTTTACAACGATTTATCAATTTTTGGTGATTTTTTGAAGATTTGGAACAAATCTAATGGATTTTGTATGGGTTTGTATGAAAAAAATGACTCGTTATACGGCATTTCGCTTTACGACCTGATTTTGTGGAACGTATCTAGGCCGCTAACCGAGGTATGAGTGTACCATCATTTCCACAAGAATGTGAGTTCCTCAAATAACGTATTTCTTTTAGAATTTCGACACCAGAGACCAGAGGCTCAAAATATAAACTATTTGTACTGTTTGAGAGTCCGTAGCTATTACCGCAGTCACAAGGCAAACAGGCTTCAGGTGGAAAAGAATTGCGACCGACAGTAACAAAGTAATTATTGAACTCATTTGCCATTTCGCCATTAGATTGATCTCTATTCACCATGGAGTTTATAATTTTCCACTCTTCCTTCAAATTCCCTTGTGAACTTCTTAACTTGTTCTGATAGTTATAATCACGACTTTACCGAACTTCTTTTTTAACATGCTGACAGATTCTTTTAAAAAGGTTTCAGTTGGAATTATGTGGATGATGCCATACGTAGTTTATGATTTTTGTAAGGAGTGATTTATCCAGGGCTTTAACCTTATTTCAAGTCTTTTTTTTTAACACAAAATGGTGGATCAATAAGTCCCTGAAAATTAACACAAATTGTGTCGTCACCTTAAATTTTTTTTGTCAAGAATCATCTTTCAAAAGAACGCACCCAAATTTTTAGACAGATCTGTCAAATAGTTTCGTTGTGGCAGCCATTTTATATAGACGCCTATTAGCATTTTCGTTAAAATGGAAAAAAAGTGAATTTCGAGTGCTCATTAAACACTATTTTTTGCGAGAAAAAACTATCACGCAAACCAAACAAAAGCTTGACAAATATTATGGGGACTCTTCACCATCGATTGGAACCATTCACTACTGGTTTACCCAATTTCGATGCGGTCGTTCAAGTGACGTCGAACGTTCTGGTCGCCCAATTGAGGTCACCCACCACACCAGAAATGGTCGACAAAATCCATGGTTTGATAATGGTCGATCGGCGAGTGAAAGTGCGCGAGCTAGAAGAGGCCACAGGCTTGTCGCATGGCTCAGTGATTTCGATTTTACATAAATATTTGGACATGAAAAAGTTTTCCGTAAGACGGGTGCCGCGTTTGCTCACAATCGAAAACAAACGCATTCGTTTGACAACTTCAAAGGTGTGTTTGGTGATGTTCCAGAAAAATTCGGCTGAGTTTTTGCGCCGTTTCGTAACCGTGGATGGAACCTGGATTCACCACAACACACCAGAAACCAAGGACCAGTCAAAACAATGAACTTCTTCTGGTGAATCGAAACCGAAGAAGGCCAAGGCGGGTTTGTCAGCAAACAAGGTCATGGCGACAGTTTTTTGGGATGCGCGCGGTGTTATTCACATCGATTACCTTGAAAAGAGTAAAACGATCACCGGCGCATATTACGCAGAGCTGCTGGATCGATTCCAAGCCGATTTGAAGCAAAAACGGCTGCATTTGGCGAAGAAAAAAGTTCTTTTTCACCAGGACAACGCACCGGCGCACAAGTCCGCAGTCGCAATGGCAAAATTGCATGAGCTAGGCTACGAACTCCTCCCTCATCCAGCATATTCCCCAGATTAAGCCCCCTGCGACTATTTCTTGATTCCAAACATGAAGAAATGGCTCGGAGGTAAGAGATTTGGGTCGAATGAAGAGGTCATCGCTGAAACAAACGCTTATTTTGAGGGGCTCGAGAAATCGTATTATTTAGAGGGCATCAACAAATTGGAGAAACGTTGGATGAAGTGTATAGAGACTATGTTGAAAAATAAAATGTTTTTTATACCGAAAAGAGTGTTCCTTATTTCATTTTTCAGGGACTTATTGACCCACCCTCGTAGAGTATTTATATTCGTAGTCATTTGTGTTTTCCATGTTCGTGTTTGTGATGTTTATCTTGTTTGTTTCTAACCACTATTACCAGCTGATTGTAATAAGCACTCTACGACACAGATTTGATAGTGCTTTATAAAAAAAAATGTATTACTACCTGGTCAGTCAAAATACATTCCCCAATGACAGTGTGTAGCAATGCGTCATGTAAACATGACACAATAAATGAGATGAAAGTTTAAGCTAAATATTAAAATAAAACAGTATACGTACACCACAAATCATTTCCGCCATCCGAATGCTTACCTGAAAAGAGAGTTAGAAATCAAATCAATAAACAGTTGCAACTAGTTTCATCAAAATTTAATAAAACATTCAATCATTCCCCCCGCCGCCGGTCATATAAAAAAGTGACACTTTGCATATTCATTCAGTGAGCGAAGCCCATTTTCCGCACATAAATCCCCAATAGACTACCACAACAGTATCAACTCAGTTTTCAAATCAATGTTACCAATTTATTCATATCAATGCAAATTTCATTCACCGCACCTGAAGAGGGCATTCCTCGTTCATCTATCGGCAGAAAGCGCCCAACCCTACCCTAATGCATGCAAAATATTTCAAAGACTTAATTTCCGTTCTCTCTATGGCACCCCGCCCCCCGGTACTTGCACTCCTGTGTATAAAGGGAGTACTAGCAGCAGTTCATCACTCATTCAATTCAACTCGTTGTTGGTGGTGTCAAGCGATTAAACACACAACAACCTGAGCATGAATTACCTAACTCGAATCACAGCCCCTGTATCATCAAACCCGCAATGCACTAGTACCGCAGCTCATACAAAGCCAATGCACTGCGCCACGTTCACGTGCCGACAAAGTGAATGGATTCAGCCATCCACCCTCTAAAAACGGTAAAAGTGCTTGGGTAAGTACTTTCAACAGCTCTTTTAGGAGAGAAAAAAAAAGGAGCTCAAATAAAAAAAAAAAGGATTATAACCGCTTTGCTCCTTCTTTCGTCCTGTGACTCAATCAAAACCCGCGTCCCCAAGGTGGAGTACTGTAGTACAAACCTTTGACAATTTGTGATGGTCTAACGTAACCTAATTCAAAAGTCCTGTGTCAAAAAAAAACTCACTTGCACCAATTGATCCTTGGCTAACAAATGCCGTCCCTCATTTGCGAAGGGTTTATTAATTTTCAAATTAATATTTCATTTCGCTTTCGTTTCCCATTCGGATTGATGCCGAACGATAAATAAAGAAACATTCTAAACGACATCATTAATCTTTTAAGGACAATTTAATTTCAGGATCTTCGTTTCTTTACGGCGCCGCCGCCAAATGAATAGGAACTGGGTTGTGTGAGCGATAGCTGCAAATTAATAAAAGTTCAGTAATGAGGTGGAAAGCAAGGACACCCAAATGGACGGGAGGGGGAGCAGAGAAAGGAATGTTTACATATTTCATCGTTAAATGGGGTTTCCCTTTGGGCTCCTTGTGGAAATTATGTTTTGAAGTGGTTGTCACTCATAAGGATTTGGGATTTGTTTAGGATTTGTTTGAGACCACAACAACGACGACGACGACGACAACGACGAAGAACTCAATGAGGTGGTTTCCCTGTGCTTTGCTGTAATTAGATGTTTTTTTTTCTTTGTTGGTTAGGAGAAAATAAAAGGATGGGATTTGGGATGGGTTTAAGGTATAACATCAGCGCTAATGTACAGGTTAATCCATGTGGTATGAAAGAGGCGCTCTCAGAGATGGAACTCATTTGCAGGGCTTATGTTTTATTTATTGGGGTTGTTTATGTGAAATATGAGGTTTATGTGTTGCGAAGAGGAAGGTGAAATAGGGACAAAGACTTAAGTAACGTAGCAAAATATCTCCCCTGTTAGGTTCTATCAAAATAATTTTTCAGATTGTGCGAGTACAGTACAACTCATTATAATGAAAACCCAGGGCTTGACCTCAATACATTGGTTATATACCATAATGGTTGGTGTACATATGTAGTTCATCACATCTTAAGATAGACAGAAATAGGAGTACGATCACCAAGCAACCGACCATAATGATTAGCGTATTTAGACATTACAGTCGTCATGCGCACCTATCCAACATCAGTCATAGAAGTAGACACACTCCACTGCATCTTTTTGTCAAAAAACTGGCGGCTCATATGGATCACATGTCCTTGCTCTTTAAGTTTGCTCAGATTATATCTACATATGTATGTATATGTATGTATACGCTCAGCACGGTCCCTGACAGTAACCAAATTTGAGATTGACAATACCAACAGAGTAGCCTGGGAGCTAGCGGAGGACCGGCACTTTATTCTAAGGGAATCGTGTGATGGACCATAATCCCGTACATTTTTTTCTTGATGCGGTATGGCCTATCACTTCCTAAAGTTTCTCTGAAATGGGAACACCCAGTAGAAAGGCGCTTAGGTGGATAGGTAAACTGTTTAGGTACGGTTTATCCATGATCCATTGCGGAAAAATCAAGCTGGCTAAAAGAAAGGAAACGAGAAAGGTTTTCATTTTGAAATTGTACTCGTAGTTAGCGAAATTAATACCAACTATTATTCTTGAGTGGATAAAGGTTTGAATCGAGACTACACTCAAAAGGCATCAAGCAGGCTTTCGCAGTAGTAGATCGAGTGTCGACCACACCTTGCGTATCATTCACAGCTTTACCTCATATTCGTGGGATTTGAGAAGGCCTTTGAACGGATAAATCGCGAATGCATATAGAGATCTCTTCTTAGGAGGGGAATTCCCCCAAAAATAGTTGCTGTTATAAAAGAGTCGTACAATAACACTTTCATTCTGCACAATGGACAGCCCTACGACTCTTTCGAAGTGCGACAGGAAGTGAAAAAAGGGGATATTCTGTCGCCAACCCTCTTTCTACTAGCGACAGACGATCTATTGACTGCCACGGTAGGTATATCTAAGAGACGTATCATCCAAGTTTGAAAGGCTAAGTCATTTGGACTATCCCTCTGACATCTGTTCCTGGCAAGTTCCATCAACGGGCTAGATGAGATGTGCCTATCACTGTAGGTGAATGGAGAGTCGGTCGGTCTAAGCATCAGCGGCAAAAAGACAAAAGGAAGTTAAAAGAACATGTCCCGCTAACCAGACCCGTACAGAAACCTGTAGAGATGAAGAAGGAAACCTCGTAGTAGAGTCACAGTCAGTGCTGAAAATATGGATAAACTTCTTCTGCAGACTGTATAACGGCGACGAAGACCAACATACCGCTGTGACTGTCTTTTATCAAAATGACCTACGTATCAGGAAATATAGGCAGATGCACGACAGCATTATGCAGACCTTCGAGAAGCTCCTCCATTTTTGGCAGAGGGTATATGTAGGTCGTGAGTACTCGTAACCTTCGAGTTTAACTCCCGGTAATCTACATAGAGATGGTGATTACTTTACTATTCTCCATTCTCTACGAATTATCCCTAATTCCGTCTAATATACAGACTGAGTAGTCACACAATAAATTAGTATACAGACAAATCCTCTATTGGATACTCCGTCACCTCGGAATAGAGGGTAACGAAGAAGCAGACTCCTTCATTGGACCTGAACCAATGCGGAGTAAGAAATCATACCATATGCGAAGAATTCAGGAAGATGGAGAAAGAAGACAGAGCGAAAATCTGGATTAATGCTCCAGGTCTGAGGCAAGCTAAGAAACTACAACCGGAAAAGATTTGATACGTGTATCTGAATAACCTACGTATCCTAACAGGCAGGCTTTCTAACGAGGCACTGTAAACTCGCGGGGCATCTAAGGAAACTAGGTGTAACAAACCAAGGCCTTTGCAGATTCTGCAATGAGTCCAGTGAGACTCCAGAACATCTTCTGGACTCTTGTAGGGCCCCGACCCACAAAAGATTGAAATACTTGGGCAAGTACCAACTACCAGATGAGAATATGCCAACCCACTTCTCATTCTCAGATTCCTAAGAGAAACCGAATTAGAGAGGGTGCTGTAGGGCAAACTATTCTTGCCAAAGCAACGTAAGAGTGTTTGACCCTCGAACACAATTCCGAAGGGAACCCTAATGAGCCCTGCTAATATACCTAGGCACAATAGACCATTCGGTCGCAGTCCAAGATAACCCTACATAAATAATAATCCCCTCTATTCCTAATTATGTAAAATTAAGGGGCCTATTCCTTTTTTTCTGCGTTGTAACTTTGTAACTCAATAACGGCTGGATCGATATTCATGCAGTTTATTTTTCCGGTTGAGATATATTTCAGAGAGTACATACGAATAAAATTTCATCAAAATATCTTTGGTGGTTGTCGAGCGAAGCGTGTTAAAAGAAACATATGGTCAGACATGATACACAAATTGTTTGCTTGCTCTGACCCTTTCAACTACTGGCTTTCTCTCTTTCCGTGGATTAATGAGAAAGCAAAATAAGAATACAATTAAAATAACGGCACGGAACACTAACAGCATAAAGTTAGACTCGTACTTGACCATTGACCAAAACATAGAAAAAATTAAATCAAAAAACTTCAGAAGAATACGAAAATTATTTTTATCCAAAAATATTCAAAGTACCTATAGAAGGTTCAAATAAAGGAGCAGAACTTTGTACCCGGATATCTTTGTATTCCTGCATTTTTTAGATGCGGACAAAATCGAATTTGTACTGAATTTCCCAGAGTTTGCAAGATTCATTAGTTCCTTGCTATGAACTGCGCTTTATTTGTATTTCAATCATGGTTTGTAGAATTCCCATTCGCCAAGCTCCTTCATGTCCATTGGTATACTGAAAAGTTTTCTGTTGAATGAAAAGCAGTGGTCTTAGTTCTGCACCCAACCATGATGCTTTTGTTGGTCTGCCTGCTTAGGTAGGATTTTGCTGTTTGCCAGTGTCAGTAGTTTTCCAATTCCCTTTGTTTATATATTGCTCGCATATTCTACCTCAATATGACTCAAAGGTAGAGATAATGCAAGAGGTCACACTAGATATGTATAATACATGCCTTCCAGTCCAGTCAAGTTGAATTATTAAAAAATCAAATGAAAATGATTTACTCTTCTTTAAAAAATATCCAGGACTATGTACTATATATCTGCTGAGGCATATGACATACACAACACTCAAATTAGATGCCTTCTGTTATGTAATGTTCTGTAAACCTTACAATGTCAAAAGTTCAAGTTTAATTAGTTTTTAATTACACATTTGTATTCTGCCGCAACCCTATCCGACTTCATGAGTCTTTAAATCTACTTTATGGCTAAAAAAAAAGAGAAGAAAACCAACGAAATAATAGCAATAAATTTAATTATCTCGAAACAGCTCATTAGGTGATAAAGCAGCGCATATGACATTGCTCGTAAAATCAACATGCCTCGAAATACATATGTATTAGTAATTCAAAAAATTGTTAACTCGATAAAACGTAAACTCACATCCTTTACGACTTCCAGCAGATGACTTTATAGCGATTGAATCAAATTTCTCTTCAGATATCGTATTCCATTCTACACTCCACTCTAGATACATTTTGTTCCTTCTACTTTCGCCTTCTTTATGTCTTCTCCGACACAAAAATAAAAATAAAAAAATAAACTCAGGCAAATAAATGGAAACGAACAAAAAAAAAAAAAAGGAAACTTTATTCATACATCCGAGTATGTTTATAGACAAAGAGCAAATCTAGCGAAATTGCATTACGGATTATATGACGCATATTTTACGAACCATCCACCCGACAGAGCCCCACTAAAAGAACATGGAGCAGAGCAGTGAAAGAAGAAAAAAAAAAAATAAAAAAAAATAAAAAAAAATTATCATCAGAATAAAAACACCTTGCGCGCCTTTCAACGATATTAAAACAACATAAAGGAGTATCTGACGTTCCGCAGATACTTTGCATTTGTTTTATGGTGCCGTTTTATTGTCCTCCTTGCCGTTGACTCTTCTTCTTTTTGAAATTATCGTAAAATCCTTATGTGTAGCTGTGTGGTGTGTGTGTCTGCTGGCTTAAATGTCATGCATCATAGAAAATAGAAATAAAAGAAGATCCTTGATCCTACTTGAAGAATCCTAAAACGAAACTGAAACAGTTTCTTATGACGACTCATATCCGCTTTTGGAGGCAACCCCTTCTGTTACTCTCGACGAATAGCATATTTTCTTTAAGCCATATCGGGAAACCCACACTTTAGCTGTGCCACAGACGGGATCAAGGATATTACTGGAAGAGTAGAAGAAGAGAAAAAAAAAAGAATATAATAAACCTGGCACGTGACTTCTTTCTACTGCCGGCTGGACCGATTTTTTTCTCTGGTTACATACGTACTGTGCGTTCGTCGTCGAATTTTTTTGCAACATTTCATCATCATCATCATTCTCTGCGTTCGGTATTTGTCTATTTTTTTTTAGACAATGCCCCGGGGGATCATGGGTTAATATGAATCTTACAAAAGACACACGCACCAAAACACAGACAAAATATCTTCTTAAGTGTGGATATTTGTCAAAGAAAATGAAAATGAGTGGGAGTGGGGGGTGGTAAAATTTCCCGCTTCACTAATCCCAAACTAAATCTCTTCGCCTCCCCATCCCTTGCCTAAGTACAGGGGAGGGCAAAGCATACTCGTATACCCCCTGCCAGTTGAACGAAACATTATAATAAATAAATTCTATAGCAGGACCGGTCCTTCATATCTTTTTATCTTTATCGCCCCAAAGGAATCGCTTAACATTACATTTTTTTATTGCAAGGACGATTTATTGCGAAATGGCTGAGATTACATAGTGGATACATACGAGTATTTCTCTGTTGTTCTTCTTGTTCACATGTAACGATGTTCGAGTACGCGTATGTTCTGATCCCTCCCATATCGTCGTTTTTGACTGCGTGGAGGAGGCCAATCAAAGTTTCTTTCAGTCCATTACATGTCGAGATGAATATCAATGTGGTTATGGCTGATATGCTGTAATATCCCTTGTAGTTGGGAATGTATGAGATTGGTCTCGCTTAATGGGTGAGATAAGGACTTTTGTGCGCGAATAGAAAGTTCAGCAGAAGTCAATGGATTCATATTTGATATTAGCTTGCCTGGACGGGGCCGCAAAACAAATTATTCTTAATTTCTGTATTTTATCCACGAATAAAATTTCACCGCAGAAGATTTCTTTTTTGTGAATCATGTATGTATATAGAAAATGTCTAAAAGGCATAACATTTTCCAAATAGAAGAATGATCACGGGTCATAAATCCATAATAGATCTACGAACCACTGAGGTGGGAAATAACACCAGTTTATCTGGTCATAATTGCAGAACCTTATAGAGCAAGTGGGTCACAAGTCATTAATTAAAATGTAACTAAATTCGTTGGTCCCCACGCCACCCCTCACTAACTCATGGCTCAAAACTCCACAATGTACATATGCAAATCAAATGACAGTGAAGTGTCTTCATTTTGATTTAATAAAACAAAACAAACAAGTCTATTTTTTCGTAAAAATATGTACAAAATGGAATATCACATCCCTGCCATATGACATCTGTCAAATCCATGTGTCATCCATAGTGACAGGTACTTAGTTCTTGCCTTGCCATTTTACAATATGGTTCGTTTAACCATTAAAATTGTTGCATCTTAACACAAAAATAACAGTTCTGTAATACCACTGCAGCCAAATGATTTAAAAATAAATCACTTCTAGGTGTTTTCACTACTTTTCGCTTATTTGATACATAGCTACACAACATCAGAGCATAGAATACATGGAAGCAATACTCATCAAAGACCTTGATACACTAGGCACATATTTTTACCCTTGGAATCATAAAAGAATGGGCGGAGGAGAGTGGATTAGAAATAAATCCAAATAAAACGGAAATGGTTCTCTTTACAAAGAAAACCAAAACTAGTGACTTTCACATTCCACAACTCGGAGGAGTATCACTACAACTCCGCGACAGCGTCAAGTATCTGGGCATTATATTAGACAGGAAACTGACCTGGAGAAAGAACCTGGAAGAAAGAGTCACCAAAGCCGAGAGAGCATATTGGACATGCAGAAGGGCCATCGGGAAGTCATGGGGCTTGAAACCGAAACAGGTCCACTGGATATACGAATGCGTAATAAAACCCATCATCTTCTACGGTGTAGTTGTATGGTAGCCAGTGACGAGCAAAAAGTATGCAAGAGACTTGCTAACTAAGGTGCAGAGTATGGTCTGCTTGGGTATTACAGGAGCACAATCCTCAACACCAACCGCGGCCATGGAAGCGATACTTAACATTCTACCAGTGCACCTCGAAGTAAAGAAGATTGCCGGCATTTCAGCCTCACGGCTTAGAACTATCGGCCATTTCACCGGTGGTGAAAATATGGGACATCGAAAAATCACCGAAATGATAAGAGTAATGACACCATTCATCGATTGCCCCAGTGATGTTGTTGGGAAATCGTACACGTTCTCCAACAACTTCGAAACAATTTTTCCCGCAAGAGAATATTGGACGTATGAAAGAACGACAAGAAACTCCAATGGGATATCGGTTTATACAGATGGCTCTAACATATCAGGGGAATCAGGGGCTGGCATCTTAGTGCTAACCCACCGATTGAACTTGCTATTCACCTAGAACCATTTGTATCGGTGTTCCAAGCAGAAGTCTATGCAATTATGAAGGCAACCGTAATACTCGCAGAAGACACCAGCGAAGAAAGGCAAATTGACATCTGCTCGGACAGCAAAGCAGCAATTAGCGCGATCACAAACCCCATGTCGAAATCACTACTAGTAATGGAGTGCAAAACTAAATTGAACTTACTTGCCAGACGCAATAGAGTCCGTCTCACATGGGTACCGGGGCACGAGGGTGTACCGGGCAACGAAAAGGCAGACGAACTAGCAAGGAAAGGAGCAGGCAATACAGAACTGAACCCGGATAGTACAATAGGGGTCCCTCTGACAACTATTAAAACAATAATCAATGATAAGATACGACAGGAGTTCAATAACTACTGGACGAATCTAGACACGTGCAAAGTGGCTAGATCTGTAATAACCAAACCGAGTAACAACACAGCAAAAATAGCTCTTAACTCAAGCAGAACACAATTGAGATTGATGATGGGACTTTTAACAGGGCACATCAATCTCAACAAACATTCGTTCAGACTCGGGATAGCTGATACAGCAATCTGTGCCAACTGTGAAGAGGAGGAGGAAAATATAGAACACTTCCTCTGTCACTGTCCCGCTACAACGAGGCTAAGGCTGAAAATTCTGGGATCTCCAAGGATTCCGGATATTACACACCTCAATAAGAAAGGAATCGGGGATATACTGGAGTTCGTCAGACGAACACTACGATTCCCCGATCACTATACGATATAGTTGATACTACCCATGATCCCTAGACCTAAATCCTCTCAATACATAATTCCCAAAACACATCACTATTCCTTACAGTTACGCAGATGAGGGGAGCACAACGGGCCCAATGGAGGCCTAAGTGAAGAACATAAGCTCACCCTCTTAAACCAACCAACGAAGCACATATTTTTAAAAGCGGAGGTGTTTCCACCTAAACAATAGACTCTCTTTATTTTACTAAGAAAATTAATATTCAAACAATGCCTTACCAGCACTGCAGCTATACTCAAGACCCTTAACAACATAATCCAACTTGTATTGAACCTATCGGGGCGTTCAGTACAAACTGTCTTGGGCTGCGTCAAGTTTGCAATTCACCAAATAAATGCTGGTGTTCCCCAAGGCTCTGTTTTGTCTCCGACTCTCTTTCATATTTTTATAAATGATGTCTGCAACTTCTAATACAATCCATTCCTTCGCTGATGGCAGTACCCTCAGTTGTTCATATTCCTTTCCTAACTCACGCCCTTGCTCTTGGGCAGTAGAAGAGGAACGTATATTAAACACATTAAATTCCGATCTGGACAGCATAATCAAATGGGGTTCAACCAACAGAGTGGAATTTAATGCTTTCAAAACACAATCATGTGGTCTGCCTCTCAAGCGAAACCAAAACCCTCAACCATTGTCCATGGATGGTACTTACATCATTGAAACCGAAAGACTTGTCATTCTCGGTACATACACATATTCGAGGTCGCCAAAAATGATGCAAAATGTCCGGGATTCCTTAAACGGTGCAAGAAATATTTTACCCCGTCGGATCTGAACTCAATTTACAAGGCTTCATCCGCTCAAAGCTGAAATATAACGCCCATATCTGGTACTAGATAGGGTACAGAATAGCGCGTTAAAACTTGTAGGTGATACAGGGTGCGCCATCTTACATATAAGTCGGTATGTAAACACTGAATAACTTTGACATTTATTAACCGATTAACTTGAGTATACATGTTTTTGAAACGTCAATTCAGTGCAATTTTAACCATGAATCACTTCTGTACATTGAAAATAGTCGTTCAGTTGTGTTAACTCAACGTGCATATCGTTGAAAATATCGTGGCCAACAAGCACCGTCTGACAACACTATTCGTCATTCGGTGTCGAATTTTGTTGAGCATGGGCAAGTGGGAGATTGTCGACATGCCGTTCACCAACGCCTAAGACGTTCCAATGAACGTTTGAAGCGGTAAGAGAGAGTGTTGCCGAGAACCCACATGTGTCGTATCGTCACCGCGCTCAGCATTTTGGCGTCAGTTGAACCATTTGTATTTGTTTCCGTCAAACCGCCCACGTCGCTGGGAATATGGCCAAACAGTCGCTCGAATGGTTGACACGGAACCTGATTTTTGGAAGTAAATTTTGATGACCGACGCACTCTCTGGCGCCGTTAACAAGCAAAATTGCCGCATTTGGGGAACAGAGAATCCACACGAGATCCATGAAATACCATTGCATGACCAAAAAGTGACTGTTTGGGCCGGTGTTTGCGCCAAAAAGGTCTGGACGGTAACTGGTTTCAACAAGACGGTGCGCCATGCCACACTGCAAATCAAACAATGGAGTTTCTGTAACGAAAATTCCCTGGACGTGTGCTGTCAAAAAATGGAGACATTGACTGGCCACCCAGATCTAAAGATTTGACCCCTCCGGACTTCTTTTTGTGGGGTTATTTGTAAAGGAAAGTATACGCCAGTAAGCCTCAGACCATTGACGAGCTCAAGGCAAACATTCGTGCCGAAATCATCGCTATACCCCCGAGATGCTCGAAAAAGTAATGGAAAACGCAGCAAAAAGGGCACATTTTACTTTGGTCAATAGAGACGGCAACTTGATTGATGTTGTATTCAAATACTAGTAACAAATCGGTTGTTTTTTTAAGTTATTCAATATTCGCATACCGACATAAAAGATGGCGCACCCTGTAGAGACTTTGTGAATTCCATACATTCACTTGAACATCGTTCAAATGTCTCTACTTTATCGCTTTTTTTTATAAAAAATGCTCCAGCGAAATATCCAGTTGCATTCCTCCTCTTCAAAATGTTACTCGCAATACGCGTCATGCACATCAGTTCACACTTCGGTCGTACTGTCAAATATAGGGTAGGAAATTTCTGAAAATTGTCAGAATTGAATGGAGACAGATATGTTGGCTTGACTTGTCACGTATTCCAGTATTTTTCAAGAACTGTTTGATTTGTTATAATTTTCCTCTTACCTCCTCAGTAATTTGCATACTCTAAGTATATCCCAAATTATAGTTCCGGAGATAGCCTTTCTGGTGCACCACTTCCGTTTATACGATTCTAGTACGGAACACTAAAAAGGATAAAAAACGTTAACCTTCCAAGGCACAACCGCTGATTATACTCGTACCTTGGACCGCTTGGTTTGCATGCTTTCCATTCGTCGAAACATTAAGCATGACAAAACCTAAGGACTCCGCTTTAGTAATGCATAATGAACTTTGACCTTACGAGCAAATTAATTCAAGACCTTGAATGCCTGAAGAGCTCCAGCAATATGTTGGCTCGCATAATAACCCAGTAAGATACAACATAATACGCATAAGCTTAGTCATAATTCCTCTTTTTCATTAAATATGTTTCCTGCTTAACAAAACGCATAAATTCCAATATAATCGCTTCCCCAAAATGTTATTCAATCCTTAAAAAAGAAAATAGTCGCCCTCACTTAGCATCAGTATTCATGTCACGACCTATCACTGAAATTATTCAGAATCACAAGATTAAACCTATTACCCCCTTAGCACTCGTCAAAATATTCCATCTCCCATTGCAGAATAGCAAAGGAAAAATTCATTTGTATCTGCAATACATTTGTATTTTTAATTTCCCGAGGAGATACACTGTCATGGTCATTTGCGTTTGTTCAGATTTCAGATTAATAAACGAAAACAAATTAAAAAGCCCCGATGAACAATAAAGATAGCAAAATTCCTACTACACCACCGTAACACCAGTCACGTGCCAGACGAGATACGATATCAAACTCGTACTCGTATCTCACCGCCCTCAACTCGTATCGAAGCAATCTCGAAATTAGAAAACATTAAATTATTTTGGAAACATTCAATCAACCCCCAGCCCGGTTTCATTCATCTGCCTCACTCGATGACTGCTCAAAATTATTTTATCAGAGATATAAATCTACTCCGCAACAAAGCATGTAGTACAAGTACGAGTATGTCCTATGGGAACGGCGGCGAGCTGAATTTTAGTCCTGGTAGCGCAATAATGTTTTCGATAAATTAAATGTCAAAAAGAAATCTAATTTGACAGTGTTTGTCCTCGGCAATAAAAAATATAAAAATAAATATTAAGGATAAAGAAATAGGGTAGGTATCTACTCTCCCATCGCTAAGGATACGGATCAAGATGGACGATGAACAGAAACATTATTGGCAATTTTCTAACAACCACCACCGGCGCACACATTCGGCCATAGTAGCGTAAGCACCAGCATCGGCATCAGCACCAGCATAAGGATATGATATAATACGGGAAAATAATCGCAATGTTTTGTGATTTTGATTTCTGATAGCAGGAGCGCAAAAAAAAGGACAAAAGGTCCGTTCGTCCGTTGTAGTTCAAAAGAAGTTGACTACTCTTCAGATTTTTTTTTCTTTTTTTTTAATTCTGATCGGGAGCCCGCTTTGTCAGGATAAATAACATCGAACGTATGTGCCAATAAATATAACCGGCGGAAAAAAAAAGAACGATATTGGTTGCCATCCACCCCTTTGTACAAGGCCCTACGTCATTGCTTATCTAAGGATGCTTTCCTTAACTTTTATTATTTTTGACTTTCTTTTTTTTCTTTTTTTTTTTTTCTATTCACATGTTGTTCGCAAAGTTAAGTGAAATAAAGTAGACGACTGGGTATCAAGGATATGCTTATATACGCTGTCCATTCATAAATTGTTTAGAAGCATTTTTTCGAAAGATTTTCCTGCTTGTAACTATAAACGAAAATGTTTCCAAAACCAATACTAGTCCTTCAAAGAAGCAAGTAAAAAAAAAAAAAAATGTTCGGTTACACATATGGTACCGTATATAGGACACTCAAGGATGTTAGGTCACGGGAACGGAAATGATGAAAGATCCTATTGAAGAACGAGACGCGGGTATAGGCGAAGGGTGCTCAAAACAAAATGAAAGGACACGACACGGACAGATTCATGTGAGAGGAGAAAAATTAAATTCGAAATTTTTGTGAACATAAATTATGGTGGCGAAAGATAATGTTGATTTTAGAACAAACGATGTTCGGATGAAAAATGGTCCAGCAAGGATGTGTTTTCGCCGATTTTATAGGTCGAACAAACAACGCGCAAATAATTGAAAGTTATTTTAAATGGAATAACAAACGTGGCGTCCATAAATGTACGAGTAGTGGAAAGGGGGAATAGATGGGATATCCAAGGAGCTTAGCTGGTTGGTTAAGATAGAATCTCTTAAGGTGTCAGCAGTAAAAATGTGCCTACTAAATTTATTTTTTATCAGAGTAATTCAATTGGTTTGCAGGAAATAATTTCGCGAAGAGTTTCTCACTAGGAAATCTAAAAGATTGTTTTATGGGAAAATTATTCTTTTGGAAGAGGTTGTTTGGAAATTTATACGAGTATTTTGCTTCCGAGTGATTGGGAATGACGACGGCACAGCTGCAGATTATATGAGCTGTTACTATAAGGAGTCTCGAATGTTGTACCTTTAGCTTAAAAGTAAAATACTTTCAGAAATATGCTATGAAAGTGTACTGTGACTTTCTCATGAACTTGGATAATAACTCGTTGGCTTATCATTTTGTGGAAACATATTTAATTTAATTTATTTATTTATTCATTCAAATTATAAGGGTGGGTCAATAAGTCCCTGAAAATCAACACAAATTGTGTCGTCACCTTAAATTTTGTTTGTCAAGAATCATCTTTCAAAACAACGCACCCAAATTTCCTGACAGATCTGTCAAATAGTTTTGTTGTGGCAGCCATTTTATATAGACGCCTACTAGCATTTTCGTTAAAATGGAAAAAAAGCGAATTTCGAGTGCTCATTAAACACTATTTTTTCCGAGAAAAAACTATCACGCAAACCAAACAAAAGCTTGACAAATATTATGGGGACTCTTCACAATCGATTGGAACCATTCACCACTGGTTTACTCAATTTCGGTGCGGTCGTTCAAGCACAAGTGACGCCGAACGTTCTGGTTGCCCAATTGAGGTCACCACACCAGAAATGGTCGACAAAATCCTTGGTTTGATAATGGACGATCGGCGAGTGAAATTGCGCGAACTTTAAGGAGCCATAGGTTTATCACACCGCTCAGTGATTTCGATTTTACATAAATATATTCCGTAAGATGGGTGTCGCGTTTGCTTACAATCGACAACAAAAGCATTCGTTTGACAATTTCAAAGGTGTGTTTGGTGATGTTCCAGAAAAATTCAGCTGAGTTTTTGCGCCGTTTCGTAACCGTGGATGGAACCTGGATTCACCACAACACACCAGAAACCAAGGACCAGTCAAAACAATGAACTTCTTCTGGTGAATCGAAACCGAAGAAGGCCAAGGCGGGTTTGTCAGCAAACAAGGTCATGGCGACAGTTTTTTGGGATGCGCGCGGTGTTATTCACGTCGATTACCTTGAACAGGGTAAAACGATCGCCGGCGCATATTACGCAGAGCTGCTGCATCGATTCCAAGCCGATTTGAAGCAAAAACGGCCGCATTTGGCGAAGAAAAAAGTTATTTTTCACCAGGAAAACGCACCGTGCACAAGTCCGCAGTCGCAATGGCAATATTGCATGAGTTAGGCTACGAACTTTTCCCTCATCCAGCATATTCCCCAGATTTAGCCCCCTGCGACTATTTCTTGATTCCAAACATGAAGAAATGGCTCGGAGGTAAGAAATTTGGGTCGAATGAAGAGGTCATCGCTGAAACAAATGCTTATTTTGAGGGTCTCGAGAAATCGTATTATTTGGAGGGCATCAAAAAATTGGAGATACGTTGGATGAAGTGTACGAGTATAGAGCTGAAAGGAGACTATGTTGAAAAATAAAATGTTTTTATACCGAAAAGAGTGTCCTTATTTCACTTTTCAGGGACTTATTGACCCACGCTCGTATGATTAACTTATAATTAAGCATCTAAATTACAACTAACAATGTTAATCAATTTTATAATATTTAATTAAAATTAAATTAAGCAATTATTCAAATGTACGAGTATGTATTAGCTTTCAATTAGACATGTGTAAAAATATTTTCCCCCGAAATATGGCTGATGAGCTTATTCTTTGCAATTCAACTGGAAGACTATTCCAGAGTCGAATTGCTGATACAAAGTAAGATCGCTCTGCAATAGTGTGTGAAAAAACGTGGTAGAATAATTTTCAGACCTCTACGAGACTGAACAAAATGAAGCATTTCTGAAGGTACTCAGGACACCTATTGTGAATTATATCATGGAGTTTTAAAATATACCTAAATTCACAATAATCATCTATACATTCATGAAGCTTTAAGATGAGAAACACTGGTATGTCTTGGAATATTATAAATGAACCTTATGCAGTCATTAAAAGCTACGTTCATCTTACGATTGCATTCGTAACCCAGGCAAGGATATACGGTACAATTAAACGTGAAAAATGGCATAATCTTTATTAAGCGTTTTTTTCATATTGGGAAGTAGCAGATGAGCTGAGTATCTCAAAATCCGTAATCTGGCATAAATTCTTTTTGAAGTATCTGAAATAGCATTACAGCAAGTCATGCTACTGTTTATACTGAAACCTAAGTACTTAACCTTGTTCACGTACGGAATACTCGTAATATCTCCATTTAAAACTATTGGAGGGAATTATGGACGATTAACATTACTTCTAGAATATAAATTTCAGTGTATTTAAGTCAGACCACAGTTGAATACTTTGTAAATCCTCATTCATCCTAGCCACGCAGTCCTCCATTAAACCAATTGGACGAGAGATATAAACTAAAACATCGTCCGCATACATACGAGTAAGCACATTACTATTAACAATTGTTTCTGGAAGATTATTTATGTAAATAGAGAATAACAGGGGTCCCAGTACAGAACCCTGTGGAACACCAGAGTTAATAACGGATGGACTAGATTCACCGTGCTCCGTTTCAGCTATTTGAATCAAATTCAACACAATCAAATGAAAAAGAACCTCCATTCAGAATCGTTCAATGACATTACAGGTGTGGTCGTGACTGAAGAAGGTGGTACAAAGAATGAGCTCTTTCATCAGGACTAAACGAACATTTTGAAATTTTTTTATCCCCAGCTACACCAAATTCTTTAAGGTTTCTCTATAGCTCTTTCGAACTCAGTGTAGGATTTAGTTTTTGTAGAAGATAAGCTCATTTAGATGATCTGAGATAATCATTTCTCAGTATGCTGGACTTCGAACTCGTCAAAAACATGTCAATGAGCGACGGATTAATAGTGGACTGAAAGCATGTGGGCCAACGAGTATTTAAAACAGAGAGACTCATTTTATCACAAAAGTAATGGAACAATTCCGTAATGTTATTGTTCCGCAAAATGTCCCATTAATATATTGTTATTCTTTGGACTCAATTTTAATAAAACTTCCTCAAGTTCGCCTATGTTCTCCTCTCTAAACTTGTATGGCGGACAGTATATATCAAACAATAGACACTTATCGTGGCTACTATTGACCTCAATGCAAAGGAACTGGATGCTTGACAGGCTTGAAGAGTAAATACTCGTACACGTTGTTGAAAAGTGTTCTTTAATGTACATACAAACACTACCTTCACTTCTGTCGTCACGATCGTTCCTATACAATTTAAAACCTGGTAAATTAAGCCAAGTTTCTGACACCATGATCACATCCAGTTTTGAGATACTGAGTATTTCATAAAGTACAGTGAAACATAATTAGGTTTAGGAGATCAACTTATAGGCTGTTAAGTTCATGACAATTCTGAAGGACTTCCTTGAAAGTGAGTGCCAAATAGTTGCCAAATTGTGAGCCATACTGAGTGTGGAAGATTCATAAATTCTTCCTATGGATTTACACTATACTCATAGCTTCTGCTTGTACATATTATTTGAACCATGATTTCTAGGATTCCTAGAAGCAAGATTTTCTCGTGACCTACTCATAACAGTACGCAGCTTCCGACCAAAGGCAAACAAATTTAGAGCATGTTGACCAAATATTACTATTTGTAAACACGAATATAATTTGTTGACAAAATCACCAAATGGTGTCTGAAAAATGTGTAGCTAATGTATAAGAATCGTGTACTTTGAAATCTTTTCTACACAAGAATTGAATATCTGAAAGAAGGTAGGCTACTTGCAGAGTACTTCAAGCGCTTATTGTACCTGCTATAAGTACTTAGATTCCCTTTGAGCCTCTTTAGAACGTGTCCTACCTCTCTAAATGTTCTGTAGTGGACTATGCCATTATGCATGGAATACATTATCTGTTAAATGGCTGCCACGGGAGTTTTTGCAAACTTGGATTCTTGTGAGGTAATTTTCGATTACTTTTCGGCACATTTCTAGCTATATTGCGGTCATAACTTCACGAATGTTGGTTTTTAAGTGCTCAACAGTTTGGGGATTGTCTTCATAGACACGATCATTAGCATAGCCCCACGAAAAAAAAACCCATCGGTGTCAGATCACACAATCTTCGTGGCCAATAGATGTCGTCAAATCTCGAAATTAAACGGCCGCGGAACTTTTAGTGCAATAGATCCAAATTTTCCTATGTTGTGTGGCATGTAACCCCATCTTGTTGGAACCACATATCGCTCACATTAATGCCTTCAATTTCATGCCAAAAAATAAGTTGGTTATCATTTGACCATAGCGCAGAGAATTTACCGTAACAGTGACGCTTTCGTCATATTCAAACAAATACGGCCCGTTCACGCCGCCAGTACACAGTGCACACCAAGCTGTCACCCGTGGTGAATGCAATGAATTCTCAGAACCCAAATTCAGCTATTTTGTTTGTTTACGTAGATGTTGAGCGAGAAATGGGCCTCATCGCTGTAGAAGAGGGCCAATCGTATGTTCTGCGCGTTCTGTGGTTAGCAGACTTTAGCTGCTGTGAAAGCTGAACCTTATAGGAATGAAGTTGCAAATCCAATCGTAAAATAGGCCAATCGTTGTGGAACTGACAATTCCACTGAGACACTCACAGCGGCTACGTTTTCAGTTGATTGAGCATTACGTTGATGCATAGGCCTCACGACATCACAGACACTACAGCTTTATTTGACATTGTTAATTATGTTTCGAATTGTTTGCTCAGTTGGGTGACTGACGACCATAATCCGCGATATACAGATATTACAAAACTTGTATTTTTGTAGTAAGATGCAACAATTTGAACGCGTTGATCGGTGGTTAAATGATCCGTATTGTAAAATGACAACGCAAGAACTAACTATCTGTCACCAGTCATGGATGACAGATGGATTTGACAGATGTCATATGGCAGGGATGTGAAATCCCAATCCAGAAATGAATAACCCAATATACTTATACATAATGGGCGCTGGACTGTGTGTTAAATGGCCGAACGGATTTAATTAAATCTTCATATCTGAGGTCTGTGGTGGTCACAACTCGGGCCGAAATTCTTAGTCTAACAAATTGCTGATTTTGAAAAATTCGATTTTCTCGAAAACGGCTGCACTGATTTCGTTTAAATTTTATATTTGTATTGCGTTGGATATATGTCAGTAGATGGCGTACCAAGTTTTTGAAATAAAACGGTTGTTTAACGGTACTTTACCGAAATCGTTGAAAATTGATTATTTTTCGGATACTCGTATGACTTAAACGATTTTGTTCAAAATCTACATCTAGGCATACCAAGTTTTATATTGCAAAGCTTTTCACTTCAACTGATGATAAAATGTCTCTTGAATTTGGAAACAGAGTGGTTTTCAAGCGGGCAGCACATAAGTGCAAGTACGTGCGAATCAGTCGTGCACTTTATTTTTCTTTAGCATTCCTTTCCGGCCTTATGCAATTATCTTGCCTTCAACTAGTGCAGTATCTTCCAATCTACAGTCGACAATCGTGTGTCTCGCGTTACAGTTTAGATATGCATTTCTATGGCTTTTCTGGTCACCTTACAGTAGCAAAACAACCCACTCATTACGAATGGCACCATCTGCATACGGCATCAGACATCGGTCAAACAAACAACATGATTATCCTTTTCTAATGTGTTTGCATATCACTGGAAACAAAATTACATCTTTAATGCAAACAGCAATGTTTGATTTGTGCCTGAACTGCATTTTAAACGACAGCACTGCCCATTGCATGCCACCACACAATTACAACTGACTGAACCACAAAAAAAAAGGTAAAACGAAAAGGAAACCAACTGACCGACTTCCATTATCCTGTATTAAAAGTAAACAATTCTCAATTTAATTGAATCCACGGAAAAAATCACCATATACCTAGCTATTGCCCGCGAAATATATCCATTATCCGGCTACCAAAAAACTATAAATTTCCATTTTCCCATCACTACTCTCCACTCACACCCAAGTTGACTGGATTTTAATGTGTGCAATTGCATTTGCAATATCCTGTGACCCACATGTGATTTGGTTAAATGCGCGGATACGAGTAGAAAACAAAAAGGACGCCCAACCCATTGTGCTAAAAATACCCAATTAAGTTGGGCAAAATGTTAAAGTTTAGCTTTTCACGATCTGCAACTTTGTCATTGTGGCCGAACCGGACATTGGACAATGCAGGTGAACAGAAAAAGGATACATATTTTGTTTCCACATGCCTTGTTGTCCTGCAGGCCATTATTATTGCACCTCCCTCTGCATATGCTTGACATTACAAAACCAGCTGAGTGCTCCACACTGAATCACATGGAGGCCGGGTGAAAGGATAATGAGGATCCAGTGAGTCGTCATAAATGTTTCGCCTCATTTCACGATGCATTGACGACGACGTTGCACTCGTTAATGATATTTTAAGTGAAAACTTGCCTTAATGTTTGCGCTGCATAAACAAGGATTTCACCTAGTTTTTCCTGTTCGTGTTCAGTTCGCATCTCGTCCTTCGCATTTCCACATTAATCGCATTATAATTACAAGGGGGTAGCAACTACACTTCAATATGGTTGCAACAAGCTAAAACTTCCCGTGCTGTACTGTCGGTTGTTTTTACCGATGCGCGATGCAGGCAAATAAAAAGGATACATTCTCCGTATGGTCGGTGTTGTTTTGTCCTTTTTTATGTTACCTAGATTGGCTGCTGCTGGTCGAGAGTCTCTTGTCGAATAATGAGAATTTTTCTCCAGCTTAATGTTGCATTTTTACCTCATTTTCTACTTAATGCGGGAGGGGTGTTGAATAAAACATGTAAAAACAGGACACTTGCCCGACCTCAGCAATTGGGTGGGTTGCCCTGGAGTTTACTTTTTTTTCGCATCCCATTATTAGTCTTGTTTTTCAAAGAACTAAAGGGAGACAAAATAAGGAGAAATAACAATTTAAATCCGCTCCATTTTCAGTAGCAATATTAATTTGGCTCTTTCAAAAAAAAAGTATATGGGGTGACTAAAAAAAAGGACATTTCCCTGCCCGGGGATTGTTTGCTTTTTAGCTTTAAAAACAGAATGCTGTGGCACAAAAAAAGAGGTCGGCAGACTTTTATTCCTTATTTTTTGCTGTGTTGTGTGTGAGAAGAAAAATAAATGAACAAAACGAGTTCTTGAATATCAAAAGGTGATGGTTATGCAAAATTTAAAAAGGATGCCAATAAAGGAATCGTTTTTTTCCATTTTTTTTTTTTTTTTTTGCTGAAAATCTTTGAATTGGTGTTTTTCTGGATTTAAGTGTGAGTTTTTATTGAGTTTAAGCAATTTTTTTCACACAAGTTCAACGTTTTTTTTTTTTGCAGATATTGTCGACAGGAAAAACGTGTATGTAGTCAGTTTTGAGAGGATATGCCAGAGGTGATTTTTAAAAATATGTAAAACTGAAGTAAAAAATGGTAAATATTTGGCGCCATCAACCCATAGAGTGTAGCATTCGCTGCCGTACTACGTGATTATTATTCGAACGAATGAAATTAACCAACAGTTTTAGTGCCAGATTCGAATTGAGATTCGAACACAAACCTTTCGCTTAACACTGAGCCTGAGTCTAGGAGTTTCTATCTTTTGTTTCGTGTTAGTGCCATTTTGGCAATAGTAACTTTGAATCCTACTCCTGCCTGATAGCTAAAAAGCTTTTGTTGCCCAATTTCCTTGTTAGTTACAGCAAATAATCTCGGACTGACCTTCATCAATCAACAGAATTTCCAGTCATTCGATAACAACCTATTGTATAGGTGTTAAAGTATCCACTATAACAGTGCAGGATCTGCCTCAGTAACGTCCATAATGTATCCAATTGCCAAGGTTCTTACACGACAATATCTGCTGAGTCCAATGGTATTAACAGCAGCTTATCGTGAAAATTTTATAGTGACCGACCGGATCTCAGACGAGGTACCGGCTGACCCGCAAGGCTTCGCTCGAACTAAATATGAATTAATAATTATGAATTGGGGTGTATGCCCCTGCTGAAAACTATAAAAGAGGCATGTACCTCCGATGTTTCTCTTAAGGTTTTGACAGCGCCTTATGCTTTTCATGCATCATCAGTAATTTTGCTGCAAGTTTCTGGACTTTTTTGTTCACTGCTCAGTCTTCTAAAGACATAATCCTTTGAGTGGTTCTTGACATTAGTGCCTTCCTGCAGGCAGACATAGCGACTTTTAGATGTTATGACGATAAATATTATGCTCCGAGGTCAACATTTGTATTCAACTGGGTGCAGTCCATAGTTCGTAAGGGGGGACGTAAACTATAAGGTGGGCTACGACAGGATCGCTCGCATGTGTAACCTGCAACAAGATTTCTTGGGTCCGAACCGATATGCAAGCAACATTCATCCAGACCGACGACTTTGTCATCAGCTGACACTTATGATAGCTACTGTCTGCCTTCGCACTGCATCCGTTTGAAATAATTGAACGACGATGATTCACATTCCCAGACACAACACCGACAGGCTTCGAGATAAAACAATTTAAAGATCATCTCACCAAAAAGAACAGAAACAATCAGAAGGTCAGCACAATGGAGCATAGATGAGCAGACCACTCAACTGATGCACAAACATTTGTCCGACAAAGGCAAAGCATTTATGTATAGGTATCATACATACGAGTATATCTGCGGACATCTGAAAATAGATCGCCGAGCATAGCAGTAGCATACAAATTTAAACAGTGATCAGAGCTCTCAGTGGAATAAAGCGATGAGTGATATATTTAGACAGAGAATCTTAATCCTCTCATAAAAAAATGTCTGAGGAAAGAGTCAAAGCTTTCCAGAAGAATGGATGAAGGATCGGAGCTTTGATTCAACTGACCTGCTCCGATCATAATAATGCAGATGCAGATCATCAAAGAGCAATGCGTCGTGATATTTCTAAGTTTTATCAACTACGAGAAAGCTTTTAGCAGCATGAATCTAGATTTTATCTGGAATGCATTGCATAGGATAGGTATCTCAGAGAAGCTTAGAGCTAATAAATGGGTACATACGAGGTGGCAAGTTGTCAGAAAACTTTGAAGTCCAAAGCGAAATGCGACAAGATTGCACTTTCGTCCTAACGATCAAAAGCAAAGGATTTGCTCCGTTTTTTAAGGGAGTAGTCCCTTGAATGGAATTAATTGGATTATTAATTCCACTACAAACGTTAAAAAGACGGACAAACAGAGAGAGAGAAAGCGTAGTGGTTTGAAACTGGTGAGTGGTTCAGTAAATTCCGAAGGTGGTGTCCAGACAACTGGGGAGAACTTTTGTTATTATTGTCGTTGGTTTTCAGTCATACGAGTATGATAACCCTTCGCAATGAGTTGACATAAGCTTACGCGACTTTTTTATTTTCTTCATGCGAAATAGAAAGCGTAGCCTACGATGACAAATGGTACAACAATTACGCAGGATTCTAGTACTGGGTTAACCAAGATAACTACTGGTAATTATCCGCAACAAGCAGTTCGTATTATGCTTCTAAAGTTGACTAATGTCAATTGGAATGAAGATTGATTTGAGTGGATTATATAAAAAAAAAGTAAGTACATTCTTCCAAGTACTCATATGTGCTATAAAAATAGTGAAATATTATCGCCGTATGTGCTATTTATTATATTAAAAACTACTGGTTATAACTGCTAAAATTTTTACTACAGACTTCAGTTTGTATACTAATATCAGCAATGTAGTCAACAGCTTTCCTAAACAGCTATATTTAGCCATATTTATAAGAGAATTTGAAGTGAAAAATAGCCATTATTGTAATTCATGTGTAAATATATCCATTATTTATATTTCAAAATAGCTGCTTTAGCTATTCTTTTAAAGCACATTAATACGGCAAAAAGAATTCACGCCTCGTAAGGATTCAATCCTACGGCCAATATAGCATCCGAAACCATACATGTATTGATTTGTGATGTGGCGTTTTATATTTGTTTGCACGGAACTTCAGTATTTTATTACCGCTTCAGAGTGTATTGATTGAGAAGTTTCGTTATGACAATTTTACTTTCGAAAAGTGAACTTCCCGATTGCTTTATTTACGAGTATATGATTTCTACTGACTTGTTTTTAAAACAGCGGATATAATGTGAATAGCAGAATTAACTATGAAAAATAGCCATTATTGCTATTGACCTGAAATGAAAATAGCTATCAAAAATAGCCACTATGGTTAGCTGTAAATAGATGTGAAGATTACAACAAACATACTCGTAACTGCAATTGCTATGCATATGGCTGAAATATTATGCTTAAATGACTTATTATGAACTTTTCTGAAACAGTAATTGTGTAATGTAAGTAGGAGAATTCACAATGAAAATAACCATTATCCATATTTCTTTTTATTATATACTGCTATGTAAAAAAAAAATGCTAGGTATTGCGTTTTGCACAATGGACAGCTCTCTGATTCTCTCGAAGTGCAACAGGCAGTGAGACAAAGAGACATTCTGTCGCCAATCCCCTTTCTACTAGCGACAGAGGACGTACTGATTGTCACGGTTTTGTATCATTTGATCTGGGGACGGACCTAGACGTTAAAAGCAGAATAAAAGCTCGCGCCGCGTTTGGTATCCTGTCTCCAGTTTGTAAATCCAGTCTTATCTCCTTACACACTAAGTTGAGACTCTTTGAATCCAACGTTAAATCCGTTATTGTATGTCTGTGAAACTGGCTAAGTGACGAGTAAGGACTTTCTTTAATCGCAGTCTGCGATACACCCTAAAGATTCGCTCGCCGCAAATTATATCCAACCAGGAATTGTGGCGTAAAACGAGTCAGAAGCTGTTGTATGTCGAGATACGGCAGCGAAAATAGTGCTAGATTGGTCACACACTGCGGTAGCCAGTCCTTCGAATGGAATCCTCAAGGTGAATGGCGTGTTGGAAGACAAAGAACAATGTGGAGATCAAAGGTCTTGACAGATGCAGCAACCCAGAGGAAAACGTGGCCACAGCTGAAATACAAGTATCTATCTGCAGAGCGAGAAAGATGTAAAAAATTTGTTGCAGTCCAGGATTGAAGAAAATATGGTCATGATGTAAAATCGATGTAAAATTTTTCAATATAGTATTCAAATGCAGTTCTTAATGCTTAATACTCTGAAATACCAGAAATGCCATATTTAACCGCAGAATCAGTATGCAAATAGCCACGCCTCTTATTAATACTCACAGATAGAGCCATATCCTTAGTTGTCATGTTTTATAGCTAGACTAGAGGTAGCAAATTTAATTAAAGTACTAAGCCTTCATTAATTTTCCAGACAACGTTAAGCAGTTTTGGCGCTATGAGTGGCTTAAGTCAAGAAACATTCATGCATGGAATCAGTCTCAGTATAACATGTATGGAATTTTCTTTGCCATTTCGTTTCGTGTCCTACATAATAAATTTGAAGCAGCTATAATTGCATTGTCTGACGACGAACGTATTGGATTTTTCAAATAAATTTAAAGCCGGCGACACTCACTACACCAATACAATTCAAATAAGCTATGGTATTCTTTTTGATAAATCTTTTGAGCCGTTTAGGTTCTAGGTTGTAGACAACAGACAAACGTAGTCACATTCGCATAGAGAACATCCCCTCTATTTTGCCGTAGTCGGCTGAAAAGGAAGAAACCCAGAGCTTTTGCTTTGTGACTTTTCTGTTTACCTTGACACTTTTTACAGTGTACCCTTGGAAAATAACATTTAAAGGTAAACAAAAAAAAACCCACTCAACTTTCTCTTTTAGTTAAGTTCCGTAGGCGAAGTGTATTGTATTTATTCCAGTTTTGCTATGAAAGTCAAACACTTTTTCCATTCCATAGCTTACACAAAGATGTGTTATACAACCTTCTGCTCGGCAGCCAACCAACCATTGCAATGCGTAGAACGATACAAAAATACCAACGTAAGTGTAAACAAACTTAAACTTTATGGCAGCACTTACAGAAAATTGTTTACATTTATGACTTGTTTGTATTACCAAACAATATTACATGTATACTACCTTAAATAGGATTAAATTTCCACACTACGTCAAACGCAGTAATGATATTTTTCCTTCGAAAAACAGAAAAAAAAAGGAGAAGGTCCTTGGTAAACAACAAGTCAACACAGCTCGATATACTTACATCGATGCAATTAGCAGTCTGTCATATTTTATAGCCACCATTCAATATTCACTTCCAAGTGCAATTCAAAAAGGATTACAACCCAAAAACCGTATTCAGGAGCGTTTCCCAGTTACGAAAATCCTCTATAAAGCAGTGTTCATTGTACGAGTATTCACAGGACAACAATAGACCTTAATACGTACAGGACGGAAATATTTACGTGCCATTATTTTTCCATATAAAAGAGTTGTAATATATTTGTTTTGCCTTTCATGGAGATGACCAGTACCATAAGTAATCCTTGAATTTACTCTGCGAATCCCCCGGTAGACTCGGCAGTGAGCAAATATTTCACTTGCCAATTGGACAAAAGCTCCGCTGTACTCGTAAGAGTGAAAATAATAGATGGTCGCCTACGAATGAATAAATATTGTCCATGTAAATAAGTAGTGACAAAAAAAAAAAAAAAGAATGTCCTTTTGTTTCGATTATTGAATAAAGGAAGACAAATACGAGTATGCTGACAGCAAATTGAGATTTAAAAATTTCGAATTTAATGTTTCGCACGAAAAAAAGGAATTTTTAAATAAACACTCCGGAACAAAGGGAATTGAGTGGCGATAAGTGCATTAACAGATAGAGGCAGACATACTCGGATATACAGCGTTGGTCATAAATGAGAAGCAACCCAACGCAAATGTATAAAAGGCTGTTGTATCTGAAAAATTCAGTGCGTATAAATAATACGGCTGATAACTTTGCGGCCTGAGATACTCAACAACGAGTCACTTTCTCATTAGTGATAGCACTAACTGCGGCACTCTTTAGTAGTATAAATATCACCTCGTTTCAATAATATCACCTCCAAAGTACAAGACAATATTATTATTAGGTGCGCAACTAAGTTCTCGCTGTTTATTTTTTGATTAAAATGCAACTTTATTGTGAAAAAATGATTACAAATGAATCATTGAAAGTATTGCCCATCGCTAGCTACAACTTTTTCCCATCTTTCTGGCAGAGCTCTAATACCGTTACGATAAAAGTGTTCATCTTTTGAATCAAGCCATTTTTTGATGTCTTCATATGAGCGGAACTGCTGATCAGCCGGATCATGTGCAATCGAACGGAACAAGTAATAATCGGATGGCGCAATATCTGGGGAATATGGCGGGTGGGGTAGGACTTCCCATTTGAGCGTTTCCAGGTAGGTTTTAACGGGTTTGGCAACGTGGGGCCGAGCGTTGTCATGCTGTAGAATCACTTTGTCGTATCTCTGCTCGTATTGTGGCCGTTTTTCGCGCAGTGCTCGGCTCAATCGCATCAATTGAAGTCGATACCATTCCCCAGTGATGGTTTCGTTCGGTTTCAACAGTTCATAATAAATGACACCGACCTGGTCCCACCAAATACACAGCATAATCTTCGCAGCGTGAATATTCAGCCTAGCCGACGATGTAGAAGCATGACCGGGCAGTCCCCATGACTTTCTTTTCTTTGGGTTGCTGTAATGAATCCATTTTTCATCACCCGTCACGATGCGATGAAGAAAACCCTTCCTTTTTTGCCACTGGAGCAGTTGTTCACAGGGGAAAAAACGACGCAAGGCACTCCTCCAGTATTCTAGATGTCGGAACTTACCGAGCGGCCAACATTGACAAGGACCACTACCTTGTTGTAGCCAAGGTACGGATGCGGATATCCCGGATGCCAAAATAAAGAGAAAATACTGTGAGGAGATTTAATGTTGAACGGTTACAAATGCAACAAACCGCCAGAACCTTTGCCGATCGCGTATCCTTGAACCTCTCGAGAAGTCCTACGCCGCAACTGATGTGCTCGGTTTCACAAGTCCACCCTCACGAAATCCCTGGTTTGACGAAGAGTGCCGCCAAGCACATGCAGCAAAATAAAGTGCCTAAGAAGCGTCGCTGCGTAGAAGGACGAGAGCAGCTCGTCAGCTCTACGAGCAAAAAAGGAGGGAAGAACATCGGCTTCTCCGGAGAAAAAAGAGAGAGCATGAGAAGCGCACGATCAAGGATATAGAGAGGTGCTACTCCAGGAATAATGTTCGGAAGTTTTACCAAAAGGTAAAAAGAACGTGTCATGCCAAAAAGACCGGAACAGAGACCTGTAGAGACGAACAAGGAAACCTTGTAGTAGAGTCACAGTCGGTGCTGAGGACATGGAAAAACCATTTCTGCAGACTGCTAAACGGCGAAGACGACACAAATTCCGCTGTCAGGCAGAATGAACCATTCAACCTGGACGATAAAAGCCAAGATTTCCGTCCACCTGACCAAAATGAAGTGAGGATAGCAAGCTTAAATCCAACAAGGCTGCTGGACCGGACGGCTTAACTGCCGAGCTGTTTAAGGCGGCGGGAGATGACCTGGTGGAGAGCATACACCAACTCGTCTCCAAGATTTGGTCAGAAGAAAGTATGTCTGATGAATGGAACCTCAGCATCGTTACAGAGACGTTATAGAGACGAGCTATACAGAGCCATGTCTAGTTTTGGCATCCCTCAACTCTAAGGAGACTCTATATAAGACCCTTATCATCCCTGTCCTGCTCTATGGCGCAGAAGCATGGACCCTAGCAAAAGCGGATGAAGATCTTCTTGGTCGTTTCGAACGCAAAATTCTTCGAGTGATTTTTGGTCCCGTTTGCGTTGACGGGCTTTGGAGGAGAAGATTTAACAACGAACTCTACGACATCAACATGGTTAGAAAAGTGCGCATCAGTCGTCTAAGATGGCTAGGACATGTAGAGCGAATGGACACCAACGCTCCGGCCCGAAGAGTCTTCGATTCCAACCCGGAGGGACAACGGAGTAGAGGAAGACCTCGCCTTAAGTGGCGCGCACAAGTGGAAGGGGACCTCAACCAACTTGGAGTGCGCAACTAGAATCAGTTGGTTAAGGACCGCGCTAACTGGAAACGTTTGTTGGTTGAGGCCTATGCTCAACCCCAACTGTAGCGCCACCTAAAGTAAGTAAGTAAAAGTATATGACGCCAAAAGAGAATCACTAATGTGTCAAAACAGTTTGTTTACCATATGTCTAAGCTCCGTTCATGACGTTTTGGATATGTCAAAATCGACCAGCACTTACTGCTGGAGCCATCTATTGACAAACAGCGAGAACTTAGTTGAGCGCCTAATAACAAATGAAATATATGAAAGCAATATATACACACACGTCCAGAGCAAACAATCATGACTGACCTGAGGAGATTGACTTGTTAAAATCAAATAAATTGACATAAGCATTACAGGCTATCATTAAACCGTTAATTGAAGAGGAACGGCCATAGTTAGTACACGAGTGGGCTATGCTAAAGAATCTATTGTTTCGTAGATTGAGGGAAGAAACGTTTATGTTGCGAAGGCTTAGGATTTCCGAGGAGTCAATCTAACCAGTGAGTACCCTATGTAGAAAAAGAAGTCTGGTCACCGTTCTCCTAAGTTCTAACGACTCTAAACTAATTAATTTAAGGTAAATTATTTGGATCGACCCAAGGAAGTCCTCTAAGGGTAAATCTAGGAAATCTTTTTTGGATAGATTCAATTCTGGAGATATGAACATTGTAGTATGGATACTAAACAATAGATGCGTATTCTAAAATCTAACAAATGTACTAATCACATATGGGTCAGAAAACTCACAAGCATAACGCCTTAGCATTCCCCATGATCTATTAGCTTTGTTAGCAATGTATTCAACATGATTGTTGAAGGATAGTTTACTATCCAGCAATATACCATAAACACGGGAAACGGCTTTATCATAAATAGAATAGGTATGCATGAAAGGTGATTTACTATGTGAAAAGGTAATAACTGAGCATTTATTAACATTTAGAGAGCGGTAATTTTTTGAGCACCACAAATAAAATTTTTGAAGATACATGTTTAAGCGTTGGAAACGATGAATACCTTTTTTCCTTTAACTTAAAGTCATCAGCAAACAATAGTACGAGTATGTTACATTCAGTTAAGACTTTAATAACATCATTAACAAATAAGATGAATAAAAGAGGACCAATGTAACTTCCTTGTGGGACACCAGCGGTTACACAGATTTTATTGGAAATTAATAGGTTAAATATATGGCATACAATTTTATGCAATTGAGGGCACATCTTCTAAGGAAGCCGGAAGGTAGGCCGTCGGGGCCGGGATTAAAGCTTGAGTCCATTCCAGTCAAACCGTTCATGTTTTAGTGAGTTATTTCATTATCTACCAGTGTGTTTTTTACGCAAACAACGGGGACAAATCTAGAGATTAAATTATTAATAACCCAATAAAACTTAGAGCAAAGGTCGTTAACTTCTAATGAGAGATAAGGCCTCCAGTCATAATTGTTTAGCTCAACACAGATATTATTATGGTTAGCTACTTTAAAATCGAATTTAAAAGAATTACAACAGTAAAACTCATTTACATCATGGTTACAAATAAGTATAAAGAAGGATGATACATATCTTCTGGAACAAGAGGTGTGAAGCTCCTGGAGGCAAGACTTTCATCACAAATATTGAAGAAGATGAGGTCCAAGGTGCGGTCTTGGCCATTTTTTACTTTATTAATCTGAAGTAAACCCAGAGACTGGAATGTATCGACAATTTCAGAAGCTGTTGTGGATAAAATGTTGAAAGGGTTCAGAAATGTACAGTCAGCATCTCCTGCAGCCCATTTAAGTTTGGGTTGGTTGAAGTCGCCCAAGATGTATACTTTATCTGAAGCCAATAAGAGACCATCAACGAAGCGAATGGCGTTTACATAAGTATTTATTCACTACAGATAATTGGGAGTAAGGAGGAATATATACACAAACTATATATAATACAGCCGAGGATGTTAGGTAAATTTTGCTACAACAAATTTTGATATCCGAATAACCACCGAGATCAACTTCCGTCGTCTTATAGTCATTTTTTAGAGCAATAAGAACACCACCCAGGCGCTGGTAAACACTGTTATCCGGTGATCTATCACGACGATTAACTGAAAAGTTAGGAGGAAAAATGACGGATTCTTAAAGCTATTATCTAATCCAGTCTCAGTGAGAACAATGATATCGGATGAACAGTTATACATGCTTATCGAAAATTGTGTGCATTTTGTCCCTAACCCTGTTACGTTTTGGTAGAAGAGGGTAACTTCCTTGAGTTTTTTGATGAATAGGTTTATGGGGTACGTCTGTTTGTGAATTCTTTGACTATCAACACAAGTATTTTCCCTGTCGTTAAAGGAGTAAGTAATTTTAAAAATGCAGACACACGTCCTGGAAGATTATCCGCTGTTAAGCAATAATCTCATTTTGCTATTATCTGTGGTAGGATAAACATTACCATGTCAGGATAAATCGGAGATTCTCGCATCGTTATAAAGTACCTCGTGAGAAAAGGAAAATCGCCTGAAGAAATTTTCGAAGACTCATCAGGATTCTTGGCCTTCGTATAACATGGTCAAAAAACGGGCTCGCTTATTTCAACAAGGGCGGTGAAGCTGTGAATACGACCCCCGCCCAGGGCGTACTGTGTCAGTGGTCACTGGAGAAAACGTCGGAAAAGTAAAAATATGGCAGATAGCGGACGAGTTGCACATCAGCAAAGAATGGATTGGAAAAATTTTGCACCTGACTTGAGTTCGCCAATGCGACCCGGAGTCCAAACAAGAATCTATTCAGTGGATTGAAAAAGGGGAGAGACCGCCGAAGAAATTCAAGATGGAAAAGTCGGCTTCGAAGTTTATGGCGACTGTTTTTTGGGACGGCGAAGGTGTTTTGCTGATTGATTACCTACCAAAGGGAAGTACAGTGAATGGTCAATATTACACAAATTTATTAACTCATGCACGTAAAGCAGTCGTACCGAAGCGAAGTGGGAAACTCAGACACGGAGTTGTTTTTGCAGGATATCGCGTCTGTTCTACCCCTACAGGATAGACTTGGCCCCAAGCGACTTTTTTCTTTTTTTCCAATTTGAAAAAGGAGTTACGAGGCGGGAGATCAAGGCGGCCGTAGAAAGTCATTTTGAAGGCAAAGAAAAAGAATATTTTTTCGGTGGTATTTAAGCGCTGTGAGGTGGTATTAACGCCCCATGTAGGATGAGCGTATCACTAGAGGGAGATTATATTGAGAAATCAAATTTAGTCGGACCTCTTCTTTCACTTAATGCCTTAGGCCTCGAACTTATCAGCCGCCACTCGTATGTGGACAAACATTTATTTATTTTATAATTCAATATTTAGTTGGCTCTCCATTGGTCTTTATCACTGTAAGAACCCTACATGCTAGGCATGGTAGTAACTCAATCAATTCATTCTCGTCGTATATGCCTACAAAGGATGTCGGATTATTGTTCCTTATCCTCTTTTCTAGAAGTGTCCAGAGGATTCAGATTTGGCGATTGACCTGGTCATTCCAAGACCTGAATGTTTTGATTGGAAAACCATTCGATCGTTTTTCTGGATTTATGGCACGGAGCATTATCTTACTGAAAAATTAGCCTTCGGTGAGACTTGTTCCCAAATATTTTTCAATAAGGGATGCCTTTAAGGAGGTCCCTAAGACATCAACGTAGTTGTCGCTATTCATTCTTCCCTCGCATGTGAATAGCTCTCCTATGCTTCCTGCCGCCATGTAACCCCACACACACTTGACTGTGGGTACCACACAATCGGGACGGTACTCTTCTTCCTTCCCTCTGCGAATGTAGACTACGTCAGGACTCAAGAAAAACTGTAAAGACACATTCTGTATTAGTGTTCAGTTCGGACCCACTTTTATTAAAAAAATGTCCAATGTTTTCCTCAAAATTTGCCTCGCCTGACCACACGACATTGCTCCAATCTTCATGGTTCCAATCCACTCAGGACGTCGTTTCTTGTTCTCCTCAGAAAGCCTGGGTTTTTTTTTTGGCCTTGTAACCTCTAATGCCGGCTTCTGTTAGCCTTCTGTTGCAGGTAGCGTAATATTTTGGGGTCTTTTGAAGATTTTTTAAAGACTCTCGGGCAAGAATCCGATTTTCAAGAGCCGAAGACTTTCTTTTTCTGCCTTGGCGCGGCTTAGAAATATACTCTCCAGTCTCCCTGTATAGCCTTAAGGCATATTGAGTGGCTGCAAGCGAATGCTTAAGAGTTTACGAAATTTTTTGCTGTCACATGCCTTGAGAGGCCAAAAGGACAATCTGGGCTAGCTAATGGGGTTGCTAAAGTCTGTGACTTGCAATAGCCACTAGGGTTAGATAGTTTTTTTTTTTTTACAAACAAAATAAGATCTAGTCTAAGATGTAGACCCTGACCAATGGCTAACACATGGCGATGTAGAAATCGCCCTAGATACTAGGCTAGCAGAGTGGATAGGTCGTTTTGAATTAGGGCCGACAAAACACACCATCTCTCCCCGGTGCCTTGAATGAGCTTATTGTCAACTTAATTTCATTCTGACTACCAAACAGGCTTGTAACTCTACTGATGTAGAAGAGCATTATTCCAGTCTAACCCGGAAAATGCACATCGACCAAACCCTCCATTGGTATGTAGATGCAAGGGTGACATCAGATTTGAGAGGCTGTTCCATACCATTTTTTTTTTTATGGATGCGCTAATGGATGTGGTAATCTTCTAAAGATACTAGTAGTCTACTAGAATACACGATTCGCATATCCGATTACTCGATTCCAGGAATGGTCCTACATACGTACTAATCCACTCTCCCCGCGGGACTGCCGTTAGGTATTACTTCGCGGGGCTGGTTAGCAATTCGTCCTTGTTTTGCTGCATCTGCTCTCCTTGCTTTCTCAATTATACGAAGCTCTTTTTTCACATTCGTTACGACTGCGCAAATTTCCATCCAGTTCTCCTCTGATCGCAACATGTCGTCAATAAGGAGCGGTGGACTCGGCAAGTCATTTCTCCATTCTGCGAAGCGATTGCAATGGAACACTGCGTGTTCTCTGTCTTCCTCTTGATCTTGACAATCTGGACAGAAAGGTGAGCTATCGTACCCAAATCAGTGTGAATACTTCCGATAGCCACCGTTACCCGATAGGAACTGCGTAAGGTGGTAGTTGCAGTCCCCATTCATGCGTTTTATCCACGCCTCGTTGGTGGGGATCAGCTTGTAGGTCCATCCGCCTATTGTACTATTTTCCCTCCTAGCTTGCCATATAGCTATTGATATTGCCTTCTCTTCCTCTTTTATTTTCTTGAGAATTTCTTCTTCTCGATTGCTCCAGCTTCTCCTTTCGTAGATCGTTATCATCTCGTTTGCGAGGATGTCGACAGGTATCATTCCGGCTACGACACAGGCTGCTTCGTCCGATATTGTTCGGAAACCACTGATTGTTCTTATCGCACAGAGCCTGTATGTTTTCTCCGTATCTCCATTGTCGCTAACGCCGCCATCCAAACCGAGGCAGCAATCGAGTACAAGAGAATAGAGCTGACGACTCTGGATAGTCTAGCGTACCCAGGTCCTACGATGTTTGGTACTATTCGAAAGAGACCCGCTTGCAGTAGGGAAGCTTTCTTGCTCGAGTATTCTACGTGGGCTTTAAACTTCAATCTATTATCAAGCATCTTATATCCTGGCTGCCTACTCGAATAATCGTATATTCAACAGCCTTTCGACTTGTTATAAGAACAGGCTACTAGCCAGCCTTTTTGCGATTGCTTCGTTTGTGGCTGACTCTATTTCCTGGATGGGTTTGGCCACGGTAACTACGGTGATGTCACCAGCGAACCGAATATCCTAACTCCTTGTGGCAGTGTTAGGCTCAGGATTCCACACCATTTATGAATAAATATTCCTTTGTATACAGAGACGAACTGCAATTAGTCCACTTATTACGTTTGCAGACGTACTGTGTGCGCTCAAGTTTAATTCCGGCCAACATGTCAAATCTAAAGTTTGCCACTAACCCATGCTTTGAAAAGAGTGATAGTGTGTATGAGAACCAACATTTAATTTTAACAGATGATGACTGTAGGTACTAAGCCTAAGTATACCTAAAAAAAAAGGAACACAATTAAAATAAACCGTAGGTACCTATTCATGTGCCACAAATATTTAACTCCAAGGAAGGCGAATTAAATGCCAAATTATTACCCTAACAAACAACCCATAATTTGATACACAATTCCAATTTTCATAACGACTCCAGGACCCCCTTATAAAGCAATTTGTCAAAATAATGACCAATACCACAGCCCATTAAAGCCCCTAACATATAACCCACACAAAGAATAACGACCGACCAACAATCATTCAAAAACAAAATATCAATAAAAAAGTCAAATTCAAATATCGTCCTACGGCGATCATTCCTCATATCACCCACATGCACCCACACATAAATTACTACTAAACACTAAGGACTGTCCTGCAACAGTATCCCCCCTCCATCCAGTGAGTGATTGTCTCCTTTGAACCGAAAAAGTCCAACCCAACCCGTCTTGGGCCTACCACATCTAATTCAAAGGACTCTAGGGTTATTAACCCTCGCGGCCTAAACGGAGAACTGAAAACATCACATGTAGGTATACATATTCCTAATAACTTTCTATGCAAAACGTTACACATACACCTTGCAGATACACGTATTCGCCAACCGACCGACCTTTCACATCAATTACACGCAACGACGTCATTTTCATACATCTTTTGCGGGATAAAGGAGACACACACAGGCAAAAGAACAGAAACCCAAGAAGTGGGTAGTTACCCATTCAAGTCCTTAAGGGTTATTGCTACAAAATGGTTTCTTGTTATCACTCCATGATAAAACGTTGAAATAGATAAAACACCAAAGAGGAACCGAAAAAAAGAAGAATGAAGACCTCAACTTCAACCCTCAACCTGAACCTTTTGTTCTGCCTGTCGCTACTCGCCTTGTGTTGCTCCAATAAATTGGTCTGCAGGATTTCCCTTTGTAGTAACTTTAGAACATCCAAACGCGGATAACAAACACGTCGCACACAACACCTAGGCGCTGCTGAGGAGCACCCACAATGGGAAACAGAAAAACAGAAAAAAAAAACTGGGATACGTGCCTTGCCTACTCTTGGAAAGCATACAAAACAACGAAAAAAAAAAGGCAACTTCCGCTCTAGCATGTGAAGGATTTTCCCTGCGTTAACGTACACATAACACCTATGCAAGTCGTCGTCTCCCGGAAGAGCTGTGTTAGCTTAGCAGTTTCTTTTCATTCTTTCCTCACTCGTCCACGTGCGCGGTAAAAAAAAAACGCATAAACACCCCTCCGTGGTTGTGTGTATGCTAAGGACACATGACTTTACGATGGCAATTGTAGAGAGAAAAAAAATCCCTCAAGATGTTTCAACCTCGTGGGTAAATTTAACGTATTTAGCATATCCTTTGCCGGGTATCGTCTTCGTTGAGATGATTTCTTTTTTTATATTTTCACTCCTTCACTCCTGAAGAACCACCTTGCTCTTGAGGAACCACCATCATTGCCGGCAGAAGGATGCGTGATGGAAAACTTAATTGTGTTTCCGTATTTGTTTTCCTTCAATTGAATTGGCCTCTCTTGTTAGAGATCTGAATTCAAGGATACGAGTAACTACAAGCAGACACACCATCCACCAACCACCCACTTGACTATACTGATTTTGGATTCATTTTTACGCCTTTTTCACAGGATGTGAATTAGTTAGTCCCTTTTTGCCGATTGGATTATACCAATTTGATTATAACTCAATCTATGTACATTCGGTTATCCTGTGAAAGGATGTTTCTCCATTTCACTGATGAATTCCTTTGAAAATTCTATTTCGGATCCCGAATTGGGCAGGTCAAACAATATATCCTTCGAAGTTGCGGCTGGATGAATAATTATCTGTCTGAACGCAGTATATCCTACCTGGATCGTCCTCCCTCTATCGGCAGTCTCATTAACACCAAACAAAGTTCGCAGCCACCAAATGTGCTCCGAGGAATATAAAACCGGTGTGTGGAGCCTAATCAGCAAAAACCTTGTTAGCATGAAAATTAATCAACTTCGAGCAAAATAAATAGGATACATCCGGGGTTCTAGAGGGAAGAGCGTGCCACACACACCGTATGGCGGTGCTCTAGCAACATTATCATTTACCACCTGCGGGTATAGGGAAAACTTAAATTAAACGCTCCCCCAACAAAATAACCCAAGAAATTGGTATAGAACCAGCACACGTATAGTAGTTTATCACAGAGAGACTGGGATACAGATACACAATACCGCACTTTGGAACGCAACTAGCTCTCTTCGCATATTGATAAAACTTTCAACTTTTGCCATAAAACCTATCTATACACAAGGCATGGGTACGAGTAGTAGACCCTATCCTGCCACTACCCATCCCGGGCATGTGTTCGTAAATTTTAACCTGAGTTTTTAATTAGAGTTGCACAAAACCCGACCGGCTCCTTGATCCTTACACATTGGGAAAGTCTTCAGAACTGAAAGGGGAATACGAGTGAGAAGGCCCTGAATATAATACTTGGCTCAGAGTAGACATTATTATGTGCATGCATGCATTGCTGCCTTCATTCATGAGTGATACATTAAGCACTAAGTGAACGTACAAGGATTTTTGTGGCAGCCACTTTTTTATGGGTGCGCTCTTGCTTTATCGTGTTAAAGTGTAGATATATTGTGTGTGTGTGTTTTTGGGGGGGTGGCGGAGGACCTAGGGTACGAGTAGATGGCGGTATAATGGAAATTGCACTTGCATGTTTTTATGCCACTGCTCGGCGGTACTGATGTTCTCGTCTACTTTGCAAACTGGAAATGAGTAATTTAAGGTTGAATTAGAAGTATTTAACGGCATGTTGCAATGGCGGAGCATCCTGTTATCGTGCAAAGTGGCATTCTCCTGGTTATTTTAGGCATTTTTTTTTGTTGTCCAAGGCGTAGTGTTAAACTTGGAGGTGCGCCTTCTACACGAAGCAGAGGAGAGTTTTAAGGCCTATTTTAGTATTTAATAGGCTGGTGTACGTCTTAATTCGTATGAGCACAAGAAGGTGCTTAAAAAAGCAGGCATTTATTGAGTTTTTAATGACAGATGTAGGCCATGAAACAATGCAATGGTTTCCACGATATGTATGACTGGATGTCAAGACAAGAAACTCCAACGAGTTATCGGTATATACAGATGGCTCTAGCATATCAGGGGAATCAGGGGCTGACATCTTCTGTTCTAACCGAACAATTGAACTTGCTTCATTTGTAACGCTGTTCCAAGCAGAAGTCTTTGCAATTACGAGTATGAAAGCAACAGCAAATCGACATATGCTCGGATAGCAAAGCAGCAATTAGGGCGATCACAAACCTTATGTCGAAATTAAATTGAACTTACTTGCCAGGCGCAATAGAGTACGCCTAACATGGGTACAGGGGCCTGAAGGTGTACTAGCAACGAAAGGAGCGAGTGACAAAGAACTGAATCCTGTAAAGACTATAGGGGACCCTCTGGCAACTATTGAAACGATAATCAACGACATGAATTCAATAACTACTGGACGAATTTAGACACGTGTGAAGTTGCTAGATCTGTTGTAAAAGAACCGATTAACAGCACAATAAATAGGCCTTTAAACACAAGTAGAATATAATTGAGATTGATGGTGGGACTTTTAACAGGGCACATCAATCTTAATAAACACTCGTCCAGACTCGGGCTAGCTGATACAACAATCTGTGCCAACTGTGAGGAGGAGGAAGAAGATATAGAACACTTCCTCTGTCAATGCCTGCAACAGTGAGGTTAAAACTGAAGATACTGGGATTCCAAAGGATACCAGATCTAATACACCTCAGTAAGAAAGGAATCGGTGTTATGGTGGAGTTCGCTAGACGAACAAGACGATTTCCCGATCACTATATGACATAGTCTCCATTTGAGCATCCCCTCTCAACACATAATTCCTACACCACAGCACTATTCGTACGGGAACACAACGGGCCTAGTGAAGCATAAGCTCACCCTCTAAAACCAACCATGGAGTTAGGCGGGTTCAGGATATTTCTGAAATGTTGTTCTGATTGCGTCGCATTGATGTTTAGTTCAATTTTAAACTTTTTCCCCGTTTTTCTTATTGAGCAGTTTCCATAAAGTTGCCGAGTCCCTGCATTGGGATATTTCAGCTGCTAAGGAATCCTGAAACTCTATTTTCTTCTTTAGTTAGGGTTGCCATACGTCAAACTTTAGGAGGGATAGTGCCACTTTTATTTATTTATTTTTTAATTATGAAGTCCCTCGTCGTTACGTTCAATGAACAGTGCAATGGCTTAAACCGAAATTCAATAACGTACGAATTGATTTCATAAATGAAGCTCGGTGACTGAGCAACATAGATTGTACGTACTATAGCAAACTGTATCACTCCCTGAACGAAAAAGCATCCTAACAAGCACAACTCCGACAAGGTAGGAAGCACAATCTTTAAGGTAAGAACGGAGTTAATAAAACTTAATTATATCCCAATTCACAAGAAAGGATACCCCCTCAACTTCGCCAACTAGACATGCTCCTAATATCCCATCCATTTAAATATTCGGTTGAAGTTTCCGCCCCACTTGGTAGGTCGAATCATTGTCTGCTGTAAGCTAAATTCTCATACCCAAATCTGCATTCGGGTAACAAGAAATTTCATAGGAGAACAATTTGGCAATACCATAATACCGATTGGAGCGGTCTAAATTCGTTCTTCAAAGCAAAGACCAGTTAGGTCTCTATGTTTCCTCGATAGAGACATTAATGCTGCCGCTGACATGGTTACAGATGCGCAGTTAGTCTCAAAGCAAAACAAGAACAGTGGTTTAATCCGACATGTGCGGTTGCTGTCCGGAAAAAGGAAGAGGCTTCCGCCTACTGAGAAAAACCGAAATCTCTTCAATCGGGCAAGGAATGACTGCAACGGCATTGTAAGACGTACTAAATTCACACGAGACCAGAAAGTTAGGAACAAAATACTCTCCCCTTGTTTTGAAGAGGTGTTCTTCTACTCTGGCCAAACCCCTACGTAAGCTCTTCCATATACTCGTATCATACTCTATAGGCATTTTCCGGATAGGTGGAAACTTGCTCATGTCCTGCCAATTCCCAAAGAGTGCGATAGAACCTCCCCTTCTAACTACCGACCCAGGTCATGGAGAGCATTGTTATCTCGAAAAAAAAAAACCATCTCCTCAATGACCGACAGTATGGTTTTCGGCAACCAACAACGTTCCACAGGAGAAATAATTGTACACCTGTCTGAGAAATGGAATCAATGTATTCATCAACACGGTGAATGCGGAGTAGTTGCCCAAAGCTTTCGATAGGGTATGGCATAGCTTCAATCTTATGGTGTTGGTAGCATATTTTTACAATTACGAGCTTTTTAAGTAATCGATCAATACAGGTTGTATTAGATGGATTTACTTTCACCCCCTTTTCAACTAATGCTGGTGTACCCCAGGGCTCAGTCCTCTGTCCAACTCTGTTTCTATTATTTTTCAATGATCTTCTCTCTATTACTCGCAATCCAATTCATTTCTTCGCGGATGATAGCACTCTTGACTTCGCTTATACATTATCATTGCCTCAAGTTGTCGAGTCCGAGCGTCAGCGAATGTCTACCGAACTCAACTCTGACACTGATGGGGTATAAAAAACCTAGTTGAGTTCAATGCGTCAAAAACCCAGTACTGTCTCCTGTCTCTAAAGCGGGATACTAACGTAGCCAAACTTAAAATGAAAGGAACTGATGTTGAGGATTCTAATGGTTTATCAATGCTAGGCATGCCCAGACCTTTACTGGAATCAACAGATCACAGATGCTGCTAAAGCAAGATGCCTTGGATTCCTCAAAAGATGCAAACGATTTTTCACTCCCATAGACTTGGCTATGATCTATAAAGCTTATATTCGTCCGCGACTTGAATATAACTCGCATGTTTGGGTGGGAGCTCCCTCCACATGTTTGAGTTAACTCGATCTTCTTCAGCCCCAAGTATGTAGACTGATAGGGGATCAGTCTATCTGCAATTTTATTCCCTCGCTCGAACATCGCCGCAATGTTGGATACTTGCGGTAACGACCGCACCAAGACCTTTGATATAAAAAACGGATTTAGGCAAGGTAACGCCCTGTCATGTGACTTCTTTAATGTCATACTTGAAAGGATTGTGGGTAACTCACAAGCCAACGCCAGAGGGACGATATCGACAATATCGACATAATTGGTAGGAATTAGCGGGCTGTCACCGGTGCGTTCGCGAGAATTGAGACGGAATCAGCCAAAATGGGTGTAGTGGTGAACGAGGGCAAAACAAAGTATATGCTGTCAACAAGAAGGGACACCCAACATCGACGAATCGGACAGAACGTCATAGTGGACAGCTATAATTTCGAGGTTGTCAGGTAAAGGGTTTTTCAATAAGGACATAACAATTTTGTATTTAAATAAAACACAAAATAATTGAGATATCGGACTGAAATTTATTCCAGATGTAGTACGCATGACATACATAAATTTAAGTATGGAATTCGATCAGGTTCATATGACCACCGCGAGCACGTTTGCAGCGATAGATTCTTTGGAGCCAATTTTCCACCACTCTTCCACTCATATCGGCCGGAACGTTGGAAATTTCGGGTTCGATATTGTTCCTGAGCTCCTCTAACGTTGCTGGCTTTTTGGCATAAACCAACGACTTAACGTAACCCCATAAAAAGTAATCCATTGGCGTTAAATCGCACGAGCGAGCTGCCCATTCGACCGCGGATCATTTCTCTAGATTACCAAACTTCCAATTTAAAGGATCAATTGTTTGACCAGCTGTGTGGCATGTGCTACCATCTGTTGGAACCACATATCACTGATGTCAAGTCCATCCAATTCTGGCCAAAAATAGTTCTCCAACATGGCACGGTAACGAACTCCATTAACAGTAACATGGCGATCACGAAAAAATTCGGTCCTCCGACATGAAATCCACACCACACGGTCACTTTTTGTGGATGCAATGGAGTCTCTTGAAACACATGTGGGTTTGGTGCTGACCAATAATGCATATTTTGCTTATTGACAGAGCCATTAAGCCAGAAATTCGGTACTTTCTTCAAACTTTTGCAGAGCCCAAATGATCAAGTGGCTTCAGTTCTTGAGTTAATTTGATCATATAAGAGTGTATGCCAAGATCTTTATGCAAAATTCGTCACAATGTGGACAGAGTGATTCCCAATTGATGTGAACAGCGTGGAATCGACTGAGTTGGCTCATTTTGAACTGAAGCACTTAAGGCTGCGATATTATCTGTACTTCAACCGGTGCGTTGTCTCACTGGCACAGGAACATTCAATAGTGAATATGTTGACTGGGGGACGATTAGTATGACTGACAATTGGAGTAAGAGCTCTTAAAGTTGTGACCGCCGACTCATAACTTCGGTAGTAATTTTTAATAATTTCCAAACGTTGCTCGTTCGTGAACTTCACCACAATAAAAATGTGAACCTTGCCTGACGTTTTGGCATTGACAGATCATAAAAAAAGTTTAAGGGTGCGTTTTTATTAAAATACCAAATTGTTATGTCCCTATTGAAAAATCCTTTACTTTGTATATCTTGGCTCTGCCAACAATATTAGAGCAGAAATCAAACGAAGAATCTTGTCAATCGCTGTCTCTTTGGGCTGAGAAGGCAATTGGGTAGTAAGGCCCTATCCCGAAGAACAAAGGAGACACTATATAAGAGCTTGATAATCCCGTTGAAGCATGGACTATATCGAAAGCAGATATTACCCTTGGTCGTTTCAAGGGGAAAATTCTTCCTAAGATATTCGGTGCCATTTGCATTGACGAGCTTTGGAGGAGAGGATTCAACGACGAACTGTAAAAGCTGTTCTGTGACATCGACCAAGTCAAAAAACTGCGCATTTGTCGTTGAAGATGGCTAGGATATCAACGCTCCGGCCCGCAGAGTCTTCGAATCTAACCCAGAGGGACGACGCAGTAGACGAAGACCTTGCCTTAGGTGGTGCATACAAGTAGAAGGGGACCTCAACCCACTTTGAGTGTCCAACTGGAAGCAGTTGGTTAACCTAAGTAAGTAAGTATTCACATTTCTTTAGATTTGAAAAAAAGCTATACCCTTTGGTATGAGAATTACATCATATATTTGCAGGCAGTGATGCTGCACTTATAGAATCTCAGAAATTAAGTCATTTAGCTAAGGCATTTATTCTATCTGTAGTGAACGGTTTTGTGAAAAAAGATAATCAAATCTAGAAAAAATAATTCTGATTTCCCTTCAATTCAGACAACAAATCTCAATACGCATCGGGATTTTAAAAAGTATAACGTACTTCCTAACAAGTATAACAATTTGGTTCGGCAACTTATTGGTTGCGTAGAACACGAAAACCCATCTTCTGCTGAGACAAAAGAAAACATTTCCTTACCTCATTAGAACTTCCTTATTGAACTACACAATAAGGTTCATTTGCTTTCGTGTTTATCCATAGATACAAGATTCGAAAAACAAAGAAAACAACCCAACCCAACGCCGGATATTAGCTTCTATCCCGAAACCAAACAATCTTATGCCAAATTACCATTTCTTTGGTAAACAACATTCTGCATGTGCGATTTCTACCAGCCCCAGTGCTATTTAATTAGTTGCCAGATCATTGGCCATGCCACAATGCCGGCCACAAAAGCGAAGAAAACATAATTACAATACGTATCCGTCTGAATGGCAATTATCGCACGTCCAACACGAAAAAGATTATCAGCCAATGAAGCCTAAGAAATTTTCGTTACGTATACGCCACAGTGAATGAACCCAACACCACATTTTTTCTTCTCTGCGAACTGCGAACAATAACCGGAAAAGCACTTAGTTCACCCTCTAAACAGTTGTTGTCATAGAAACAGATGGGAGAAATGTGAAACAAAATTGGTGTAAGCCCACATCATCGCATCGGCCTGAACGTTACTGGACGTCTTCATCATCATTCCTCACTCAGATATTAGTTCACACACAATAACCGACTATTAATAGGATTTCTCTTCACTTGGATTGCAAACGTGATATTTACAGGCTTCCACTCTAGTCCGGTTAAAACAGGTTGCCCGGAGCCGGGCTGACTACCGAAGACGGGTGAAACGGAGCAGGGTAAAATGATATCCCACCAATGACAGAGAGTGAGTGAGATTTATTTTTTTTTTTCACAGTTCATTGCCACTTCCGTGTGTGGTGGTGCGGAGTAGAGTGGACAAATAGAAATAAATCTTGGAAATATTTTCGCTGTCAACCCGAGTGTAATGGTGTTTTAAGGTCACGTTCTGTTTGAATAGGTTTTCAACCGACGACAACAACGGATGAGATACTTCCTTTGGGGCTGCTTGATTTGAATTGTGAACAAGAAAAACCATTCGATTCGAAGATGAATTGAAAAAGGTTTCCTTCTTTCTTTCTTTTTTTTTTTTTTTCCAGAACAATCACCTCCTTTCGAGAACAATACGCATCGCCGTTTGTCAATAGAGAACCACGATTAATCACAACTATGGGGAAAAAATATCCCATAATTAAAACTGTGGGATTTTTTCTATCCTACATCTGCCTTCATCCACCTCATTAGGGAATCCCTTTCAAATTAAAAAAAAAAAAAACCAAAGAATCTAAAGATACTTTTTTCCCTCTCGATGCTTTCGATTATTTTTGCATATTCATGAGTTACTACGAGCACTCGTATAACCCATTTCCGATAGAAAATATCGATAAAAACTTGAAATGAAAGGCCGACTAGTAAAGATATGACACATGTTTCCATCTCTATCGATGTGAGTTCTAGTGAATGTCGTTTACGGGTTTTATACGGTACGAGTATCTAACGCAGTGATCCTTACTCCTCTTTTACTTCAATTTTTTTCTTCCTTTGCTTTTGTCTGTTAATGTCACTCGTATCTCTGTAGGAATGCCAGAATAGAAATGGAGCAGAAAAATGATATCCCTTTCGGTAACATATCCTAAATCTACTGAACTACACACAAGATTTCAAGTGGATAAGAAAAGTGTGTCGGATTGTGATTGCTATTCGCATAGTTTTACTGGCAAATGTATACGAGTACTCGTACTCTTCTCTTGGATATGTTAAATAATATTTCGGAATGGATAAGTAGTATAAACATCTGTATCTAGAACAGAGAAGCTGGATGCACGGAAGTGGAAGTGTTTGATTGGAGTTTTGTAAAAATGAAGGAGAAGTAATGGATTTACAACTTTATAAAGTTGAAATGCTAAGCCAAAATGGATTTTCAGAATTGTGAATACTGTTTCTTGAACTTTACACTGGAAGTGAATGTGAAAATTCATAAAACCGTCAGCATACTGATGGGGAAGATTTAAATGGCAGTATAAAAGTAATTTTGTTAAGAAACTGAGGAATGAGTGTGTAAGCAACTTTACTGATGTACGATCTTCAGATATTCTCCACATCACTGGGTGGGTTTTTGTAGCACTTACTAAACACATTTGCACTTAAATTGTGTACAACAGATTTGTTATAAAATTTCCAGAGACATTTTGGATGCAATGGGAAAGCTGAAAAATGGTATTCGAAGAGGTTAGAGTCGACATTGGCTTACGTCGTACAAATTATGACTAAAAAGAAGTGCGACAAGCTGGACTCATATTATATATTAACTGGTAAATAATGTTGGCAAACTTTTTTCAAAGATCACTCGCGAACGACTGAAGTTATGTTTACAATTCATCATCATAGGCATTACGTTTTAAGGTGGTTGCGTACGCGGATGATGTGGTTTTACTAGTGTCAGGAAAGTTCCTCTCCATGATAAGTCAAATCATGGAAAGTGCTCTGGATAAGGTACACTCTTGGGCTACGAGATGTGGCTTTGAAGTAAATCCAGACAAGACCAAGCTACAGGAATTCACTCCCCCCAAACTAGACGGTCAACCACTCTCACTGTGTTCCAGTGCAAAATACCTAGACACGATTCTAGATCCGAAACTTAGTTGGAAACTTAACATAGAGCAGCGGGTTAAGAAAGCAAGTGTGGCTTTCTATGCCTGCAGCAGGACATTCGGCAAAAAAAATGGGGTTTTCATCCAAAGATGACCCAATGGATGTACACAGCCGTTGTGCGTCCAATTCTTACCTATGGCGTGCCTTACATAAGAAATATAACATCAACAGAATCAAAAAAAGAACAAAGATCGGCGTGTGTAGGCATCACAGGAGCATTGAGGTCTTGCCCAACAGATGCACTAAGTGTGATCCTGCATCTAATCCCCCTTGAACTTCATAATAAATTTTCAGCTATATGCAGTGCCGTCTGGCTCAGGGAAACTCGGTGCTGGACAGCAAAGCCATATGGCCACCAAGTGAACTGATGACATCTTCGACCGACTAAAGGACTCCCACGCTCGACTTCAGCAAACTTTTTTCAGTAAAATTCCCTAACAGAGCAGAATGGAAGACCGGAATGGTAGTCAATGACTTTGATATCTATATATATACGGATGGTTCAAAAATGGACTGCAGAGTTGGCACAGGCAACCAACTGAATATATAGAAATCCTTCCGTCTCCCAGACTCTGCTAGTGTCTTTCAAGCGGACGTTCTCGCGATTCGGGAGGCATGCCGCATGCTAAAATATCTCCCAACATCCAACCTAAATATAGCTTTCTTTTCTGATAGCCAAGCCGCAATCAAAGCCATTGATTCGGCGACCATATCCTCAAAACTAGTAGAGCAATGCCGGTTTGAAATAAATGAACAAAGCGTCCATTCTGGAATTACCCTCAGGGTAAGGAGCGAGCAGATGAGCTGGCCAGGCGAGGATCAGCCCTTAATGCCTCGCTGGCGGAAAGAGTTAATATTCCGATAGGAATCGTTAAGGGCAATTTACACCTTCACTTCCTCCAGCTAGCCAATCTCAGGAGGAACAACTTTACCAGTTGTGCCATATCAAGAAAGACATGGCCCAGCTTCAACAAACCTAAATCAAACGATATTGTCAGAATTGTAGCCATTATTACAGCCCACTGGCCTATAGGGGACCACGCGGCCAAGCTTGGCATTCCTCACAACACTTTCTGTCGCAGCTGCAAAGACAACAACGAGAGGGAAATTCTTTTCCACTTTCTTTGCAGTTGTCCTGCCCTAGCATGGACCAGACAATGCACATTAGGTAAACCATTCTTTACCGATTTCAGAGAGATAGCCTCTAAATAGATTGAAGAACTAATCCTGTTTCAGAACTCCACGGGCTGGGTTTAATTATATCCTTCTATCTCCAATAACACACCGTACACGAGTTTTTGTGATATAAAAACGGCGCACTTAGCGCTAATTGGGTTCTTTTTTCGAATCACCACTTTACATACCTACCTACCTAGGCATTACGTTTATTGATCGGATGTTTCGAAAACAATAGATTTATTCGATGGAATGAAAATTCATTCGACTGTTATTAATCATCACTATTTGCATTCATATGGGTCAATAGTATGGTGGCCGGCACTAAACAAAGGCGCATAATATAACCAAACTTAACTAGGTACAAAGAACAGTATGCATAGGCACTAAAGGTGCTCTACGGTCTGCCCTGTCATATGCTCTAACAGTCGTTCTGCATCTTTTACCTCTAGACCTACACATTACATTACAGTACACAGCGCTATCAGACTCAGAGAGTCTGGGTGCTGTACCTACTGCAAAACCCTACGGGTATAATAATATAATCGACTCTCTATCGAGAGAACTCGTGTGGCCCTCAACAGATTACATTATCCCCAAAATGAACTTCACAAAGCGTTTCGACATACAATTCCCCACAAGATCAGATTGGCAAGATGGGCAGGTAATTAAGGACTTTAACGAAAATTTCTACACAGACGGTTCAAAGATGGACTGCGGTGTTGGTGTAGGTGTGTTTTCCGAATCCTTAAACATCTCAAAATCTTATAGACTTCCAGATAATGCCAGTGTTTTTCAGGCGGAACTACCAGATCAAATTACACACAAATATAATGCTAAGGCAAAAGATTGCCATGCTTATTGATAGAAAAGCTGCTATCAATGCCATCGCCTCGGTCACTATATCCTCTAAACTAGTGTTAGACTGCCGAAATGAACTAGCCTCGCTCTAGATGGATAATTTAAAGTAACCCTGATCTGGATTTCACTGGCCAGGCAAGGCTCAACCCTCTACCGCTCACTTTCGGAATCAGTCCACGTTCCGTTTGGAGAGGTCGAGGCAGAAATTTCCTCAATATTCCTTAAAAAAGCCAACCTCAGATGGACTACGCTAACAAACTGTGTCATATCCAGAAAGATGTGGCCAGGCTACAACAAAATTAAAACAATCGACTTCCTAAATAGAATGCGTAAAGACGTCACCAGATTAACAGCAATCACTACGCACAATCGAGGTATCCTACACAACACAAACTGTCGCAGTTGCAATAGAGCCAGACAACTAGCATTAGGAAAACCCTTCTTCAATTCCCTAGAGGAAGTCTCAGAGAACAACATCAAAGAAGTTATTACTTTTTTGTATTCCACTGGTTGGATCTAGAGACTCCTCACCAATACACCGTAACACCCAGATTACATGAGTTGTGATAACAAAACGGCAAAAAGAGTTAATTGGGTTCTTCCTAACAGAACCGCCACTCGTATCTACCTACCTATTTGCATATCATTGAACATTTTTCTTCGCTGGATTTCGATCATTACTATTTCCATTAATGATCTTCTTGGAGCCTGTCCCACCCCCCAGCATCAATTTATTTAGATTTACAGCGGTTGCAGATCCATCAAATACTACGCGTAATTTAGTGACTGTAGGTGTGGCATATAATAAACTTGGTTTTGCCGTTTGTCACCTTGACGCACTTCAACCATGTTGTCCAAGATCAATAAATTCCTTCATGAAGCCGATATATTCTCTTCTCAGCATTTTATTGGTATTAAACCTTCTTTCAGGTTAAAGCAGTCCAGCTACTGCTGTATGTCTTGATTCTCCTAATTGACCCTTATCAAAGTATGTGGATAACATATCGCCCATTTGAGTCTCGGTAATATGTTTCAAAAAGCCATTGCGTGTTGTAGCAAGAGGTCTCCACCCTTCATGAAGACATTATGAATGATCTTCAAGCTAAAGGCTTTAAAATTCTTGACGCCGTAAATATTATGAAGAAGGAGAAGCAGTAGACGGAACGACAACAAGAAATCGTGGTTAAGCTGTTTATGCTTAGTTTGAACGACAATATAGACGATATTTACAATATGAAAACTATTACTAAACATCGTAATCACAATCGAGTCATTGCGTAAGAATACAAGACGCGATCCCATAGTAGAATCTTTGTCAAGGTTTCATTCATACGCAGACTTACTGTCAAAAGGAACCGCGATGCGTAAAATGCGCCGGTAAACATCTTTCGGAAAAGTTTAGATAAACAGGCTCCAGCGACTTGTATAAACTGCAGAGGGAAGCACCCAGCGAACTTCTGGTATAGAGGCTGCGAAATGGCCAAAGAGCTCCAAACAAGGGGCGAAACGATTAAAAAGTTACGCCCGAATCCGAAACCACAGGAAAAATCTAAAGTTTCTACGGGGAAAGCAGCGACAGAAAGAAAACTTGTCAAGGAAAAGACAAAAGTTGTGCGAGAAAAAGTCCGAAAAGAAAAGTCTCCATCTTCTAGAGAGCAAACGTATGCGCAAGCCGCGTCGCAAGAAAATAAGAAAAGCGGTATTGCTCCAGATCCAATCTCACAAGTTCTTTCTATAATTCTCACGAAACTTGAAGAGCAAAACTTGTGCGACTCCACTCTGACTCTGGAACTCCTCTAGCTAGATAGCTTTCTGCTGTGCAGGGCATGACATTTACACCCATCGTAGGTTGTCTTGATAATAGCTATTATTTTAAATGAAATACCCCTCCTGCGCAAGCCAAGCCATATAAACTGTCTGTTGACACTCTCGAAGAAGATGTCGCAAACCGAATCGCTAAAGCGAAGTCAGCTTTTGGAATTTTGTCCAAAATATGGAGAAATAGCTTATATACCAAGATAAGAATATTCCGTTCCAATGTTGAGTCCGTGCCATGTACTTGGACCGCCACTATTACAAAAAAAGTGGATACGCCTAGCTATGAGATCATTCGACGTATACATACTGTTATGTGATACATTCATATTAAAATAATGCCTGTGATTTAAATAACTGCTATTTTTCACAGTGATTTGGAAGTAATAGTAAGTAGAGTGATTCATTTTTTGTTCATCTCAAATTGCCGTAGGATGGCGCTTATCATAGTTTCCAAACCTTCTATATATGTCAATCTTATAGATAATGTATCTAGCATTTATTTTCAAAAGCCTTCCACTTTAGAATGACGTTTTTTTTAAACAAATGACATTACTATGCCTCTGATTGGTAACGCAACAAACTAAGTTATCTTAGTGTTCCACTTTGACCTAATTTTTTCCCCGAAACTAACGTTTGAATGCTTCTTCCTATTACACACATAAAATTTATGGATATACTCATCGCTCTCCGTGTTTATTCATAAAGTTTTTGAACTACAAACATACCAACGTTTACCCCAAAATCGTGTACACTTCGGTGTATCCCAAAACTTTGCAAACCCAAAAAAAAACTTCAATCTAAAAATAAAAACCAGCCCATTCTGCTATCACATGAATAATGAATAACTTCAAAATCCAATAAATTTATATCCTGTCTACTTAAAACTCCACCCGCTACGAGTATGTATGGCAAATGAAAGCTCCGAACGTCCTACATATGGCGGGGAAGGACTATTAAAACTGCATCAATATCTCGGTGTTTTCAAGTTGTTGTCAGAGATATCAGCACACAAGAACATCGAGCGCATAATTAGGCTCCGTGTACACAGATAGAACGGGAGGCCCGTCGCCATCAATTGCACAACCAGAGCAACAGTGAGAACACCATAAACGGGATATTTATAGATCAACACCATCCGTTCTCAATCCTTCTCGAGAATAGTCACCCGCCCTACTCGACTCCATAATTAACTACCATTGGCAACATTTTGCCCAAAAATTTCCCAGTAGCGCCCCGGCACTGTTGCATAATCTTGGGTGGAATTAATTCCAATGTTGTATGTGCATCCGTCGCAACAAGCCAGTAAGAGAAGGATATCGCTACTACAAATCGCCAAACACAGTGGTTTGCTTGTATCGGATGGATAATACCGAGGATACGAGTATACAACAACTGGCACAGTGTGGTTGGCAGAGGATACATATTGGCGAATAGGATATGTATCTCTACCGCGCCGGCCGTGTCGCTACAGATGTGTGCCGGGTATTTATGTCGCAAATTAAATAAATCACCAAAGCAGCGGTTCTTCTCTACATAATCTCAAATCTGGTTCCGCCAACCACCCATGTGTGTACTCGTATATCCTTGTATCTCAAGGTCTCCGCCCCGTTCCAAAATGACCCACTTTACACCGCAGCCAAGTCAATTTATCATTCCGAGTGAATTTCCAATCCATAATGGTAATAAATTTCGAATTTTTTTCCATTCGAGTCCTTTGGGAATGAGGGTGGTGACTGTGTGTATGTGGTTTGCCGCCCGGAATGTGTTTTCAGTGTTGGGCCGGGCCAAAAATCACAGAAACGAATTTATCCGTTTCAGTAGGCACAAATACATCCGATTGTATGTGGGCTCTTGCTCTTCTACCACCTAGCACGCACTGTATATAGCTACATCCATATATGGTTGATGACTGGTGGGTATGGTATATTGATTTGATTAGATTCCGTTTGGATCCTTTCGCTTCGACGAGATTGTTTTGTTTTGTTGTGTTGCTGTCTTGTGGTGTTGCTGTCGCATTCAATTTGAAATTCTTAGGATCTCAGAGTTTTTCTTTCGTTCTCCGTTGGTCTCCGTGAGGATTCGGAGTGTGTTGCCTATTGACAAATTGTGATTGGTTTTGGAGACGTTCCTTTATTCGTGCGCCTATTGTGACCGTCGTTGTGTGTTATTGATTAAGTTTAGGTTGAGGGTTAATGGTGTGTGATTTATTAAGTGTCGTGCTGTTTGTATTGCTAAATACCTCAATTAATTATGCCCGATAAAGCTTCGGGGACACATAAGGAGTTTGTTTTGAAAGAAGAGATATGACTTGAGTAAGGGATTTTTTTGGGTTACCTTGGGGGCTACCGAAATGGGTGCTATGTCTGTGGTTCACTTTCCAGTACCTACTGAATTGTGTCGTGCAAGAAATCATGAGAAAGTGGGGGAAGAACTTTAACATTTAAAAATAAAATGGGGTCAGTGTGGGGATTCTGTTTTTTTTTTTTTTGGTACCTAGAAGTTCTCATGACCCCAATACAGTATTTTCGAAGCAATTGAGTACAGTTTTTTTGCACACTTCAATGAATAGATATCCGAAACTTTATTTGAGTTCTAGTTTAGTTCTTTGTTTTATCGTACGGGGTGAGTAGAATTGATAGTATGATGTCAGCATGTTCACTTTGTGGTAAAGTTTCTTTTGTGTGATTTTGAATGGTAGTGCAAATTTAACAAACCTGAAGAACCCTATCAGGCACTCACCTCTGCCATCAAAGTGACAAACAGGAATCTTAAAACTAATTAATTGTCATTTGGAAAAGATTTTCTTCTAAAGGATATGTGCACAGAAAGTGGTGAGATATTTTCCCTTTGATACCTTGAGAGTATCTTTGTATCATCTACAGACAGTGAAATTGAGGATGTCCTTTGAAGATATAACACACGAACCTAGCTCAGACTTGGGTGTTGAATTTCTGCAATACCGTACCATCACTTGCTCCAAAATACAGAACTACGTCAAATTATTCTTTAGATGCGTATCACACAATATCAACTAGGGTTTTAGTTTTTCGAATTGGCAATACTTTTTCCAGCAACAGCCAATTTGACAGCTGACAGCTGACAGCTGATTTGTACTCAGTTTCGATTGCCATTTCACCATGGATAGTCTTACGCCAGGACAACGGTAGGAAATTGTGCAAATTTGTTTCGAAAATCGTGCTTCAGTTTGCGACGTCCATTTTACGGTCGAGATAATCGTCCATCCGAGCAAGTAATTCGAATAATCATTGATCGTTTTCACACCACGTATACTCTAATTGATAATACGTATCCGCAATCACAATCATTTTATTGAAGGAAAGATTCGATGAGCACATAATTTCGCGTAATGGACCTGTGAATTGGCCTCCAAGATCGTGTGATTTAACATCTTTGGATTATTTTCTGTGGGGATATATGAAGTCGCTAGTATACGCCGATAAACCACAGACGATGGACGACTTGGAAGCTAACATTCGCCGCGTTATTGCCTATCTAGGGCCTCAGCTGCTTGAAAAACGAAGACGAAAATTGGACTTCCAGATTGTGATTTATTCGAGCCAGACGCGGTGCCCATATGCCCGAAATCATATTTAAACACTAATGACATAAAAATCTTTCCAATAATACCATGGCCATTGCAACGATTTTTATGTGTTTTCTTTAATTTTAAAATTTTATACCATCTTCCGTGATATAACACAGGCTTTTGATAAGGTGTGGCTTAAAGGACTAGTCCATAAGCTGCAAAAATATCTACCAAAACAATACTCAGAAATCATAGAGTCATATATAATTATAATGCAGAGATTATTTAGAATAAAGCAAGAAGATGAGTACTCCACATTAAAACATATAAAAGCTGGTGTACCCCAAGGTAGTGTATTAGGACCTGTCTTGTTCCTATTATACACCAATGACCTACCGCAAAATGAGGAGACTTCTGTTATCACATTTGCAGATGATACTGCTGTACTTGCTGTCGGTAATACCGGGCAAGAATTTACTGTGAAACTGCAAAGGGCAATAAATGATATTTTTTGTACTCAGCTAAGTATTGTACTTAGGCATGCCTCTTGACTACAAGCAAGTATTGAAGCTAGTATGGACATATTATATGGTCTCCATCATGCCTTCTCCGGGTATTTTTAGTGGATTAAAGTTCCACAATATCGCAAAACTTGCATGCGATGTCTTTTGATGATTTTTCACCCAGCTACACACACACAAAAAAAAAAAATTTATACTTATAAAAAAAGCCCTACAGAACAATTTAGAAGCGACTAAAAGTCGACTCTAACTCTAAAGTTGAAGAATGAAACTACAGACTTTCTCAACTTTTCTAATTTAAAGATCGGTGTTTAAGTTGAATCTAAACTGACAGTCGAAATACATTTTTTTTTGCAAACAATGTCTGAATGTAAATATGGAAAAACTACTACAGTTATAGAATTAAACCGAGGTGTTTTATTTTTCTGAAATGTTAGAGGGATATTGGAGACAACTAAGAAAAGTCTTCTTTAGAGTCGACTTTAAAAATATCTTTTTCTACGAGCCATTCTATTTGTAGTTGAATGGGTTGTATGGAAGAGTTTTCAGATTGACTTTTCGAGCAACGAAAATATTAACTAGACTCAAACAAAATAGTAGCAACGATTCGGCCCCCTATCAAATTAAATATTAATTATTTACATTATTTACATCCTTTGTAAATGAAATATTTCTGTGAATATTGCCAACATGTGTCTCATTTTGAACTCGCGAAAACTATTACATGATCAAGGCTTCATACATTTTTTACAGCCGACAGAATAAAACTCAGGGATATCCTGGATATATTAAAATTTATATTTTTTTAATTATTCAGATTCTAATAATCTTTTATTTGTGCTTCTTCGCTATTTGGAGCAGCTATGTGATCATTTGTGAAAGCCGTGGATTCTTACACTCAAAATTCAAGCAAAGACTGTATATTCTTCTGTCTGTCTGTTTGTCGGTTTGTTTGTCCTTTTCGCCCTTTCGCAGTCCCAATTCGAGAACCACGAAACGGATTTCAATGCAATCTAGATTCTAGGTCCGATGAAGTATGTCGGACTGAGCAGAGGTAAGATATAAGGGGGTGTTAAAAGTCATCAAATATGCCTACCACTTAATAGATTTTTACAGAATTTGCTTCGTTGGTTTGGTTTGACGCATATATACAGTACCGTCGAAAATGATCAAAATCGGTTATAATGCTGGTGAGGGTTTCAGAACTATTATATTATACGGATTTTGAATAAATTTCAGTTTGTTGTGTTTGCAATTGTGTGTAGTTTGAGGGGATAGTGGAGATGAGGTTCCAAAAACGAGCATGAGGCAGTTGGTTATCATGAATTGGGGTATAAAAGAAAATCTTAGTGCTGTCGTATCATTACATAAGTGCGAACAAAATGCTAACCAAATTTTTGAATTACTAAAACTCGCTCGGAATATCAAAAGTGTTTGTGTACCGTGCTATAAATCGATTTGTTGAATCCTCTTAATTAGAAGACAGACCAAGAAGTGGTCGTACGAGCACGGTTGTAAAAGCTGTACGCGAGCGAATTCGAAGAAATCCATTCGAAAATAGAAAATTATGTCGCGTCATCTGTATATATTCACCAGACTCATGTCAAGCCTCATTCGAGATAACCTCAACATGAAAACCTTTCGTCGGTCAACTGGACATTTATTGACGCCTAATTTAAAGTAAAACAGACTTTTACACTCAAAAATGGGGCAAAGATGAACCCATGAAATATCCTATAAGGCGTCGTTAAATGCTTGGCGAATATCCTTTTTAATGGAGCAAGATGGGCTTTCCAACAAGACTCTGCTTTAGCAGCAATATTCCTCCTTTTATTGCACCCGAGGATTGGTCAGTATTGGAGAGAGACTGCAAGAGACTTCACCAAAATTTGGAGTTTAACCATAGCAACGTTGCCCATTTGAGGGCCTGCGGTCACTTTGAATAAACCGACTTTTTTTAATCCAAAATGTTTTTTTGTTTAATTTTTATATTATAATGTTTTACACTTGTAACAGAACTTATGACAGGACGTAGTTTTCAATGCTTGTACAAATATAAATAAATAGTTTACGGAAACATGGAGTTGACCAATACTACCTTAAAAGTACTGCCGCACGTAACACTGGCATCCGCTTACCAATTTGAATTAATTTTCTTTTATAAAAAGAGTATTATAGTGCTTATTACAACTCCAGAAAAACTGGTCCGCGAAAATATGTAGTTTAAGAATTATAACCAATTAAATTTGGCCAATGTTACCTTAGTACATTGGCCACACTGGCATAATCCTCCTTGTTCTATTTTTTACTTACACCTAACAGATGGGCCATCTGCTGATTTATTTATATTTTGACACTGACAGCTCTTTGGCGAAATGATTTGAAATTTCGGTCGGAAAATACGTTTTCGTCATATGCGCTCAGCCAAGAATATTGTTGCTGTTGTCGAAAGTGTGTGCATAAACCTGAGAATGAAATAGCGGCATTATTAGGCCATTTTTTCTTCGAAAATTAAGATAGCACCAGCCTTACGATCAACGGAGAGCGCTACAGAGGCATGATAACTATTATTGGTCAAAAACTGAGGAAATTAATTTGGACGGTTCCAGCAAGATGGCGCTACATGCTATACAAGACATCCAACAATCGATCTTTTGTGCACTAAGTTCAATAATCGTGTAATCAGCCGTTTTGATGATGTTGCTTAGCCTCCGCGGCGCTGCGATTTAATGCCGTTGGACTTTTTTTTTCGTGGGGTGTTGTTAAAGATCAATGTTATGCTGGCAATCCAGAAACGATTCAGGCACTTTAGCACGGTATTGATCGAGCTATTCGTTAAGTAGAGCCCCGAACCATAGAAAATACACTGCAAAATTGAACGGGCTACTGCCAAGCCATTTGAATAAAATTATTTTTCATAAATAATCGGAAAGTTTTACTCTCTTCAATAAAGCAAAAAACTTTGAAATATATTTTTTTACTAATTTAAAAAAAAAAAAACAGATTGCAAGTTTGGTTTCCTGAAAATTTTCGACACAAAAACTGAAAAAGTGTGTGTCTCAATTGTGTCTGTCTGTCTGTCTGTAAGTAGGACTGCGTTCTAAATAGCTGGATGGATCTACTTCAAACTTAATTTTTGGGTCTGTGAGGTCACAATTCGAGGCGATATCGAAGCAACCCAAAAATGAATGGCACTTCACTAATGATCGATGACCGTTTCATGTAAATTGTTTTTACTTGCTCCTATGTAGAGCAGGTAATATTTTAATGAATAAACTCGATCTTAAGATTTTAATATTAGTACCATAGAGAAACTCATAATTTTGCCCGTCTGTCTGAGTATACCTCGGACTGCAGCAAAATCGAAAAGTCAGTTTTGAAAAATTGCAATTTTCTCGATAACGGATCCAACGACACTTACTCGTACAAAAATTGGTTATTTCTCGGATATGGCTAATCATCATCATAATATTTCCTTTAAGCCCATTTGGGGCATAGGGCGGCAAAAAATCTCTTCCATCTTTCTTGGTCTGTAGCTAGATATTTCAGCTGTGGCCACAAGTTGTTCTGCCAAGACTGTTGATCTTTACGTTGTTCTTGAGGATTCCATTCGAAGGACTGCTTCGAGATGTTCTCCTTTAGCTTCCTCAGTGTGTGTTGAACAATCCAGCACCATTTTCGAGACTTATCTTGACATCCAACAGTTTCTGATTCGTTTTACACCACAAGTCCTGGTTAGATATAGTTTGCGGCAAGAGAATATTGCAGACAGCGATTAACGAAAGCCTGTACTCCTGATGTTTACCGAGGTGGATTAGTAAAGTCTCAACTTAGGGCGGAAGGAGATTTGACTAAATGTCCAAACTGAAGACAGGATACCAAAGGCAGCGCGAACTTTACTTATTCTGTTTTTAACGTCAAGGTCCGTTTCGCCATCAGATGATACAAAACCTCCCAGTGTTCGACCTCTTCAATTGGTGTCTGCTTCAGAATAATATGTGTGGAGCGGCCTGTGGCCCTATTTTTGTTTTTTTTTTGCCGTTGACCGACCGATTCCCCATTCACCTGTAGTGATAAACACATCTCGTCACTGATTGACAGATATCATCGGCATAATCCAAATGACTTACGCTTTTAAACGGTTTCCATTGGTTGCCGTGTCTCTCAGATATACCTACGGTGGCAGTCAGTGCATCGTCTATCGTCAGTAGAAAGGGGATTGATGACAGAATATCCCCTTATCTCACTCAATGTTGCACTTCGAAAGAGTTCGGAGAGTTGTCCATTGTGAAGAAAGAAACACAATAGCAACTATTTTTGGGAGGATTCCTCTCCTAAGAAGAGATCTCCATATACCGGTCAAAGGTAAAGCGGTGACTTTAACTCGGCTGATTGCTCGAGAATGATACGCAAGGTGTTGATGTGGTTAACGCACGATCTACCACTGCGAAAGCCCGCTCGGTGCCTTTGAGTATAGTCCTTTCTCCGCTCGAGAATGATAGTTGCCATTAGCTTTAGAAAAATAGATAATACCATGCCAGGTGTTGCAGTTCTTAGGATCTCCTTTTTCTGGTATATTAACATTAACACCGTCCTTCCAGTCCCTGGTATAGGTTTCATATGGCTAAAACGATTTTATTCAAAATTGATATCCAAGTCTTGTTCGATATGTGCGAGGATATTGCATTAAAATTTTGGACTTATGATGAAACATTTTTTTAGTTTTTAAACGGATTAGCGATTTATTATCGCCTATACCTAAATTTACAATCTGTGTAGTTTAGACTCGTCTGTTGATTATCTGAATATAATACAGTTCCCCCTATCATTTCTAAAGTGTGCTCTGCCAAAGCGACAAACAATTTGCACGAAATTAACCCTTCAATTCAATTCAATTCAGTAGCAAAAGATTACACATTAACCCCCACACACTATAAGTGTACACCCCAATTCACCTTTTTGTCGTTTTCATCAATATCCCATCCTGTACCAAAGTGAGAACCCCAAAAACCTCATAGAACTCCAAAAGACTTCCAAGCAAATAGCATCATCATTCAGCACAAGGATGACCTTACCACATCCTCTCATGCACCACACACACATACCCGTACGAGTGTTTTCTAAAGCGTGTTTTCGTGTTCTTTATTTTAACAATTTTCGCCACTTAACTCAATTGCTCTTGAATGTAAGTCCCTTTCTCGTATGCACGTGCACTCGAGGACTCCACCTATCCATATACAAAAATTGAGCGACAACTTTGTAATCACAGCAAAACAGGACTTTAAGTGATACCAATTTAACTGCATTAAGTAGAGAACTGCTGTATTTGCTCTGGCATTCGACCAAGTTTCTCCTATCCCTATCCCTAAGTCGAACTCCTTTTCATCGTCCTTTCTCTCAATCGTCCTAGATAGTAGTGAGTGACTACTATTTCCATTGGTTGGTGCCAGTGTCCCTTTACGTAACCACAAATTCCCCATTTAACGGAGGGAAATTAATTTTTATAGTTACGGTTGCTCTGGGTGGAAGTGGGCTAAAAAGGATATGAAAGTATGTGTAGCAGGTCGAAAGGATTTTCGAATGCTTCTCGGGAGCATAAAAACGAACAAAATTCAGAGTTACAGATAGAAAAAAAAAAAAAAATACAAAGATAGAAGCGAAAACCCAATTATAATTAAGATAAGTATCTTCGAAGAAATTAGGAACAGCACTATAATGTGCTGAGTGGTTTAGACTCGGCAAGAGATATGACTCTGCTCTGTGTTCACCAGAGAAAGTCCCAGAGAAATTAGTGGCAAAAATTAATTCTCATAAATTTTCTTGCCGACCGCAAAACCAAAAAAAAAAAAACAAGTTAGATGAGATGGAGAAAAGGAAATGACCACAAAAAAGGAGAGCAACGATTTCCAATTGGGATTTGTATGAATTTTAATGAGTGTACGGAATTCTTTTAGGCTTGTTAAGCCTTATGTAAGCTGTTTTCAGGAGTAATTTTCGTGGGTAGTTATGACATTGAGTAATTTTGGCCGTTGAGAATTATAATGATGCTGAACGTGAAATAATTTATTTAATGAATTAATCTGTTTTGCCGACGAGGCGTAATAATCAATTGGTGCGATGTTCATTGTAATTTGGGTCATGCTCTTGGCATTTGTCAGGCAGTTAGTTGTTTTCTTTTATTATTGCCGGTTCATTAAGTAATTATTTTCGTTATATGTTGGCGTACTGTGTAGTTTTCAACTTTTTTTATACAAATGTATATAAAGGGTGTCACAAAATTCACGCAAAAAATAATTTTAATTAAAAATTGTGATACAGTATAGGGTTATGTATGGAATGGCCTCCACGGCTTTGCTGGCACATACGCACGCTTTTGTCGAAATTTTCCATGACCGTTTTGCATTAATGTGGCTGAATTTCGTTGATATAGCTTTCAATTTTCTGTTTCAGGACGTGGGTTGTCGTCAGCTTGTCGCAATAACTTACCTTAGACTTTAAAAATCCGCAAAGAAAAAAGTCCAACGGCTTTAAATCCCTTAATCTGGGCGGATAATTCTGATCACCAAAAGTGGAAACTACACGACCAGGAATCGTGCATGAGTCATCATGCAGTAATTGAATTGTTTCTCGGGCTGTATGGCATGTGGCATCGTCTTGTTGAAATCACATGTCGCCCACATCCACAAAAAACTGGATTATCATGTCGCGATAGAGAACATCATTAACTGTTATTAGCTGACCGGCCACATTTTCAAAAAATAATGGTCCGATGATGCCTCCAGACCAAAATCCGCACCAAACAATGACACGTTGTGGATGCATTTGTTTCTCAACAATCACTCGTGGATTTTCTGAACCAAAAATTCGACAATTTTCACAATTAACAAAGCCATCAAGATGAAAATGAGCCTCATCGCTGAAGATGAATTTGTTTTAAAATTCAGCACCCATAATCCATTCAACGAACTCTCTTCGCTATGCGTGGCCAGTAGGCTTCAGTTTTTGAGTCAATTACACTTTGTATGCATGAAGATGCAAATCTTTCGTGACCACGGTGTTAAATTGATGTTCCTAGACTAGAATCTCAACAAAACTCTCACGAACTGCTTCGATGTTTTGTGTTCAACGGCCAGAGTATCTAAGATCAATAATTGATCCAGTCTCCCTGATTTTTGAATTAATCTCTTCACAATTGATGAAGTTAAATCACTATTCTGACCATATTTTGTACGAAAATTGCGAACTGTAGCTGCTAAACCTTCATTATTTTTAAAATATCGCTCAACAATGAAAACGCGTTGTTCTTTCGAGTAGCACTTCATTTTTAATAATCCTGAACTGTCAGCTGTCACGCTGTATTTTTTTTTTTTTTTGTTGGCTACGCTTTACCGCACAAATGGCGCAAAATTCAAATCTTGCGTTAATTTTGGGATCGAATGGTGAACATTTTGAACTCACTTACACAACGTTTTACGAGTATAATCGATGGTGACTTTAACGCAAAATATACATTCTGGGGCTCAAAATGTACCTCACAAAAAGGTAGAACGTGTAAAACCTACTTACTGGCCAACTGATACCAATAAAATACCCGACCTGGTTGACTTCTTCGTCGTATAAGGAATGTCTGCGAGTTGAAGAGAGCTATGATCTGTCCTCTGGTCATTTTCGTCATGTGCGCGCTGAAGACCTAGAACATGATGATAATAGGTAACCTCAATTCAAAAACAACTATTCTGGAACTAAGGTGTAAAACAGGAAGTCAGCAAAGAAACTCGAGAGATCAGAAGGTGAATGCTGAGGGAAGCCAAATTATAGGACTCTGTAATGAATATAGCTTGAGAATTTTAAACAGATGCACATTAGGGGACAAATGTGGTGAGTTGCAGGCCAGTTCAACTATTCAACTATTTTACTGTCTTTTCGGCGGAGACTGGCTTTCCGCATTTAAAGACTTTGAGGTGGGGGACGAAACATATTCTTCAATAATAGTCAAAATTGGAATCTATAGTATCCAAAGGCCTACCATTAAGACATCTTCTGTAAACTAAATTTTTCACGTTGTATGTAAGAAGCATCAAGTTTCATGCAAGATCATCCAGTTTACGGAAAAAAACTTCACTTGCGAAAAGCTTCGAAAGAAGTCTTTAACTCTGGTGAATCTTATCAAAGGAAAATACATAGGAAAAAGGAAATACATACTCGTAGCTTAAAAATGGAGTGTATTGAGTCAAATAAACACTTTGAGGAGATATGCAGGAATCATCTGGTTCTTGTAAGGATTCAGCTGAGTTCTGGGCTCTGACAAAAAAAATTTACGGAAATGGTGCACCCAAATAAGTTGTCGCTCAATTTTAGGGAGTTCATAAGTTTGTAGCTGCCGGTAAATAAGACAAAATATATGTATCATTTGGAAACAGGACATTCACCATTCTTTATCTCCATATTAAAGCCGAATTTGGATTATCTTGCACGTTCAATGGATATGGATAACTCTAGGCTCCCAAATCTGCCATTGTCATATGCAGTACAACACAAGTCCCTCTGCTACCAGGATTTTATCAAACTAACCGCGGATGTTGGTGTTACATTGAACCTGGCTGACGCAAATGCTATTCAATGGAAGAAGTCGTTATAGGAAATTGTACAAGTCACCGATGAGAACGAAAGATATGCATTCATAGAAAGAACAAGATCTTCAACGACAAAAAATTCTATGCAAAGATTGAGCTTAACTCAACGAACAAAACCATTTCAAGAGGGGTTGGCATATAGTGCAATTGGTAAGATCTTTAGAATAAGAGGTGGATTGTTAAAGCTTAACTATATGCTCCATAGAAGCGATTTGCCCCATGTAACTTGCATGAGAAGGAGGATATCGGCCACTTACTGGGTACATGTCCAATATCTTGCAAGAAAAGGGAAGTTTTTTACATTCTAAATGGAGCCAACTGGATGCTTCTGGTTGAATACTACAGGGAAGCCTGGGCGTATAGAGCTCGAATCACCAGTGAAAGTTTGTAATAAATTGTTATTTTTACCCATCGACCATGTCCTCGAAACTTCTACGCTGACATCTGTGTCTGTTTTATCTAATCGGTGCATTACCTGCCTAAACACCTTCTCCACCCTGGTATAACAAGGAGTTATGCTCGTCAAACGAAAATCTGATGGCTATCCATCTACTCCCACCTTCTCGGATTCTTCCTCGGCTGACCCAAAAATAATTTCCAACCTATTCACTCATTTCTTCGGCCAGTTATTTGCTCACCACGTCCTTGAACCTAACCTTGATTATTTCTGCTATTTGAACACAAACCTCCCTTATCTCCGTGGATATAACCCCGTCAATGGTACTCTGGTCACCGCCATAGTGTTAAAAAAAAATGTGTGAATCATCTGACACATCCCCTCACTTTCCATATCTCAATGCATCAATTATGGAAAGAGGCTTACATTATCCCTATTCACAAAAAGGGTGCAAGAGCGAAGCTTCTAATTTTCATCCAATTGCTAAACTCTCATGCATCCCTAATCTTTTCGACAGCATCATGTATGATACAATATTCTTTCACTGCAAGCCAATCCTCTCCAACAACCACCAATTTAACCGAATTCGTGTCTAGTATACTGAACGCTTTGGAAGATGGCAATGAAGTTGATGTCGTAGCTACAGATTTCAGTAAGGCGTTTGATAAAAAAAAATTCCTCAACAAGTTATTCTTCTCAAGCTAGAAGCTCTTGGTTTCATATCTAGTGAAGCTCCAATACAAAGTTTGTTTTAGATCGGGGGTCCCTCAAGGCAGCCATTTTGGACCATTGATCTTTATTCTTACAATAAATGATGCCGAACATATCATTCCGAGCTCCGATCTACAGGTCTACGGTTATGATATGAAAACCTTTAGATGTACATCATCTCATGCTGATTGTTGCATTCTGCAGGACGATCTCAATAGTTTCTCCATCTGGTGGAATAAATGAGCTTAATGTCATTCCATTACCTACTCCCGCAAACGTCTCACATCACCTCCTAAGATTTACTTCATTTGTGATGAGCCTGTACCCTAAGTCACGTTAGCATGTCATTTGGGTATCATCTGCGATAATGAATAACTTTCGATCATCGTCCATCGACAATGTCGTAAGTAGACCCAATTCAGTATTTGGCTTTGTGAAACGCTGGTCAGAAAGGTTCTTTAACCCTTGTGTGACAAAATCTCTCTATCTCACCTTCATTAGACCCCTCCATGAGTATGCCAGTCAAATATAGTCGTCCATTATGCTGCACATACCAAAAGAATCGAAGTTGTACAGCTTTTTGCCCTATGCGGTCTGTCTTAGTAACCTCAACCTGCCACCCTATGTGGACCATCTTAGACTAATTTATCCTCAGTCATTGGAAAAAGGATGTGATGTTGCGACATACTTTTCATTCATCAGCTATTATCTGGTAACATTGATTATCACCCCATGTTTCAAAAGATGTCTCTTAATACAACCTTAGGTCTATTTCTATAATCCGTATATCTTCTCATCGCACTAACTATGGTTAAAATGAACCGAATGCTGGTCAAATCAAATGATGCGACACACAATTTTGACTTTGATATTAGCAAAAGCGCACTCCGTAATGCCTTACTTCACTGCGGTCATGCCCGACCCCCAATCATCCCTCTTTTGCACTAGGTTTAGTACAGCTTAGTTTTGTTTAATTATATTGAACAATTATTTAACTTTAAGTACTCCAATGCTTGTATTAAGCTTTAAATAAATAAATAAAACAAGAGCACCTTGTGATTCAGGAGATTTTTTTTTTTTTGAGGAAAGGGGAAGAGACAGAGAAAGACAGATTGGTGTAGTTGGTTTGAAACTCAGCTGGTATTAAGTTTCAGTGAACTCCAAGGGTGGCTGTCCAGATAACTGGGGAGTATTTTTTTTTTTTCGTTGTTATTATCGTTGCTTATGATTCACAGTATTTTTTTCCGTCCTCCTGATGTCATCATCATCACGATCAAGTTGCATTTTAGCCATATGACCACCCTACTGCCAGTGTTATGCCTTCGCAGTAGAGTTGACATAAGCTTTCATAATTGATCGACTTTTTTATTTATTTCATGCGAAATAAATAGATGATTATTGATATCAGGATTCGAACCGTGAACCTGCAGCGTGACAAGCGATGATATCACCACTACACCACTCAATACGAATATTGAATAACTTGTCTTCTTTAATACTTCCAGATACTTATAAACCTCAGAGATTCAAAATTAATGCGCACCATTACCTCTCTCCATCCCCGGGTTAACAAACTTTTAAGGACTAAGTCCTAAGTGATGCAGAATATTTTTTTAAAAAATAAAGATAGATAAATAAAGATAGAAAGATACTTATAGCGATATCCTAACTACTCGTATCTATCTAAGTTCTTTAAATATTCCATTTAAGCCTGTATAAATTCGGATTTATTTCCATTGATGGGAGACCATACCAAATATTATTTATTGGTCAAACACGGCATTGAAAATATTTTCCAGCGATGTAGTATTTGAATTTTGTTTGTACAACCCCAATCAAATTATTTCGTCAAAACCATCCGAACCAAAGTTCAAATTTGAGCTAATTTCATTGATTTTAAATAAAATTTACCCTCGGTTATAAAATGTCCCACAGTAATAAATCAAATTGCTTAGGCCACGGAAATCAAAATTAAATCAATAAACTTCCAATTGAATTCTACATAAGTCCTTCCTGCACCAATTCCGATCAGTGTTGCCGACAAAAACAAAATACCAACAATACCGCGTATAGTACTACAAAACACAGCACAACAAGAACATAGCATTAATTTATACAAATTACGCTCGGATTTGTAATTTCATACTCAAATTCCAATTAAAAGTATATCAAATAAATAAACACAATGGCCGGCACCATTTGTGGCTAAAGTAAATAAAAACCGACCTGCGTTCACCAAAACTACCATCTACAACATCCTTCCGTCGCCGCTGCACCCGCCGGCAATCCTGTTCCGATATTGCCCACAATATTGCTCCGCTAGCACCCTTCGACGCTCCAAAATGAGGCTGCTGCAGCAATTGCGGGCCGAAACCTATTACCGTGATTTTGTTAACAATGCCATAAAAGCAAATTTCGAAATGTATTCCAAGCCAATGCAGTGGGGTAGCTGACGCTGAACTGGACGAGGTGGTGCAATTTTCGTTAATTTCCATAAAATTTACAAATCTGACTGTGAATTTGGAAATTAAAGGATTTTGTTTTTGGCGAGAAGGATTTGGATTCCTTTTACTGCAGCACACCGACCGCATTAGTGGTACTGCTCTTGTGTGTGCATATTATGCGCACTGCTTGTGATATTCGAGGGGTTTGAGGGAGGTAAGTTCAACGAGGAAAAGGATTAACTACTTGAAATATGAGAACCATTTGATGCAGTTTTGTAGCACATAGTTTGGAATTTCGATTGAAACGTAGCCCTCAACCATTGTTTTCCATTGTCCAAAAACAATTATCATTTAAATATTCTCCCCTATTTGTAGCGGTCTTTTTGAAAACATCTAGCAAATGTATCCCCCGACAAAAATTAGTCTAATTTTAGAATATTATTTCCGAGAAAAAACTTTTCGGATAACATTTCAGATTTTTTCCTTCAGTTGGTAAATAATTGCTCCACAAATATACGAAAGATACATAACAATCCTGAAATAGTTAAAAGTATCTTGATGATGAACGTTGAATCCTTGCTGGTTACTTTTTTTTTTTTATTATTTTGTTGTGGAACATTTTTGAAAGTTTTGAAAATGTTGAGATAAAAGTTTTGCAGACTTTGTTGTTGACTGCAAATGGAATTTACCTGTTTCGTTGGGTTTTGTTTTGATAGTAAAAATTTTCTATGCATTCGTAGTTAAATTAGGGGACTAAAGTGATGCTGAATTGCACAGTTTGTCTCTTCTTTTTGTTTGGTTGTAACGAAACAGTGAAACTACGATGAGTTATGTAAACTTTGGAGACAGGAATGCACTTTTGATACAAACTATTGTACGATTTGCGAAGTTACAGGTTTTTAATTTGAGTTTCTGGTGAAGGTTTTCTGTATCTTTGAACACATTTATTGCAACATTTAGTTCCAGGATGATGCACATGTGGAAGTGTAATTGTATTACTAAAGTCTGCTCTTACTAGAATATGTAAATAAATAAGTTGGCCCTAAAAGCCAAATACAGATGGTTGTAGCCACGCACGAAAGATTGGGACCTACAGTTTCAAGCTGTATCCGAAGCTTGAGAGAAGTCAACGCCGATGTGCTGCAATCTTCTTCTCTCTGGAGAAATGGACCATCCAGGCTGAAGAGTGGAGATTTTTCAATTCTATGTTCCGCGCAGGCGGATAGTATTGCTTTGATTGTGAAGACTGCTGCCGCCTTTACTTAGGTGGGTGCATGGAAACATCTTGTCCGAGTTACGGCATATATACAACGTGTTGTCAAGGCCTGTCGTACAAAGAATGGTTCAACATCCAAACGCAGAAGAAGTCAAGGCTGCAGCAATTTACTGGATCAGATACATTCAGTTTATTTGTTTCACTAACGAAATTCCCTCTTTGCAGGAAAGGAACTCTACCAGCGTTAACTTTACAAACAAGAGAATAAACTCTGCTCGCTCTTATCAACAATCAAATAGTTCCTTATGTTAATACAGCAAAGTACATAAAAATGACCTTGGATGTCAAATTAAAGTGGAAGGAACTCATTAAAAAGAAAGCAGAAGAATTAGATATAAAATATAGAGAGCTATACTGGCTAATACGATGTGATTTGGTGCTATCTATTCAGAATAAAATTATGCTATATCAGCAAATACTTAAGCCCGTTTGGATGTATACCATTCAATCATATACAAAGAAAACAAATTCAAATAATATAAACATTTCAAAAGAGTATTTTTTTAGAGATTTTTTGTTCGAATTGGCAATACTTTTTCCAGCGACAGCCAATTTGACAGCTGACAGCTGATTTGCGCTCAGTTTGGTTTGCTATTTCACCATGAATAGGCTTACGCCAGAACAATGCTGGCAATTGTGCAAATTTAATTCGAAAGTCGTGGTTTAGTTCGCGAAACTTACCGTTGCATAATCTAATTGATAATATGCATCCGCAGAAACGTCGTACAGTACCGAAGAAGCTGTTGCTGCTGTGGAGCGTAGTATTGAGGAGGACCCGAATGAGTCGATTCGCCATCATGCACAGCAATTGGAGCTATGTCCATCCACTTTATTGTAGATTTTGTGGATATACCTTGCTTTACGAGCTTACGAGATCCAGCCCGTGCAAGAATTGAAGCCGCTTGACTATCGTGTGCGTCGTACGTTCGATGAATGAGCCGATAACGAGATTGCTCTTGATCCACATTTCCACGTCAACAAACAAAATTGCCGAATTTGGAGTGAAGAAAATCCACAAGCCATTATTGAGATGCCGTTACATCCACAAAAAAGTCACTGATGAGCTGCTGGAATCATTGGTCCATATTTCTTCAACAGTGATGCCTTCCAGAACGTTACAGTCAATGGAGAGTGCTATAGATCCATGATTACCGAATTTTTCGTTCCCCAATTGAATGGCATTAATGTGGAAGAGCTGTGATTTCAACAAGGCGTCGTAACACACCACAATCAATTTATTAAAGGAAACATTCGATGAGCGCATAATTTCGTGTGATTACCACAGACGATGGACGACTTGGAATCAGTTATGTGATCCAGGCAGCTCTGTCTGGAGGAAACATGGGGCTGAGATGGACTATGACATTATACCTCAAACACCCTGACTATGCTGATGACGTTTACCTGCTCTTACACAGGATAATGGACCTGCATCAGATGGCTCATAAATTGTAGTCAGAGACGGACAAAGTAGGGCTCAAAATAAATACGGCAAAAACAAAAGCCCTAAGCACATAAATTTCTCATCAAAACATCAGCACCGCTCAATTCAACATTACCGGACAGCAAGTCGAGAAAGTAAGCAGCTTCCTATATTTAGAAAATATGGTCTCAGAATATGGTGGTACCGAACTGGATATGGAAAGAAGAATTTGTAAAGCAAAGACTGCGTTTGGTATGCTGTCTAAAATCTGGAAAAGCAATGTTTTTCAGCACAAAAACCAAGCTGAGGCTGTTCCGATCAAACATGGAAACAGTGCTACTTTATGGGTGTAGTACTTGGAAAATGACCAACACCGTCACAAGGAAGTTGCAAACCTTCATAAATAAATGTTTTCACAACGTCTGCTGGCCGAATTGTATATCGAATGATCAACTACACGTGATAATGGGCCACTAGACATCAAAATACGGAAGAAAAAGTGGAAGTGGATTGGTACCTTACGGTGCGAAGACAGTTCAGTTGCGAACTATGCCATACAATGGAATCCACTTACCTAATCAGGCAGACTAGTGGTCCACCCTAGGCAAACATGGAATTGGAGGGAGCTCAAGCGCATTGAAGAATTTCGAACACAACGGCACGCAGACGTTGTTGACTCCCTATGCCCCACGAGGGGTCAAAGGACATAAGTAATGGTTACGACGTAATAACCGGAGAAGTTCTAAAAATGTTGCCTAGAAAAGCATTAATTAAGCTACTCAATATTATAAATGCTGCACTTAAATTGAAATACGTCCCGCGTCACTGGTAAGTTGCGGAAGTCAGAATGGTACTGAAACTAGGAATACCGAATATTACTCAAGGGCTTACAGATGGTTATTAATTAACAAAATCTTAGTCCTGATCAACAATTTGTGTTCAGAAGCAAGCATTTAACTATTGGCCAGGTACATAGAATCGCTGACGTAATTGAGAAAAGTATTTCTTGATGTCTCGCAAGCCTTTGATAAGGTGTTGCATGAAGGACTGAAGATCAAATTATGACAGGTTCTGCTTGCACGCCTATATACTGACAACATACCTTGGGAATATATTCGTGTCAGGCACGGAAACGAATACTCGAAATTTAAAGAAATTTCAGCTGGTGTACCACAAGGAAGCGTTCTTGGTCCGCTTTTGTATCTTCTATATACCCGCGATACACCGCAAGAAGAAAGCACTAGCTTAGCTACATTTTCCGATGGCACTGCTATCTCTGAATAATGTAAATGAATGGGCAAAGGCCTGGCGGATAACTCTCAACGAAACCAAAGCTGGTCATGCTGTTTATTAGAAAAGCCGGCGTACCACAAGGAAGCGTTCTTGGTCCGCTTCTGTATCTTTTATATACCCGTGATGATGTAATTCAGCCCCACAATTGTCAACAAGAATTTTATTGCGCCGTCTTCAAAGGACCAAACTTAGCACAATAAAGATAAACCGCGTCTAAGCACCGGATCAAGCAGGAACTTTCATTGGAAGAACACCTGCCAAATGCCTTTATTTCGTGGTGGGTATCTTTTGCAAATTTATTGTCCATACTCTGGGTACAAAGATCAGTAATAAGAATAGAAAGTAACGAATGCTGTTAGGGGACTTCATTAAAGCTTTGTTATATCGTTTCACTGCACTTCCCTTCCCTGACACCTTAAATTAAGCCATCCATTTGTTATCTCGTTTACCTAAGAGCAATGCACAGACAGATACTCGTAGAAGGAAACCCATTCGCACAGTCAATCTTTTTCGAATGGCGTCAAATTGATTCTACTGTAGGGCTCTTCTACTTCTTTCCTTCACACTAAAATATTGAATACACTTTCGCAGCTTATAAATCAGTAGGTAACTTTTGCGAAGGTGCAAGGCACCGCTGTACAAGGCAGCTCAAATCAACTTCTCCATCTAACCTGATTTGTTACGCGACACTCAACGACAGCGATACTAAAAGGAGAGAAATTTATTTAAGTGCAATGTAAATTCAAAGAAATACAGATATATATCAATCAGGATGCATGTATACACAAGTCGTCTCCATTTCTCTTCCGCTGTTCTTTGTGACAAATGACATCCTCTTCACGATATGTAAGCAGCGCGACATCGAGTAATGAATGGACACACACAGGACGTACTCGTAGTACTACTAGCTTTACAGGACTCTGCTGGTATTTGCTCCTCTGAATCATCCTTAACTGATGCGAAATTCATTTCCCTTTTTTTTCTCCTTTATTCGACAATTTTTCTTAAAGATTGACCAAAAAGGAAAAAAAGAAAGTTGAAACATACAAAAGGATCTTCCCTCGGTTCTTAATGAAAGACGAGGATGATATACAGAGGCTCAAGAAAAAAAAAAAAAAAAAAAAAAAAACAACGAACCAACATAAATAAAAGAATGATGATAAAATGAGGAGGTATACACAATATCCTGTCGCCGTTTCACTTTTTAATGTTAACTTTGACATTTAGAAGAAAATGACGACAACAAAGAAGAAAAGATGAAGAAAGGCGAAGAAAATCCCTTTTATCCTGGTAAAAACGTTTGTTTGGGTGGATTTTTAAATTATTTCTTGAATGCGCGCGTCCTTTTGGGAAAATTTGATTCCTTTCAATTTTAATTATTTTCTCTGACCATGCAGAGGGAGGACGAGAAGGAGTGTCGGTCGTGGTGGATTGGATCGGAACGAAATCTTTTTTTTTTTTTTTTTAAACAAAATAAACGGAAGAAAATATTTAAGAGCGAAAAATGTTCTCTTTTTTTTCTTTTGGTATTTTCGTCCTTTTCAAGGATATTCGTCTTTCTGTTGGCGGTGGCTTAAGAAAATCAATTAGGATAAGCGATTTTGCATGTTTGGATATTATTATTACTCGCATTATCCTTGGGAAAGTCAAAGAATGAACAGAACGTTTGTTGCCATCGCTGGCACTGTGATTAGCTGGGGCAGATGCTAATGCCTGTGCTAAGGCCATATTATTAGGTGAGCAACGAGCGGAAGATATTAAAATGCCGGAAAGAATTTATGTAGGTACATACATAGGTATTCAAGAAAAGAAAAAGTGAAGAAAATTATTCAAATTTCTCGATGAGAATATAGAATGAGTGCCACACCTGGTGGCTAATTTATAATCGTACCCATGTTGGGGAAAACTCAAATTATTTCTATGATATAGGACGTCTATATTACAGTCCTGTGCGGGTATTTTCTGAGTAAATTCATATTTTGTATTTAAATTTTGAACAAACTAACAGAAGTTCATTTATTATAAACAAATATAATCTCTGGATAATTATTGTAGGCCGTTGATTATTACGTGCACAAGAGAACTGACTATGACAATTGGAATAATGTAGTTTGATTGATTTCGAGTTGATCTCGATGAGGCATGCTTCAATCTGAAAGGTCCTATTCGTACAAGCGGGTGTGCCCCCCGAAACGTCCTTCGAGATGAAGCTATTTATCTTATCCGTACAAACAGGTAGGTGTATCTTAGTTGGTATTCATCCTTCTGGACAACAAGTACATATGTATTCAAATGGCACTAGCTTAAAAGTTGTCCATGCCTTTAGCCAAGCAGAGGATATCAGAGGTTGAACTCAATCTATTCTTCATCCTGTTGGATGAAACAACCTACGAGTATGATTTGGGTGAAAGCATTCTCGTATGAAGTGAATTGGAAGAGAAATCAAAGAACAGCAAAGTTAGGGTACGCTACAAGAGGTTCACCAAGGATATGAGTCAGTACAGGATTTGGCGAACATTTTTGGCAAAAAGCTAACCCCAGTCGATACCAACATTTACAGCCAAGAGAGGCAACTAAGCCTACTCAGCTAATTGAAACCGGCTTGTCTGTGACTGATTACTTTAAAACCAAAATGGCTGCATTGAAGGAGAAGAAAGGTGAACTAATGACGAACGGAATGGATAAAAACGAAGAAATAGGGAGCAGTGTTGAGAGTGAAGTTGCTGTAAAGAAGAAGGAAATCAAGAAGCAAGCGATGAGCTGAGATAACGGTTGAAAAATTCACTTCAGGTCCTGAAGAAGCCATTGAAAAGCCGTAAAAAAAAGAAGAGCAAGAGGCAGGTCTTATCCTGTGAAGAAACTGAAACAGTACTGCCATCAAGCGTTGAAGACATTAAGCCAGGACATCCACTAAAGAAGAAAAGCAAGAAGCTGCCAGTGAAGGATGAACTTAATGGATATGTGATTCAAGAAGAAATCTCTCTAAAGAATAAAAAGCGTAAAAATATGACAATGGCTGTAATTGATTCCAAAGTTGAGGAAGACCTTAAGAAAAGTGGAGTTGATGATAATCCTTCAAATACAGTCGACCCTTCTTCAAAAAATAAATAATCCAGACAGCACTTAGTAGAGAACGTAAGAGAAAAACAAGACGAAATTAAGTCTGCATCGCTCGAGTTGAATGCAGATGAAGTGCCCTTAAAAAAGAAGAGGACAGCTGAAGAAGGTCTGAATGAGGGTGGAGACTCTTCAACAATCATTTCAATCAAAACGAAGACAAGTAAGAAGGAAACACCAGAGAACCCAACAGAAGATATTTCTTCGACTACGGAAACAAAACAGCAATAGAAGTACGAGTACTATTGAAAACGGAATCGAATCCGAAGCAGTAAAAACCAAACAAAACACTTTTCACAATAAACCCCAACACAGAACAAAACCCCCAGAAGAATAAGAAACAAAAAATAAATCCAAACATAACTCAGCTGCACCCACTCCTTTAATCGAAAAAAATTCCGCAACATAGAGCTGCATCAATTCGAAGCCTCAAATGTATCGCAAATAGTCAGCTATGGATTCAGCGAAGATCTAAAATTGAACATCAAAAATATTAAAGGCGATCAGGAGAGGATAATGATGCTATGGAGTGGTAGCTTGAATAAATATTACTTTGAAACACCCAGGACACAAAATCTATAACGCCCACATGACGAAAGTGAAACAAGCGAGAAGAACGAAAAGTGGAATACCTAGAATTAAGATAAAATGACTCAAACGAAAGCATGTTTTCCAATGTTTGTAGCCGAGTCTTGTTAAGTTTGAAGTTTTAATAAAGTGCTCAGATGTTTCGTCTTTCTCGAAGGATATCTCACAAAGGCGGTGCCTACTTCTCACGGACCTAATCTGGGCTACCGATATCGTACATTCAATTCAGCTTGAAAGGGAGTTGTAAAACTACCTAGTAGTGTAGACTTTTCTATTCGAATTTAGTCGGAATTGATTTGGGCTCCAGGAAGTCCATCTAAGTATGATTCAAAATACGACATTAGAGCCTACACGTAAAGACTAAATTCGGAATCCACCTTCCTCTCCTTAGAACACTCACTGAAACTATTTTCCGTCCATAGCTATGGAATTCACCTCTTTTCTACCTTCGTTCTCCAAGGAGAGGTAACGTGCACAGAATCGCCTTCAGAAGTTCCTTCATAATAGTGAAACAACTGCTCACAAAGTGCGACCATCAAATAATCACAGCATATACAAGGTGGGGCAAAAGTAATGTCATAATGTGAATTGGCTGCCATTTTGTTAGAAATGAAACAATGTGGGCTCTGTTTTCACGAGAAGTTTACTTTAAGGTGTAAAATTGATGACATTAAGTTGAGAAGATGCACATTAGTGCTCGTTTTACGGCATCTTGACTTGGTGATTTCTTCTTCAATGTTGGCTTTCAAGTTAGTTGTGGAAAACGCGAGATTTCAAAAAGGCCTAAAGGAAGAAGTCTGGCGTCGTCAGATCTGGCGATCTGGCCGGCCAGTTCAAATTGCCAAAACGGGAGATCACACGGCCCGAGACGCTCAGCCAAACGCTTAATTGTTCGCGCACATGGTGCAGGACGACGAGAAAAAACGACGACGACCGCAAATTGGTCAGATAAGTAGTAACAATAATTCCGCGTTCTTCAGGTGTGTGTCGCTCCATTGCTTATTGTAAACTAAAGGCTGAACTATAATAGTAGAATGCTTTCTTACGACCACTTCCGAAACAGAGCGAATACACAGGATTTGTATTGTGTGACCATAATAGCTTTTTGCTTCGATTCGTTAAGTTTCGTTCACTTTTGCTCGAGCGAATCCATTCGCTCTTTTGTAAGTGTACGTATGAAAACTTGACAAGCGGTCCCCCATCTAAGTACTAACAGTACTGAAGGAAACTTAACGTAGAATTATGACATTAGCTTCCAATTTCTTCCGACTATTATATTTCAGCCTTAATTCTCTATCTGTCTACAAAATAAAATGCACAATGACATTTGACGCCATTTGCAAAAATTATGGCACATTCACATTATGACATTACTTTTGCCCCACCTTGTATAACGCATGGTGCACCACTCAAGGACTTATTCAGTAGAAGTATGTCAATGGCCCTAGATGTCAATCTCAAGATGCTTTGTAAAATTTAACTTTGAATGCCCAAGTATCTGACTTAACTAGTATCTGACTTGACTGGATGCACAGAAATATCGGCCATATCACCTCAGACAACTTTCTTCTTGTGTTGGACAGCATCATGTGTGTCTTCGTAGGATTAGTGGACAACGTCTGCTCACGACAACAAATTTCAATAATACTCCTGCCGGATTACATCCGCTAACAGACAGTCGGTAAGTAGCACTAGTTGACGAGCATAAATTCGTCATTATCGAACCCATTAGTAAGGTAGACTTCGTGCCCCATTAACAATAATCAGTTGCAATACAAAACGCCCTGTGCAAAACCTTTTGCAGGCTGCAGTGTCTTTGCACAGATACCTATGTTAGCAGTTATTAGTGTGTTTTTCATCAAAAGGATCGATCTCACTAGTGTGAGATAGAACAGATACAATCCTGTACAATTAGGGTTGTTAAAGATTTCCTCAGTTTTCAAGCAGACGGTAATAGCTCGTTGCTTTCGGTCAAGTGTTTGACTCATTCTACGAGTCAGTTTAACTAATACCATCTGCAGGAACTAGAATCTTTTTATAGACTGATTGAGGTGGATTAGTGTGAAGATCAATAATCTTCACATCAGCTGAACCACTAGTTTTTCGAGCACTTTTAGCAGGAATATGAGAGGTTAATAGTACTATGGCTCTTACGATGGTCATATGTATCACATTTTGTGGCTTGATAATAAGCTCAGCCTCATCCCCTCCTCATCTCTTGTTTTCCAGTGGACCTACTTCTACGAGTATAAGGATTTCAACGTAAACCTTCAGCTGCAGTGTTTCTTTGTAAACAGCTGAGTAAGCTTGTCGAAAAAATGTTATATGGTTAGCTTGCAATAGTCAACAGTTACCTAGCACAAGGTTTTAATGTCCAGCTATCTCGTTGATAAATTAATGCCAGCCTTTTGCTGCTTTGATCTTATGGTGCTGGAGTTTAAACTGTGGCAGGCATCCGACAAGAACGCGATCACCATCTTAGTTTTTATACGCCTTCAACAGCAATCATTCAAACTTGCTCAACATAATATTTTGCCTTAGAAGCAGAAACAATCAACAGCACAATGCAAGCATGGATAGTCACTGGAATGCTATGAAACATGTTTTTGCAACTGGGACACGCATCTACGTCAGTGAAAGGCAGAAAAGTCACCTGGGGACAGATCGATGAGCGTACAGCAATCAAGGCTCACATTGTAGCGGCCTCAACTGTAGAGAGTTCCAAGCTAGAAGTCCAATATCGTGTGAAACGTCAGTATATTGACTTACTTGCTTAAAGGATTAAAAAAAAAAAAAAAAACCCAGCAAGCAGGTATGAAGCAGGTCTATGATTTCACCAAGGAGCTCATTGGTAGTCGGAACTCCAAACAACAACCAGTAAAGAGTTTAGATATTACCCTTCTGATTTCGGATAAGGTCAGTTCATTAGATGGAGAGAACACTTCTCTACCACTTAGACGATGGCAGGCTTTCGCGCTGGATCCTCCTGCATCGACCACATAAACACCTTATGGATCATAATAGAGCAATGCGTCGATTAGAGGTCTCCGCTACATCTACTATTTATCGATTTTGAGAAGGCTTTTGAATCTAGTGCTATATAGTTGGCCTTGCGCAAGAGACGCATCTCAGAAAAACTCATAGCTCCGAGTATTATCAAGGCTACATACGAGGGTAGTAAGTGTTACGTCTTAGACAATGGTAATGTGTCGACGGAATTTGATGTCCAAAGTGGAGTACGCCAGGGGTGCATACCGTCACTGCTTTTATTCTTAGTGGTCATCAGGGATGTACTCCGTGCAGCATTGACGGAAGGTAACCATGGAATTCGATGGACTATGACCATTTACCTACTTTCAAGTCGGATAATGTACCTTCATCTGATGGCCCAATATCTAGAAACTGAGGCAAACAAAGTGGGGTTTAAAATAAACTCAGCCAAAACAAAAACCCGCGCTCAACCCAACATTGCCGGGCAGGAAGTCAAGAAAGTAGAAAACTTTCTATATCTAGGAAGTGTGGTCTCAGCTAACCGCGGTGGCACCGAACTGGATGTGTGCAGCAGAATCGGCAGAGCAAAAGCTGCGTTCGAAATGCTATCCAAAGTCTGGAGAATAGCACAAGAACCAAGCTGCGACTGTTCCGTTTCAACCTAGAATCAGTATAGCTATATGGGTGCATTACTTAGAAGTTAAATACCACTAACAAACGCAAGCTGCAAACCTTCGTAAATAGATGTCTAAGAATCATCTAGAGGATTTTTTGGCCCAATCGTCCCTCAAACGAACAACTTTATCAGAAAACGGGCCAAGAACCTATAGACATTACTATGCGGAGGAGAAAGTGACAGTGGATTTTAGACACACCCTACGGTATACCATGCAGTGGAATAAGCTCACCCAGGCAGGCAGAACTGCGGCACATCCTAGGCAAACGTGGCGCAGACTAGTCGAGGAGGAATCAAGGCAGCTCAAATGGGTTACATAACTTCGAACAAGATGGCCCACAGGCGTTGTTGACGTCCTAGGCCCCTCAAGGAGTGCAAGGATTTAAAAGAAACAAAAATAAGCTCCTATCTCTATTGTCAAAAATATCCTTAATTGTCCGCTCCAGTCATCCCTTATTAAACAATCTAATTCTCCCAATTGCTACATTAACTAATGTTAACAAGGCTCTATTAGAGGTAAACATCGCATTATCCAATTTGAACTCGAATCAACAGAGAAACGAAGAAACTCATAATTTATCGGCAAATTTGAATTTAATTGTCGTTAAACTTGCCTAATTGCATCATCAGTAGCGCCCAAAATCCAATGTGAACAAACCTTTAATGAATCACATTCGGTTCGTTCACACTCGAAGACACTTTCACCGCCACCATCTTAACCCCGGCCTGTTCAATTCTATTTTATAGCCGTCATTAATTAAGGAGAAACTTTCACGAAAATTGTTGAAATCAAACGAAAACAGAGAAAAAAACCTTTCGTCCTGTACGGAGAAGAAGCCGAAGAAGAATGCGATGGTGGTGCCGGAAGCACAGATGGACACTGCGATTCGATGCCAAATTAAATGTTCGTCCGATTGCCTTCTCGGGGTGTGTAACCGTTAGCTGTTCATTAGGAATTAATTTAAATTAGTTGTGATGTTCAAAGTTGTGTTTAATTTAATCCTCGGGCCGTGCTCCGACTCACTGGTGCGCCTCTGACATTAATGAGAGCAGTTAAATTAAGAACCTAAAATTACGATGCCTAATCACGACTAAGCCCCCATACAGGGACATATTGGCGGACGTGCCCTCCAGGCACACTACATATTGCGCCTCCTGTAGTACGAGTAGGATGCAGTTATGTGCGTGATTAATGATGCGAATCCTTTTGCTTAGCACTTGGCCCACCGCTGTTGGCAAATGAGCATTCCATGCGTGTGTCGGTCGGTCAGCAATAGAAGTAGTACTCAAGTCGGGTATGTTGTTATTGGTTCTCCTTGAGTGCAATTACAGTGATTTGTTTTGATTGTCCGACACATGAATAGAGCTGAAGCTGTGCGTACGAGTATGGGTTTGGTTTGCTTAGATGAGAAATGCGCTGGGAAAACATGTGGGGATGTGTCTCACTAATTCTCTTTATGGTGGTCAATGGCACAACACCTGGAGCTGTATATCCTGATATCCTGTTTTCCCAAGAATATGATTTGTACAAGAGACCACTACAAGGATGTGTGTATACGCAACAAGAGGGTGGACATATGTTATGCCAGTGGCGGATTAACGTTGAATAATTAATGTTATATCTTTGGGAATCTCGACTAAAGACATTTTGCCTGAATCCATTTGTATTCCAGGATGAGTATAAATATCTTTTATGGCATGGAATAGATTTGGATCTTAAGTTTCAAATATTAATAATTGAAATTGTTTTGTGGCAACAATGCCTTAAAGACTTAGAGAAGCTCGATTCTGTGTTTGATTTTACGTTGATTGGAAACAAGATATTCGCAGCTTTGGTGGATTGATGATTGGGGAGGCACTGTTGCCTCGACCGAATATTCGTTGATCACAGTGCCACCTCTATGGGTGGAAAAGGAAAATAAATTATGATGGCTTTTTATGTAGGTTTCTTCGGCAAAAGTCGGTTGCATTCAGATGAATTTTTGTTAGGTCAACTACCAGCAGATAGTAGAAATTTGTTGGTATAAGCCTTCATGGTAATGCACTGAACATCTCACCGGGGCTAGCGTAAGGAATTCTATGTTGGTATTCAGTTTCATTTACTTCGAGGGAATCTGAACTGAGTTAACGATAACCATACATATGTACCGAAAGACGTTAGTTGTTTAATTTTGAAGTGCTCTGTGGGGCGTCTCAATGGTTTCGACGAAAGCCTTAACAGAATACGAGGGCATTGAAGTAAGCAGCTCTTGCGAAAACTCGGCGATACATGATACTTTGACTAGGAACACACTGCAAGTTAGATTCCAGAATGTAGACCTTTTCCAGAAAGAACTCTTCTATTTAACCAAGGAACCATGCATCTTCTTGGCGTCACAATCAACTCTGGTGTAACATAGCAGACCATATATCCAACATTGCAAAATCGACACCCACGAAGTAACTATTTAGAGCAAAGAGACACGTATACGTTATAGCGCAACAGCTGCTTCTCCTATACAATTCATAACTTAGACCAGGATTTGAGTATTGTTCTCACGTTTGTATTTGGACCCCAATACATTCTCTGCATATACTTGGCAGCATAGAGAGATGAGTAGTCGGTTTAGTAGTAGATCACACACTACCTTCCAAACTCGTTCCGAAGGTCTCAATGGAATAATTCCTAAAAATACGAGACTTGAGCCTTTTTACTATTCAAGTCAGCAGGGCCCATTACCTCTATGTGCACTTAGCAACCGCGCAGACATCCCTTTATCAAAACTCTTCTGCTGCAGGACAAGTGTACCTTGGAATTTACTCCCAGGAAGCATATTTCTAGAAGTCTTTAATATCCAACAATTCAATAGTAAAATCAACAGGCATCTGCAAGTATCTTCTGAACCATCAGTGAAGGATTTGTGACTTAATATTACTTAGTTACTTAACGGGCTCCCGACCCGTGAAGAGTCTCTGCCTGAGACACTGTAGCCTTCCATCCTCTGCGATCTCGAGCACGTTGCCTTCAGTTATCCAGACCAAGCGCTCTGGCATCCGCGATGGCTTGGTTTTTGAAACGGAGGTTCGGTCTTCCTTGTCGTCTCGAACCTGGCGGCTGGGATTCGAAGATCCTCTTAGCTGGAGCATTATTGTCCATTCGCTCGATGTGGCCGAGCCAATGTAGTCGACGTATTTTGGCCTTTTGGACTACATCCACATCTTGGTACTAACTTCTCCTCCATTCGCCCTCCTCGCACACAGGACCAAAAATCCGCCGAAGAATTTTTCTTTCGAAGGAGCCCAGTATCAGCTCTCCCTTCCTGCTTATCGTCCAGCACTCGGCGCCATAAAGCAGAACTGGCAGGATAAGGGTTCTGTAGAGCATACATTTTGTCCTTCGAGTTAGGGAGTTTTGAACCCAATTGTTTTGCCAAACCGAAGTAGCAGCGGTTTCCTTGGGTAATTCTTCGCCGGATCTCCACTAGGATGTCATTTGTGGAGTTCATGTTTACTGCGAGGTAGATAAACTCCTTAATTACCACGAAATTGTTGCTATCAATAGTGACGTTCTATCCTAGGTGGTGGACAGATGCTTGTTTGTTTGTTGATAGCATGTATTTAGTCTTATCCTCATTTACTACAAGGCCAACAAATTTCGCCTGTTCTTCAATCGACGTAAAAGTCTCTATCACGGCACGCTGGGAGCGACCGATGATGTCGATATCGTCTGCATACCCCAGTAGCTGGACGGATCTGTTGAAGATAGTGCCTTCCGTGTTGACACCTGCCCTGTGACTTAATATTAATTTTATATATCTCTAGTGGAGATTTTCACTATAAAGTCTGAGTTTAAGTCGAGGTATCGCCCTTCGTTTTCATTTTTGAAGATCGAACATTTGTAGTGATTTAGTTGGCTTTTTTTCACAAATTGGATCGCTGAAATGGAAGGAGGCTCATTACCATTGTTTCTTTAGTGTGTAGATCAAGGACGCTCCTCGGTCAGGAAGTACCCACCGAGGTTGATGACGACAAAATAAAGGATCGAGTCAAACCCACGTTACACGACACGAGCGATTGCAGAAACATTGAACATCCATCATGCAAGCATTCATGACCACCTGAAGAGGCTAGGATACGCAAGCAAGCTCGATATTTGAGTTCTTCATGAACTCAAGGAGGTTAATTTGACGATGCATATAAACATTTGCGATAAGCTCATTAAACGTGAGGAAAACGATAATTTTTCTTTGCGATAATGTGGTACGCAAGCGGCCTTGGTCCTAACGCGATAAAGCGCCTCAAATGAGACAGAAAGCAAACATTCATTAGAGAAAGGTTATGCTGTCATTGTGGTGGGATTTTAAAGGTATCGTGCTTTTTCAGCTCCTACCAAGGAATCAAACAGTCAATTCTGATGTTTACTGTCGGCAATTGGACAGTTCGAACACATCAATCACCCAAAAATATTCAGAGCTTGTTAATAGTAAAGGAGTTGTGTTCCATCACGACAATGCGAGACCACACACAAGTTTGGAGTTTGGATGAGATGAGTTGCCACACCCACCATACTCACCTGACCGTGCGCTATTGAATTTCCATTTTTTGCGATCTCTTCAAAATTCTTTGCGTGGAAAAATGTTCAATTCAGGTGAGGCTGTAAATCAGCACCTTCTTCAGTTTTTCGCCGATAAAGACAGATCCTCTATGAACGAGGAATTATGCAACTCACTGAAAGATGGCAAAAGGTCATGGAACAAAGCGGGTAATATATTATTGATTGAGTTCTGTTCTTTATATAAAAAAATGATATTTGAAAAACATAGAAAAATGAGTTACGAATTTTCCGACAACCCAATACTACAAGAACATAGACTACATAAAGTAATAGATTCACTAGTATTATGAACAGAAAATCGAAGCACTGCTATTATTTTGAACGCCAAAAAAATAGACATTGGTCCCCAAATTGACATAAAACAACTGTTATATAACAAAGGGTATTTCAATGCATATTTTTTATTGGCATTCCACTACAAAAACATTGACTAGATAAAGTAATAGATTCACTAGTATTATGAACAGAAAATCGAAGCACTGCTATTATTTTGAACGCCAAAAAAATAGACATTGGTCTCCAAATTGACATAAAACAACTGTTATATAACAAAGGGTATTTCAATGCATATTTTTTATTGGCATTCCACTACAAAAACATTGACTAGATAAAGTAATAGATTCACTAGTATTATGAACAGAAAAACGAAGCACTGCTATTATTTTGAACGCCGAAAAAATAGACATTGGTCCCCAAAATGACGTAAAGCAACTGCTATATACACAAAGGGTATTTCAATGCATATTTTTGATTGGCATTCCACTACAAAAACATTGACTAGATAAAGTAATAGATTCACTAGTATTATGAACAGAAAAACGAAGCACTGCTATTATTTTGAACGCCGAAAAAATAGACATTGGTCCCCAAAATGACGTAAAGCAACTGCTATATACACAAAGGGTATTTCAATGCATATTTTTGATTGGCATTCTACTACAAAAACATAGACTAGATAAAGTAATAGATTCACTAGTATTATGAACAGAAAAACGAAGCACTGCTATTATTTTGAACGCCGAAAAAATAGACATTGGTCCCCAAAATGACGTAAAGCAACTGCTATATACACAAAGGGTATTTCAATGCATATTTTTGATTGGCATTCTACTACAAAAACATAGACTAGATAAAGTAATAGATTCACTAGAATTATGAACAGAAACATTATGAGCTGCTATTATTTTGAACGCAACTGTGTAGGTATATGTAAATATTTAAATACACATCAGAGTACATATTGTAACATTACCTAAAACGATGCTACAATAATGTAGAATAATAACTACGCTCCTCCAGCCCATTCCAAAGTGTCTTTTCATTTGAGGTTCGTGTCTGCGGTTAAGTCTCCACAGTTCATGAAAGAGACGGATAATATCACGGATAAGAAAGAATTATAACTGCAAGAAATGGAATTATTACATCAGAATTTTTCTTGTTCCAGTGGTCGAAGAATTTGCTAGAAGTTTCTGGCTATCAGAAACTTCTGCTATATAAGGACAGATGGCGATCGAAAGGGGGCAGTAGTTTTAAAACCGTGGCGAAGAGATTAGAAAAGTGATAATGGGCGAAGTTGTAATTTTGTGATAAATTGAAAGTTGAGAGTTAACAAGAAGAAGTAATTAGTTTGGATTTGTGAATTAAGTAATTGAAAGGAGATAAAGTGATTTGAGAGGACAGAGACCATTGTAAGAAAAGAATTGCGAAGAATAGTATAGTGTGAACTTGAATTGTTCTATAGACTAGAAAATAAAGAAATAAATTTCACAGAATATTGTTTTATCTACTCGAGCCGTAGCTTGCATATTACAATATATACAAACTAGTACTCGTCCTTTTCACATATTTCAAGCCAAGAAAAACGACATCACTCTACTACACTTACACTAGACCGTATTTCAAGAAAAAGTAAATTTCCTCCCACTGCATTACGACATTCTTCATTCCATTCGAATTACAATAGAATAGAAACAAAATAACAACACGTTCTTTGGAATGTAATTTCGAGATTTCAACTTTTATTGCAGCCCCAGTCATACCAGAGCAGAATCCAGACCATACCCCAACAACAGCGAGCACTACATATTATGAATTATTGTTTTACGATAGATCATCTCCGGAGGCACTTTGGTCATGTACTCAATAAAGTACATGGAAGTCCCTTTTGGCACTAAGAGATAACCATAACGACAACTGGCAACTAGACCGAAGAAGGAAAGAGTTTTTTCCATTATCATCCTCCTCACCATCGACAACATCTCATTTTTTTATAGTCCCTGCTCGATTGTCCGCCCACGGAATGTAAAACGAAAATACCAAAACCGCAAGTATGCGGAAGGGATTCCAATGAGTCGACAGATGACATTTCGGGTCGGATTGTATTTTATTATCCTTGCTCTTCACCGAACACCCAAGTATTGTCAGGCCGGGAAACCAAAATTCAATGTCACGCTTTGAATTGTACTCCTACTCGTACATGACTACCCTACCCCGTCTTGTCGAGCTGCTGGAAAGTGAAAATAGAATAAGATTGGTGCTGTGGTCCTTGAAAGGATTGTCATTTCAATTTGTTCGCTTTCGGCTGTTTTTCAGTGGGCAGAATCTATTATGGCTGTCAAATATTTTTCTCTTGAACCGCTGGAGGAAATTAATTAATATTTTGATATGACCCACGAAATACAACGATTGGATGCATATTAATTCGCCAACTCATCATACCATGAATAAATATCCGCGAGCGAATTTTAATTGAGGAGAAAATTTCACTCTTTGCGTAGGTTCTGTTCGAATCGCATCATTTGGAACGACGACGGTCCTCATAAATTATTCAAAGGATTTTGCCTTGAAGAAAATAATAAGGATTATTTTGAGAACGTAAAAGCTTAAAACTTAAAAATTTTCGGACGAAATGGAAATTATTTGCCAGCAAGCAGATGTATCCGAGGAAAATTCATCCGGAACTGATGGAATCCTGCTTCTCGGATGTGGTAGCCGCAAAGCAACCCAGTTCTATGAATTATTAAAAACGTTAACAGGATTTGCGGCAAAACACTTGGGGACTGGGTAGTGTGTTGTATGCTGCATAAGACGTCATGAATTTTTCAAATGATTTATAATCGTGAAATCGAATACCCAGATGATTTGATACGATATTGAAGAAAGTTCTTCAGGATCCTTATATGCAGTGAGTTGCTGAAGTTTTCGTGATTTGTTTCTCAAACATATGTACGTATACGCCATCATCAGTGCAAGAAAAGCTGCAATTAACTCTCCTTTAATCAATAATTCAGACACGGGAGATCAAAACACTCCTTTTAAAGAAATCCTTTTTAGTCAATATGTTGTCGAGTTTAGTTTGTACTTTTTTGTTGCCACATTGGCAATGAAAAGTACGAGTAGACCTGTAGGGAGGTTTGCTTCTTCAACATGAAATAGCGGAATAAATTATTCTATTTTGATGAATGTTACTTAAATGGTAATTGATGGAGTTTGGCGTACTTAATACGAGGGACAACATTGGGAATTGTGAGATATTGTAAAGAAATAACGATAAACATCCCTCTTGCGGTTTGATTCACATGGTTGTCCTTGTTTTGAACATCGGTGTCTGTGACTTTATACTTTCACATTCCTTGCCGCTAACGATAAAGTTTTAATAGCCAATTTGTCCTTCAAGTAATAGGTCTGGTAAAATACTACAAAGAACTTTACTCCTACCTACTCTTACAGGCTAAAGAATGTGTATAAATGTGCGCTACCTACTCGTACCTGAACAGTATTAAATACTTTATGGATGCCCAAGGACGTATTATTCAAAACGACTGCTAATACGCGTCTGTTTTGTGCTGCTGAGCTAAACAAGATACACACTGGCATGTTGTTGATGAAGGTTTTCCAGCAGCAGAACTACAGAATATTTAAATCATGGAGAATGCGGTCTGCCTAATTTTCGAACTGCTTATCACTTACTATTTATCAACTTATCACTATTTTCGCTAACTTTCTGTTTCACCGAAGAGAGAATTGAAAAGAACTCATTCAAGTTTTGATTATTCATTAGAACTCAACTTATCAGAAATGTGTAAGTAATATATGTAGTTTCTGTTAAAAAATGATAAGTTAGCAAAATACTGATAAGTCAAAAATAATTCCAAGGTAATCGGTTACGTCTTTGTCAAAGGTTCAAGACTTTATTTGAGCTAGAATTTTGTAGTAAAAATGTGCAAAACGAGTAATTGTTGTTAGAGAATGGACGACGGTTATGACATTGTATTCGGCGAAATAATCCCAGAGGATTGATGGCAATACAGATGTCGCCTGCATCATTTTTTAGCAACCTAACATTGCCTGGGAAATGAATGGTCAACAAAATGCATAGAATCGTTCGGTGTTTGTACTCAGTATTTACACCCAATATCCGTCATCAATAGTCAACACTAACTCCATTAGAGCTCCTAAGCATAACAAGCAGGGAAGGTCCTCATACTCTTTCCTTACTGAGCTTCCAAATTACCGCCAGTGAACGAAACTTGAATCTATTGATCTGGATACCATTGATAGTGATAGCTGGCACAATAGTGGCCCATTTAAGGTTCCAATTTGACACATATATTCAATATTTACACAAAAGAAAACGAATAAAGATACTTTTCACTCCAAAGTCTAGTTTAATTTTTTGATAATTTTTTTTTTTAGAGAAAACCTTATCATTTTCACTTAGCAAGAAATCGATTTGTTGAGTCGATAAGTGAATGGTTTTACAACTTTTTTGATAAAACGTTTATTATTTACACTTATCACAAAAACAATTTAATTCGAATATGAAAAGTGATAAGTGATTGGGGAAACAGGGCCAAAGTCGGCACACCAAGTTGGTTAAAGTCTCTTCCTATTTGTGCTCGCCGCGTTTACCGCGACGTTCCTTCAGGATGGATTTAAAGACCCTTTTTGTCACCATCTTAGCCAATAATGCTGGACTGACTTATAACAATCACGTTGAGGGGAAGATCAGGCAAAAAGAGTGTTAATTCAATGTAAACGAGTATGTGGACAGAGGTGCGGCATATCACCAAAGTCTACGTACTGGATATACATGATACTCGTAATAGTAAGTTGCATTATCACATACTTATGTGTGGTAGAATAAAACGTCGCAGAAAAAGTGAAAGTGATTCTTGGAATTTTGTCGCGGGATTTATTCGTAATGAAAACAATGCCTTTCATGGCACTTCGTTTGCTATATCTATGAACATGGGTGGCGTTGCAAAATTTAAAAAAACACATCCAATGATATCTTTCTATTCAGAAGGTACTCGTATATCCGCCATTTTTAAGACGGTTTGTTAGAAAACTCTTGTTAGGATTTTTTTTTTAACAGAATGTGGGCGTGGCTGCCAAAATTTCTAACCGAAGTTCCCGGATTCTGATAAGATATTCTCAATATGACTTAATCACCATAAATAGCTTTCAGAAAGCAGAGTAGGTTTTTTTTAAGAAAACGCCCCTAATAAGTAGGCGGGGCATATAGAATGTGTGGACGGAATGTAGAGAAGGTCAACGCCTACATATATTATCTTGAAAATATTTTTCACTTTCTGGCAAAAATATTGAAAAAAAAAACATTTTGTTTGAAAATTGGCCTCGTCTGTGGCCGGATTTCAAAAATATTTATAACGGGTCTTTCATTAAGCGCCTTCTATCTTTAAATTTAAATAAATCAAAGTGTGTGTACGATATCATCGAAATTTTTTATTCGTTTGAAATGCCTATCGATGCCATTATGTATGGAATACTCGTATAACATCGTTCAAATGTCCGCGCAACCGAAATGACCAATTTTCCATGACTCTGGCGCATAAATCAGGCTGAATTTGACTAATGGCATGGGTTATGTTGGCTTTGAGGGCCGCTGTGGTTTGTGGCTTATTCGCATAGATCTGCGACTTCAGAAAACCCCACAAGAAAAAGACTAATGGCGTGAGCTGTGTGGCATGTAGCGTCGTCCTGTTGAAACCACATGTCGTCGGTGTCCATATGATCCAATTCAGACCAAAATAAATTGGTAATCATCGACCTATACGCTCGCCGTTGACGGTGATGGCCTGGCCAAAATCGTTCTCAAAGAAATATGGACCGATGACGCCGCCAGCCCAAAATCCACACCAAACAGTGACTTTTTCGGGGTGCATTGGACGCTATTGGATCTCATGTGGATTGGTATCATCCCAAATTCGACAATTTTGTTTGGTGACGTACCCATTCATCCAGAAATGGGCCTCACCGCTGAAGATGATTTTTCGATGAAAATTAGGGTCAGTTTCCAACTGCTCCAGAGCCCATTCAGCGAACAAACGCCGTTGTCTACACACGCTCCTGGGTCAGGCCCAAGTCACGACGCAAAATTGAAAATTCGCCAAGTTGTGGTCTACGAAAGGCCTAGTTCTTGTGAGCGACGCGAAATCGACTGCCTCGGATTCTCCTGCACACTCTCACGGACAGCGGCGATTTTTTCGGCAGATCTTGCGTTTCGTCGACGTACGGATGTTGGTTAATCGTTTACTGAACCAGTGGACTCAAATTTATCCACCACACTGCGAATAATCCTCTCGGAAGGACGATTATGGAGACCGTAAAATGGGCTAAGCGCGTGGAACGTTGCCCGAACAGAACACCCATTTTGATAAAACAATTTTATTATTTGCACGTTTTGTTGAATGCTATATCCATCCATGGTGATTTGGCAAAACAGACTGAATAAATGACAGCCAATTTGACAGATGTAGCTGCAACAATATGGCCGCTATCAACTGCCAAAGTTCGGAAGTCCCTATTGGAAGAAAGATAAGAAATTTCTTGTTCCTAGCTCAAAATTGAAGGCTCAAAAAGTGGTGAAATACGGCAGACGAACATGGTTATGTAGACATAACATTCGATGCTGATCACAAATATATGTACTTTAGGGGGTCTCACGTTATTATTTCCCTATGTATCAAAATTAATATACTCTATGAGATGAGGTATAAAAACCAACAGAATATGCCTTCCAGTGGAATGAAGAGATGCATAACATCCGGGTAAGAAGATCGGATAAATAACTATCTTTACGGATCGATTCATAATGGATGGCAGAGCTCAAGCAGTTATCTTCTCTGAGGAACACATCTCAGATCACTAGTGAGGGGGTGAGTTGGTTGGCGAAAATATCCTAATAGCACTGGACAGGCGCTTAGAATGGACAAAAATGAACACATCACTGGCGAATGTGTCCATTGCACTCAACAAATGTGCAAATCAAAACGCCGTGACACTAGCTAGGTGAGGGGAGACGTGGTAATTGAAGGAAATGATAGTACCTCATTACCATCACCAGAAACCTTACATGAGCGTGGCTAATTCACCAAGATCTTCATAGAAGTACACCCCGAGTGTTTTCCTTCTCAACATTGATAGGGCAGGACAGGTTCTTGTCTCTACAGTTCCCGTGAGTGCTCCTATTATGGTGCTTAGCCATTTCCTATTTATGGACAGAAGTCTGATAGTGTCCCACCTGCTATTTGCCATTATTCTGGCTTCAGTATCATTGCGGAACTTTATCGATTCTATAGGAGCAAAAGTTTCCTTCCTATTTTTAAAGAAGTTCCGAACCGAACTTTCCTTTGCTAGCTCGCCCGCTCTGCTGTTGCCCGGAATATCCCTAAGTCCAGGAACCCAGCACTGGTAAAAGTCGCATATGCATCAGTGATCTCATTCAGAGACCAACACATTGCTTTACCAACTTGGATCGTACTTTCAGTGATTTCAAGGCTTTTTACAACTACCTGACTATCTACATATAGTACGATAGCGCTACCCTCTATTGCGTTAATTGAAAGCCAATCTGTAACTTCCCGGATTGCCATCATTTCCACCCGAAATATACTATAGTGATCCGGCAGTCGTCTGGTGATGTTTACATCAGGTGCACCGGAGCAAACTTCTGTCCCCGTGCTGTGCTGTTTTAGATCCATCTGTGTATATCTTTATCGCTGAATCGGTCAAAACTCCCCCAGATTTCTAAACGCTAGTCTTGAAGTTGACATTAAAGTCGATGTGAGATCTTTCTAGGAATAATTTTTTTTCCAGTCAGGAGTGTGAGGATTCCCGAAGTGTCAATGCTGCTTTAGTCGCCATTTGCCTCCCATAGATATCAACAGGGAGCAAGTCGAGCATTGTCTCCAGCGCAGCGGTAGGAGTTCTTTTCAAGGCACGCGTTATAAAGACAAGATAAGCTCTGAACTTTCCCTAGAAAATCAATGTTACTTTTCATGTCCAGTGCTATTCACCAGACTGAGGCTCCGGATGGGCCTCACTATTGCCATATAGATTAAGTGTATTACTTTAGGCCAAAGGCCCCATTACGGGCCCTTCGACAGGAAGGGCAACGGAGGTCCTCCTAGCACGGTGCTGTATATTCAATTTCCAACTGAGTTTCGTAGCAGAGAGTTACTTCATGGGCGTTGTATGATATATTCTGTTCAACGTACTACGGCATCTGAAAACTGTTTTCGATCTGACTTCCATGCAGTCTAGTGCTTTGATTGCCGCTTGGCTATCCACGAAAATTGTAATGTTTGAAGGATTTAGTTGTTGCTAGAAGTATGTATAGTCTGTGCAACCATATCAATGGCGAAGACTTCGGTTTGAAAGATGCTACAATCATCCGGGAGTTTATACGAGTGGTTAATTTTAAGTGTTGAGTAGTAAAGGAATACGTAATCAATTCGCCCTTACCTTAGCTAATCACCATCTTGAAATCGCACGAGACAGCTGTAGTGATTATTACTGACTGGCACCCACTGGGAGGGTTAGGAAGAGGATTTTGCCAGTCCATAGTGAAATATTTGTTTTCAAAACATCTTTCAATGGTTTCCACCAGCGAGTGAAGGGCGGTCTTCACCAATTTCCCCTTGCAATACGCATGCTGGGAATTCCAGATTATTTCGTACATACTCGTAGAGTTCAACCAGTCTAGCTGATTGGATGGAATTCCTTAGAGATATGTGAGAGTTCTTACTAGCTTTCGGTATGAACATCCTCCTTTCGAATTTTGATAGATACAAATTCTACACTTTTCAGATTTGTTAGCTCAGTTGGTAACCTTTGGGACTATGTTCTGTTACGAAAAAAAAGTATGCAACTAGTGCCCAAACTATGAGTGTTAATTGAAAGAATTCAATAGAACTCAACTGCACTTGATGAAAATCAATACCGTTACTTCAAAGGGGTAGTTATTCGATCCATAAAACAATCAAAAGCAATTCTCATTAATTACAGTACTTTTTATTCTTACTTTTTTGTTCGTACGTACGAGTACGAGTACATATATCGCACTTCATTATGACATTATGAGAGATACATGAATACATCTGCTATTACAGACCACCCCTATTGTATTTTATAATAAAAGTATGAAATTAATTAACTCATTCAATGGCCCGTCAACCAGGTGATGACAGATATGTTATTATTATATCCCCTTTCTGTTACCACACCCCATTGCGTTGGTCGTAAATAATTAAATTGCTAGTAATTCACAATCGCGTTGTGCCTTAATAACACTTTCTATGGATTGCCACACTATCTACATATACGACTCTGTCATTATCGATATAATCACCATTGAAAATAATTATCATTAGAGATACACATTTAATCCGTCTGGGAAAAAAAGGAGATTTGAAGAAATTTGAACTTTAAACAATTTAAGTTTCCAGAAACTCCATTCAAATTCAAGTCCATTACATTCGCCCCTCTAGTATTCTACTACACTGCACACAGCACAAGCAAAATAAGTAAGGAGAACAAAATGTGAAAATACAGGACAATGAAATGCCATATAATAGAATTGCAATGACGAAGGACGAAAATTGCTCCACTTAGATAGCATATGCGTTTTATGTGGTTATTCCATTGTGAATTCAATGCTATGCCCTATTTTTTTCTTTTCCATTGTAAATAAGTGCACAAACGCTTGCAAAGACAACCCTTTCTGCTTTACAAAAGGGGAGGGCAAAAGAAAACTTCTGTTGAAAATTTATTGTTCTCTACAAAGAAATTGAGAGCAAATATCGAGAATCGAAAGTTTTTATTTTTTTTTTTTTTTTTCAATAGATAACTACGTGGCTTGGAAAGTAGTCCTGTGGTTAAGGTATGGTTCTGTTCTACCAACTCAAGGCGGTTTTTATTTGTCCTCTTCGATTGATTTAGAGAGATGGATTTTTTTGTTTCCTTTGGATATGAATATACTTTAGATTTACCAACGTATGATACATACGAGTTATTTATTACAATGGAGAAACCTCGTCCTGTTGAAGGAAAATTTATGATCCCCAGAAAGGATTTCACTATGGGATTAATAAGTCTATGGAATGTTGTTATCCAAGTAAACTCATACAATGCATTCTTCTCACGAAGAGCAGACATTTTTGGGTTCGCCCCAATAACTAATATATATACATAATTTAGATGGAGTTGTATGCGAGTATCTATGTATGTAGCTACTACAAAAATATTGAAAATATGAGCTGTATCAGCTCTTTTACCTAAAATAATCAGAATTCCTTCCCAAGACAATGGAACGCAGACGATGATGAAGTGAAAATAATAGGAATGCTTGGAGAGGTGAGTGTACTTGGATGTTTTTTTTTTTTTTTTTTTTAAAGAATAGTAGAAATTATTTATTAGGGACCTAAAAGGGGGAAAGTTTTTTTGGTCAGAATATATGTACATTTGAATAAAACAGAAATGAAATAAACCGCATGAAAGTGCGGGCCAATTGAAGATGACTTCTAAACCATTCCATGATAAATTGACCAGCTTTTATGAAAGGTTCTGAACAACCCCCCTGCGGTTTGGTTCAAAATATGCAGGAAACTACATATCTGTTGTGATACTTAGAGGGCTTTTAAAGTTGATTCGCCTTCACCTTTTATTGGCTGCGTTGGGACAACCAACGTTTTGGATGCTATTCGATTAAATAAAATGCTCTTGGTCCAGATTTGACTAAAATTTAACGTTTTGCGATTAAATATGAGACTGTGATTGCAATCACTTCTACTCATCATCCTTTTCCACGCAATGAGCAGAGAACCGTTGCGATTGTTCTGCAGGATAACTGTAGTGCTGCTCAACGCTTTTACTGCACCGATCCTACACAAAAAATTACACAGACACATTTACTGCACATTGCTTCTCAGTAATTTTGTGCAGGTAGGTACATACTAAACCTCAGTTCGTATCCTTTGCAATACAAGCGTCTCTTCACTCCTGTCCAAATCATACACTCTCAACGTAATCGTTCTTCCTTGTTCGTTTGTAGAAATAATACAAATTCATTCATTTTTCTGTGTTCTTAAATAAATATTCCTCATTTTATTACATTTATTTTTATTCACCCTACTATGTACAAGAATTATGTTCTGCGCCACTGTCTATTAAATTTTTCTTTACTCAATATTTACAAGCAGCAGCCCTTAAGACTCAGCAGTTGTATTGTGCATTGTGCAGCGAGCATATGCAAAAAACACTGAGCATTAAGCGCGATTGTGCTCAAGCACTAAAGAGAACAAAGAAAACAAACGTTAACTGTGATCTTAAGAGTGATTAAATCACTGCTAGTCTACTCCTTTCTTTAATTGTTCACTGTGATCACAGCAAGTGTTTTAGATATTTATAGTCAACTCATAATCATTCCTATATGCATTTACCTAACTCCACTATTTTAATTTCTATCCTACCTAACATTCGTGGGATTTTCTATTAAGTACCTATATATTGGACGTTTTTTTTTTAGATCCTAAAAAAGACGGTGGTAGACTCGATTAAAAACTGCATCTCGGCTGAGCAGATCTGGCACTACGGTTTCTACGGTCAAGGCCATTCACCTAGATGAATGCGTTGCTGAATACTCTCGTTCTACAGCATTGGAGAAATGGGCATTCTAATAGAATAGGGATTAAGATATTGTCCCGGTAAATATCAAGATGAGAATGGACTTTTTCTTTGGAAGCTTAAGGAAAAATCATTGGCCTCAAATTTGCACTAATGAACTTACTCAAACTTGATTGTATTTGAGTAGAGATACTCTTTACAAGTTTCCTGTAGTGAATTCTGTTGACAGCATACAAGCGTTCAGTATGTTTAGCTTCCATGCCAGTAAAAGACGTAGATACTCGGTGAAATTGTCACCTGATATCATATTTTATTCAGAATTTTATTCGCAAAAAATTAAAAACAAACAAAGCAGAAAAAGCAAAAAAAAAAAAATATGCCCCAAATGAATTATTTGATCAGCAGAATACAGATTTTTGATTGGCAGAAGCTAATTTCTTGATGTGCAGAAAATGGAAAAAATCAATAAATATGTATAAATAAATTTTTTGATCAGCAGAGCTTCGTTTTTGCCACCAGAAAATAAAATTTCAGCAAAAAATGTAAACGGAAATCTGCAAGGATGTTAAGATTCATTTTCAAAAGAAAGAAAATGTTTAAAAAAAACAGTTTTTTACCATTACTCGTATTTGCTAAAATTCGCAATCGCTCAAACTTTTTTCTTGAATAACTATTTCCTTCTTCTCGTTTTCTTCTTGAAGCGTTGTCTCTTCCTGGTGATCAAATAATTCTATTTTCTGCAGATCAAAAAATAAATTGCTGGTCAAAAAATTACTTTCTGCTGATCAAAAAATGATTTTATTGTGGATGGTTTATTTGTCTGCTCCATAGTTTCAAAATCCTTTTAAGAATGCATTTGTGCTAATAATTTTATAAATCAATTCTCTGCAATGACACAATGCAGAAATTACTACGTGATTGTCTGCAGCAATATAAAATCAATCAAATCGAGGCAACTTTAAAAATGTTAATGCAAAAAATAATTGAACCTGTCAATTTTCATTATTTTTCTTCATTTTTACCGCAACGTTGACAGGATAAAAACAATTTTAATTTTTTTATTTAATTTGTCAACTTGTCAAATCACAAGATCAAATTTCACTCCAATAATAAAACGTCAATTCAATGATTAATGTTCGTCGTTTTAACGTTCTTATGGTCAATTAAGTTGAAAAATTCTAAGAAAACCAAGGAAATGAAATAACACAAAAAAAGGAAAAAAAAAAAACACCTCAAATCAATCATTGAACAGTAGCATAGTGATTTGCTATTTTTTTTATTTTTTTTTTATATCATATTACTATAGTTTTTCCCTTTCGAGAAATTATTAAAAAATGAGGACATGAAAGATGTTTCAATGTAATTACTTTAGTGAAAATGTCAAACGTCATGACAAGAACTTAATCTTATCAGTCATTATCTTTGGGATTATTAAGTTGTCAATTCGAACATGAAATAGGAAACGTCGAAGTGTAACATAATGTGGGAGGGTCATGATGTCACTATGTACTCGTAACTACTGTAATATCCAAAATTAAATTTGACAACGCTTTTGTTTTAGGCTATGTGCTGATAAATGTAAAATCCAATAACTATGTATATAGGTACAATATTTTATATACAAAATCCAGTTTATTTCGGAAATTAAACAAAATTTAATGTAGATACGAGTAGCTGGGTCTACTTCAAGTCTTAATTATGGTCACTATTACATTTTCACAGAGATAAAATGCAAGATTATAGTCCCAATGCAAAATGCATCCCAAATTTTCAAATTCCGCTGTAAATTTTTTGCATTTCGAAACTCGTAATTTATATCAAATGCAAGCCAAATTACCTCGTAGTTGTCAGTTTGCCAAATCGAACACACCTACCTTTCAACAAATTTAGCACGTCACTTTCAAATGCAGCTACTCGTAAAAATGTGTCTAAAACAGAGAAATCAAGTTTTTAGTATTTTTTCAAAGCAAATTTCTGTCAACTCAATTGCATTTGAGCTGCGACGCAGTCACCTGCGAGTGAGGAATTCCTTGTGCTGTCGGAAGAAAAACCATTTAGATTCTAGGTATTAACTTTAGCTGGACTCATATTTGAAACAATTATTTCGGGGAAAAACTTTCAGTCAAACTTGTTGCAATCATTTTCGAAAGCATGTTTGTATCTCTTGTTTGACAGCTGTCAAATGAAATTTATTAATTTCACTTCACAGAAATTTCGAAATTTTAAATTTCGGTTCAGTGGAAATGTATTATAAGTCTGGAATGGATCGTGTCTTAATCTTTTACCAAAACATGCTTAAAATCTCATAGCAAAAATGCTAACAAAAAGTAATGGTGTTAAGGAAACTATTAATTTTTATTTATACTGTTTAAAAGGCATTCCAACATGTATCTAAGTCTGAGAAATTATAAAAATTAATCACAATTCAATTCGAAATATGAAACATTTTTCGGATCTGGTCACAAAGGTGAAGCCACGAAAATGGAAATGGGCGGGTCATGTAGCTAGAATGACAGACAATCGTTAAGACCCTGAAAGCAACACAATAAATTCTTAGAGACGTAACAAGAAGAACATGAAAGCAACTTAAAAGTTGTCGAGACAACATCCCAAAAATTAGCTCTACATGGGAAATAATAGCCAACGACAAAACGACATGGAAAACATTGGGGGAGGCTCACATCCAATTGTAAAAAATTACATCGAACTGGTTTTATTAAAACTTTTAGCTGAAGTAAATTGTAAATTGTTAAAATTAAATTAAGAATTTTATATAAAATGCAATTTAGATATGAAGTGACAAAATATTATTCTAAAAAAAGAAAAAATTTGCAATAGAGCGACAAGATTTTGAAAAAGCGTTCCAAAAATTGATCTCGAGAAAAACTCGTTTAAATTTACACATCACCGCTATTCCTCCATTTTTAGCAAAAAACTGACTGCACAGTCTTATTGTAAACGTAAATATTACCGATAGTTTTCAACTCCGTTAACTTTGAGGCTGGAATGAAAATTCGAATTCCGCCTCTAGGCATTAGCCTATAGAACCCAGATATGGAGGTTGAAGAAAATCTGTTCAGACCTTTAGGCTGCATCCCGAGGTACAGACAGGCAACATAAAAGGACAGACAGGTGGATGACAGACTGACAGATAGATAGAATTGGGAAACCCACTTTTTTGAGTTCCTCTAAAGAAAAAGTTGTATGCGTGTGTTTTGTGGACTTTACAGCCTCTTTTAGCACTGTGAACAAGAACGCTTTAATCTATTCATTTCTCAGAACCAAAGTTCCTACAATAATTACGAGTGATTGTTCATCTAAAATATTTGCCATAAACATTTTTGCTGCAGAACGTACTAGAGAGGAGACGTACTAGAGAGGAGAATTGGCTGAAATAATAAAAGCGGCCGTGCCAACGACTAATACAACACCGTTTTATGCAACGAAAAATGGATAGTTTGACTCAAAATGCCATAATGTTCGAAAGAAGTCATTCATGTGGTTAAAAAAAATATAAGAAAATAGACAGCTATTATATAGGTATACTTGGAAACTACTCTATGATTTTGCAAAGGTGGCATATAAATATATGATTGAAAATTAAATTGAAATTGAATTCTCTTTTGAAGGGCCATCCAAAATATTTCGTATCAACTCCCATAGAATGGGAGCAAAGATGCTGAAGTAGGCCAAGAGCAGGGTACTTCTAAAGTTGTATTAATAACTGAATATGCATAGTAATTTCGAATTTGAATTTCGTTTTTCCTTAAAACATTTAAATATTTAAATTAAATGTTGCGAACCGAGCTGACGGCAATGCCGTAGCTTAAGAAAATAATTTTGTTAATAATGTACTTCTATAGAAAAATAAATGAATTACTTACTACTACTACCTAATGATTCAATCAGATTTGACAAATATTACGCACACTTTTTTTTTCTTAAGAATTTGTGGAGTTGCCTATCATTTTGTCCCGGAGTGTAGTTCATTCTTTTCTTTTTTTGGTGTAATACCTACAGTGTTGGACAAAATATATTGGACTCAGTGCCGATCGCTATACTTTTTCATCAGACATTTAAAAGGCCATTAAATAAAAAAATAAAGACAAAATAGTTAATTTGAAGAAAATAGTAAAACTTTGTGAAAAAAAACGTCGTAAATTCATGCGACAAAACATATTGGACTACAAGCAGGTAGCTAATTCTGTTGTTGCTAGGCCTTTATTTTTTGATGACATCTGCAATCTTTTATTCAAGGAACCTATTAGGTTGTCTATGTTTTTCCTAGGACCAGGCTTCAAGTAGCTTATTTTTAGCTCCATACACAGCATCTCTGTTGACCCCTCTGTTTACAATCTTCCACATATCTCAATAGGGCTGAGATCTGGAGATTGTGCTGGCCACCTTATTACTTCAACACTTTGGTACGCAAGTCAATTTTTGACGAGTTTCGGGTCGATGTCATGCTAAAAAGGGGCATATTCCACTCTGCGTAAGGTACCATTATATTTTCAAGAATACCTTTGGATAGGAGCCTATCCATAATAGGCCCGGACCTTGTCCCGAAAAGCAGCCCTACAACATAATATTACAGCCCCCGATTTTAACAGGCCGCTTACAATAACGGGGATCTAACCTACCTACAACTAGTATCGACCTTAGAACTGATTTACAGCAAATTTTAGTCAAACAAACACAAAAATGAGAACAGAAACACAGTTTAAGGGACAATGTTGTATCAAATTTAAACGAATTTGACAGATCGAACACATTTGTTGATTGTTTACATCCGTTTTGTTGGCTGAAATTTGAATTTGAAAAAATGACAGATGACAGAAAAGTTAAAAGGTACTTTTGGTGGTTTTAAAGTTAGCGCGAGCTGATAACTATAAAATGGATTAATGTCGACTATAAATAGGAAAATACTAATCTTGACTTTGTTACGTGGTAAAATTGTTTAAAGTGTACTTCATGCGACTATAATTTTGCGCCAATAAAGCTAACCGTTGATTTTGGCAAAGCGAACATTCTACGGATTTCTATTTGTGATAAAACTTTTTTATATCTTTAATAATCAATGTTTTGAAATCAGAAGAATATATTTTTCCAGTCAGTTTGAAAATTTTAGTTTGAATTTATTAATTTAATTGAAAAGTTGCAGCTTTACTATAAGAGAAGAACGCTCTGAAAGACTATAAGCAACTGAAAAATATTTCAATCTAGTTTGCCAGTTTAAGAAAATTATGTACGAGGGACAGCTGATAAGTTTGTGGACTAAAACACTAAATGAAATAATTTCCCTCGAGTAAAATACATTTCTCACATCCGGCTGACAGTGTCTTAATACCGCCGACAAAAATATTCTCTTTATTAGCCTTCGAAATTATTTTCTACGGCCGCCTAGATCTAGATCTCATCTGCAAATCTCCGGCCTTGTAACTCCTTTTTCAAGTTGAAAAAAAAAGGAAAAAGTTGACCCAAGTCTCATCTACAGTTACGATTCGGTTGCAAATTTCGTCGAGATTGTCCCCGGCTAATGCCAAAAAATCTTTGCAGCACACGAATCGTCGTTACTTGTCGAACGGCGTGAGCATTTTCGGTACCCAGCAACTGGTCCGCTATCTGCCACAGTTTTATTCTTCGGTCGGCCAGAATTAATTTTTCAACTTTTCTGACGTTTTCTTCAGTGACCACTGACACAGGACGCCCTGGGCGGGAGTCGTCTTCACAGCTCTCTCGCCCTTGTTGAAGTAAACGAGCTCATTTTCTGACCATAGTATAGAAGGCTCAGAAGCTCGAAGAGTCGACGACATGTCTTCGAAAATTTCTTTATGAGATTTTCCTTTTTTCAAGAGCGATCTTTTATCACGGCGCGGTTCTCAAAATTGCGACAATCTCCGATTTTTGCTTACACACAGATAATAACAAAATGAGATTATTATTGAAACGAGGTGATATTTATACGAGTACATACTTCTAAAGAGTGCCGCAGCTAGTGCTATCCCTAATGAAAAGATGACTCGTTGTTGAGTATCTCAGGCCGTGAACTTATCAGCCGCCCCTCGTATATTTAAAATATTTTACGAAAATTATTTGAGAATAAAAATTTTTCCAAAGCTTTGTTCAATATGTTTTGTCACTTGCATTTACAACCTCTTAAGGTTGTTACGAGTATAATTTTATTTACAGATGAACATTTCTTCACACAATTTGTGCTATAGTTCCTTAAGAAGGACGTAAACAGCAGGCCAAAAGTTTGAGGGTTACCTAGACAACTGACTTCATTCATGCATGGAGATTGAATTTTATGAATTACATTGGGTTTTTTTTACCTAAATTTTCTACCTGTGCAATACACAACACATTCAGATAATAAAAGTCGGATTTTACATCCAAGTTTTTGAACAATGGGCGTTTTGTTTACAAATGTGGGAAGAAACCGATTTTGTGGTTTATTGAGAAGTGTTTAGGTTTTTCATAATTATTAAATTTTGTGACTTCTGGTTGTTGATTCACATCAAAAGCGTTTTCAAATCCCAATATTTGTCGACCTAGATTGTAAGGGTCTTACATAAAAGCCACACTTTGAAGTCATGAGAATTTATTTGAGATTCTTCACGTCTTGAGTAAACAACTCATTAAAAATGGGAAAAGTCACAGAAATTACAATCAAGAAACGATCTGCAATCATTACACTTCTTAAAGAATGCAAATCGTAGCGGAAGGTATCAAGGTGCCTGGTGCAGTCCATTCACAAGAAGCAAAGTAGGTTCTATCATGAAGACATCGGAAAAAGAGGCCAGAGACCAGTTATTCGTTTGTGATTTGCATTTCATGCATTTTTGCCCGGAAAGCATGAATAAATTGTATGATTGTTGACGTGTCGCTAGGTACAATTTCACCACACATCTTAAGATAGCGTATTCCATAGCGACGCTTGAAATTTACCGAGTGTATTAAAAACTTGACTTGCCATAAAATCATTTGGATAGATTTGTGCAAAAAGGTCCTTCGCCTTAGCTTTCAAAATAGAACCACTTATTGGACAGTTTCTTTCGCGTTGATCTAAAACCATTTGTGTACAGTTGCTTCTTCATACAATAAGTATCTGAAAATTAACACAAATTGTATCATCACCTTAAATTTATTTTTTTCTTTTTGTCAAGAATCATCTTCCAAAAGAACGCACCCAGATTTTCAGACAGATCTGTCAAATAGTTTTGTTGTGGCAGCCATTTTATATAGACCCCTGCTAGCATTTTCGATAAAATGGAAAAAAATGGTTTTCGAGTGCTCATTAAACACAATTTTTTGCGAAAAAAAAAATACCACGCAAACCAAACAAAAACTTGACAAATATTATGGGGACTCTTCACCATCGATTGGAACCATTCACCACTGGTTTACTCAATTTCGGTACGGTCGTTCAAGCACAAGTGACGCCGAACGTTCTGGTCGCCCAATTGAGGTCACCACACCAGAAATGGTCGACAAAATCCACGGTTTGATAATGGACGATCGGCGAGTGAAAGTGCGCGAGCTTGAAGAGGTCACAGGCTTATCACATGGCTCAGTGGACATGAAAAAGCTTTCCGCAAGATGGGACAAACGCATTAGTTTGACAACTTCAAAAGAGTGTTTGGCGATGTTCCAGAAAAATTCGGCTGAGTTTTTGCGCCGTGGATGAAACCTGGATTCACCACAACACACCTCTGAAACCAAGGAACAGTCAAAACAATGAACTTCTCCTGGTGAATCGAAGCCGAAGAAGACCAAGGCGGGTTTGTCAGTAAACAAGGTCATGGCGACCGCTTTTTGGAATGCGCGCCTGTTATTCACATCGATTACCTTGAAAAGGGTAAAACGATCACCGGCGCATATTACGCAGAGCTGCTGGATCGATGCCAAGCCGATTTGAAGCAAAAACGGCCGCATTTGGCGAAGAAAAAAGTTCTTTTTCACCAGGACAACGCAATGGCAAAATTGCATGAGTTAGGCTACGAACTCCTCCCTCATCCAGCATTTTCCCCAGATTTAGCCCCCTGCGACTATTTCTTGTTTCCAAACATGAAGAAATGGCTCGGAGGTAAGAAACAAACGCTCATTTTGAGGAGCTCGAGAAATCGTATTATTTGGAGGGCATCAAAAAATTGGAGAAACATTGGATGAAGTGTATAGAGCTAAAAGGAGACTATGTTGAAAAATAAAATGTTTTTATACCGAAAAGAGTGTTCCTTATTTCATTTTTCAGGGACTTATTGACCCACCCTCGTATATACGTTTTCTGGCTTATGTAAAGTTTTCTTCTTCATTTGCTCACCTCTACCCTTTGACTGCTTTCCAGTCAGATCTGACTGGATTGATATGAATTTAGCTGGAAGATTTTTTAAAATTCAAATGCCTACCCTACCTACTGTTTACACAAATAAATATACATACATATAACAAATCAGATTACGCACCAGTTCAGCTCCTCTGTCTGGTGTTGTTTACTCCATCTTATTTCATTTGCTGTCAAGTAGGTACTATTTAAACAACAACAAAAAAAAAAAAAAATACATACTATCTTTAAATTATCGCAAATCACTAAACAATTTCCCGAAAAATTATTAGGTAATTCAGCACAATTCAAACAAGAAACCATCAAAGCTAAACAACACCGCCGGAATCTCTAAAAGGCGATCAAAATGAAGAACTTTAATCGGATTCAAGGTATGTTCTAGATTTGGAGGAAAACAATTCCACAGATACTTCTTTGACAGAGAAAGGATATGAACAAAAATGCAAACATTCTTGGAGTTCCAATCCTTAAAAGACTACATCCTTTTTAAGGACCAAAATGCAGTTGAATGCAAATATTGTCGCCCTATTTTTGTACAACCAAAATATTAAAATTTAAAGGATCATGCTACAACACTGAAGCATCGAAATGTGGCTGAACAATTTCCAGTAGCAAAGGGAGTGCCAAAACAATCATTTTTAAAATACAACAAAATGACTTTACTGAATAAAGTACAAGAATCTGAAGATCGTACCAGATTGTACGAGTATATTGCAAAGCACTCGTTTATTCTGTTTGTAGACCACTTTACAATAACTGATGAAACAAAATGTTAAGGACAGTCCTGCATGTTTAAATACAAAACTAAACCGAACAAACTGCAGCGGTATTATTCAAAATATTTTGTATCCATATTTTAAGGAACAAATTACAAGTGACGTTGGCAGTAGTCCATTTAGCCTTCTGACAGATGAGTCCACCGATATAAGCATACTCGTAGTCAAATACTTAGGCATAGTAATTAAATGTCACTGTAAAAAAGAAAATGTGATTTAAAACAAATTTGCTAAAACTTCACTCACTTGTTGCTTGCGATGCTATTATCGCAGCTATCCTTTATAGACTAAAGGAATATAATTTAAAAATTCAATACTTGTGCGGTCTTGGAATGGATAGTGCAACAAACGGAGTATTTGCTAATTTGGATCTCATGTGTTTGCCATTCTCTACTCGTACACTGAGGCTGCTGCAGCACATCTCTCCAATGAAATAGAAGTAATGATTAGTGAAAGTCATCTAATTGTCAATAAAATTACCAAAACATTTGCAAACTGTTGAACGATGGACATAACCCTTTAAACATAACTCAATCTTGCACCACGCACTGGCTGTCGGTAGAGTCTGCTGTGACAGGAATAAAGATGCAGTATATAGAACTGCAAACTTATTTCACCTAAACTGACAGCTAAAAGCTCAGAAAATTGCTTTAAGGTAACCAATTTATTTGTCTTTTTTTCAACCTGTATTGGTAGAGATACTCGTACAAAGGGTAAATAAATGCTTTGAAAGTGAAAAAAGCAGATTTTGTAAAAATTCTAAGTGATTTGGAATATTTAATGAAACTCTTGCTAAAATATATAACCCAGACGATATCATTGATCTCAGAACTGCAGGCCTTCAACTCAGACGACATCTAGGGTATAAATGTGAGGAAAAATTGGTGTAACTGAAATATAAGTGTTCCATCACATTTCAACAGAGACAATTGTAAATTTTTTAAATTAAACTGCTTCACGAATTGCAGCAACGGATGCCGGCGAATTTGAAAATCTTGAATGATTACGTACGAGTACAACCAAAAGCTCGTTGACTCCACTTCGACAGTTTAGTTTGAATGCAGAGCAATCTGTAAAAATCAAATAGCAGTGGGATAACCTTATGCTCACGAGCTGGAAGAATATTTCAAGCACATAATCATTATAGTGTGAAGTTTTCAACCACAAAGATGCAGCGAATGAGAACCCGTACTGCGATCTCACAAGATTTGTTTATCTAATGCAGATTGAATTTTTGTTTCATGGTTTTTTTTTTTGCTACACATACGTACAACACTATATACATAATAAATACGAGGGTGGGTCAATAAGTCCCTGAAAAATGAAATAAGGACACTCTTTTCGGTATAAAAACATTTTATTTTTCAACATAGTCTCCTTTCAGCTCTATACTCGTACACTTCATCCAACGTATCTCCAATTTTTTGATGCCCTCCAAATAATACGATTTCTCGAGCCCCTCAAAATAAGCGTTTGTTTCAGCGATGACCTCTTCATTCGACCCAAATCTCTTACCTCTGAGTCATGTTTGGAAACAAGAAATAGTCGAAGGGGGCTAAATCTGGGGAATATGCTGGATGGGGGAGGAGTTCGTAGCCTAACTCATGCAATTTTGCCATTGCGACTGCGGACTTGTGCGCCGGTGCGTTATCCTGGTGAAAAGAACTTTTTTCTTCGCCAAATGCGGCCGTTTTTGCTTCAAATCGGCTTGGAATCGATCCAGCAGCTCTGCGTAATATGCGCCGGTAATCGTTTTACCCTTTTCAAGGTAATCGATGTGAATAACACCGCGCGCATCCCAAAAAACCTGACAATCCCGCCTTGGCCTTCTTCGGCTCCGATTCACTAGGAGAAGTCCATTGTTCTGACTGTTCCTTGGTTTCTGGTGTGTTGTGGTGAATCCAGGTTTCATCCACGGTTACGAAACGGTGCAAAAACTCAGCCGAATTTTTCTGGAACATCGCCAAACACACCTTTGAAGTTGTCAAACGAATGCGTTTGTTGTCGATTGTGGGCAAACGCGGCATCCATCTTGCGGAAAGCTTTTTCAAGTCCAAATATTTATGTAAAATCGATTTTACTGAGCCATGTGATAAGCCTGTGACCTCTTCAAGCTCGCGCACTTTCACTCGCCGATCGTCCATTATCAAACCGTGGATTTTGTCGACCATTTCTGGTGTGGTGACCTCAATTGGGCGACCAGAACGTTCGGCGTCACTTGTGCTTGAACGACCGTACCGAAATTGAGTAAACCAGTGGTGAATGGTTCCAATCGATGGTGAAGAGACCCCATAATATTTGTCAAGCTTTTGTTTGATTTGCGTGATAGTTTTTTCTCGCAAAAAATAGTGTTTAATGAGCACTCGAAATTCACTTTTTTCCATTTTAACGAAAATGCTAATAGGCGTCTATATAAAATGGCTGCCACAACAAAACCATTTGACAGATCTGTCTGAAAATTTGGGTGCATTCTTTTGAAAGATGATTCTTGACAAAAAAAATTTAAGGTGACGACACAATTTGTGTTAATTTTCATGGACTTATTGACCCACCCTCATATATCTATCAAACACTTAGCTTTGTACAGTGATCGAAAGAACTTTGGTTTGGGAGATTTGGCCAAAATGGAAAAAAGTGAGTTTCGTGTTTTAATAAAGCACTACTTTTTGCGTGGTAAAACCAAAAGACAGACTTAAAAAATAATATAGAGACTCTGCTCCCTCGCATGGAATGGTATTCGAGTGGTTCACTGAATATCGTACGAGCACAAAAGACGCTGAGCACTCAGAACATTCGTGAGATAGCTGAAATTGTTGCAATTTCAAATGACTGCCTATATTTGGGCATGAAAAAATGGTCCCGCAAATCGGCAAGATGTGCGCCGCGTTTGCTGACGGTTGGCTAAAAATGGATTTGGGTGAAGATTTCAAAACAGAATTTGGGCAATTCAAGTGAATTTTTACGGCGTTTCGTAACAGTTGATGAATCCTAGATACGAGTACACCACTACACACCAGAAATGAGGGAACAATCAAAACTCGTATGTCCCCCCCTTCATTTTCCATGATTATTATTCTACAGAAGAGTTTTTTCGATGTTAGATTTTGTTTTTCCTTCGAGCACTGAGGGCGGCTTCAAACTTTTGGCCTGCAGTGTACGAGTATGTGTTTTATATTTTAGATACATTTACGATTGTTTAGATGAAAGGATTAACGGTTATAAGCGAAAGTACACCCATTCCAACATGTTTTGTCCAACACTGTACGTATTTTATTCTATACATAAAAAAGTCGATATTATTCCTCCAGCCACAAAATATTCATGGCAATACAAATTGTCCTTACACATCTAACCCACACCTAAATCATTTTCCAATTGATGAAAGTCCGATGTAATCAAACGCTCACACGTCACCAAAATCCCCACAGGGAAGAAAGCAGAAAAAAAAAATCCAGTAATCAGAAAAACACTTACCAAATATCCTGCCGGCATTTGTCGTGCAGATCGAAAATAGTAATCCATAAATAATTAATCCCAAATGGTGATTGTATTTGGCCGACAAACGAATCGTCATAATGGAAATTTAATAAAAACAACACGCTGCGGCACTGAAACTTTAAAACCAAATAAAATATAAAATATTTCTTTTTTTTTTATAATTTTTTAATTTTTATTTCGGATTTTCACATGGAAACTTTTCTTTTTTGTGGAACTTTTTATTTTTCGTTATTTATTCTGCTTTTAATTTGAATGCTTCACTGTTAAATTCTCAGCACGACTATTGCCCGACTTATTGGAAATTAAATTTTAAAATTTCCATTTAAGCACAATAACACACAGCGCGCTATTGACGCAGGCAAAAAAAAAAAAGGAAAAATAAAAAAACGCACTGGGAGCGGCCTCAAAGCCTTGGCTTTAAATTAAATTCAAGCGAAAGTTGGCCGAGCCGTTTTTTGCATCAACACCATACATACAACACAGTTTAACACTCTATGGGGGGTAAATCACTTTTTAGCCCCTTTTTTTGCAAAACAGTCGACAGTGTTATTTTCCGCACTCGCCAAGGGCTTTTCGCGAGCACTCCAATACAAGACGACCGAAAGGAAATCGTGTCAACATCCTGTTTTTACTTCCTTCCCCCCTGGTTCACTGTTTGCCACAATTATAACTCTGTGCAACTTCTTCTTTCCTTGCTCGTATGTCAAGAAAACAAAAGCAACCGAAGAAAAGCCGTTTATTTTTTTTCGCACCTGAACTTTAGCTAATTTACTCTGTCACCCCCTTGTACAATTATTTTGTTGTTAACATTCACTTGTACCAGTGTGTATGTATTTACACACTTGGTAGCCTCTGCCTGTATCCTTTAAGCAAAATTTCGTTCACAAAATAAACACACGTCAACGACCGACAGCGACGACAACGACAACGACAACGACAGCGACGATAACAACGATGATGAAGAAGCTGCTGACGATGTAGGCGACGACGACATTGCCAACAAACCACGGCTCAAAGCGACAGGACCAACACAAAAAACGAGCAAACAAGGATGCACAACGAAAGGAAATTTATGAGAAAGCACACATTATTATGTACTTGCACTTGTGCCACTTCTGGACCATGCCCACACACACGCATACACTCTGTGCACAGCAGCACAACTATCCTTTGGTTGAGGATAACTCAACTTTTCAAGATTTTCTTGTACCCATTGGCAAGCATGAGATGTGAATCGGTGAGTCTTCCATGAGGTGCGACAGGCGAGATAAAGGATGTGTACAAGTTTTCAGAACAAAAGATGTCTGCAGGATGAGTGGGTATCCTTGTCGCCAAGACAAATTGTAATTACAAAATTTATTTCGAAATTAAATTCGCGCCAAAAGTTGAGGATGCAAGTTTTGTGCACTTAAAACCAAAACATAATCCTTGCGTTTGGAAAAAGGCACATTGAAGTAGGATGAATGTTTGGGGTTTTTTTTTTTTTTTTGAAGTGTCACAATGTTCTATTTTTATGATCCTTTTGCAAAATTCTATTCACTACAGTGATACTGTTTGCTGATCCATATCTAGGTATACCGCGACTGTTATCCACTATCGAATATGAGCATAGTTTCCCGTTTAAATAAGAACCGCCCGCCGTATGCAACACATCCTTATAAGCGAGCATATAACACGGAACTGGCAATCGCCTTTTTTCTTATCCGATTTTTCATCGGGGGGTTGTTAGAATTCAGCGAATGTTGTGAAATTGCGGAACACCACCCCATTAGAAGCTCAAGGGGATGAAAGTTGAACGGAAAATTTGTAGACTGTGAATGAAATGAAAATAGAACAGGAGTGATAAGAAATTGCTGCGCTGGGAATGGACGGAAATGAGAATGGAGAATTCACCACACTCGATGGTAAAATGAGAGAAGTAGGGTAGGTTCAGTGTTTGAATTGAAACAGTGATAGGGAAATTGTGAATTTAACGGGTTCCGTTTTTACAGTAACGGAATGACTAGGAACTAGGGTGGGCTGTTGACCAGAGTCTTACGGTAACTTTGCAATATCCCCTGAAAGGGAAGTTGAAAAAGGTTGTCTGGCCGTCGAAGAAAATATCCGCTGTTTCTTCACACTTATACCGTAGGTTTGGCCATCTTTAACCATATCCCTTGCTGTAAAGCCGCCTAAATCAGTTTACGTGCCTTAACTTTGTTGACTGATTGTTGTTGTTCACTTTCGAACCTCACTATCTATTTAGAAGGAGAATAATCTAACTTTATGATGAGTATATTGGGTTAGGTTAGAGTGATAGTTCAAAAGGTATTCATGGTAATACCACGGGATCTAGCCCGCTTCTACTACCACTACCCAATGGACTAGTTGATCCAGCTGAAACCTTAACAGCGCTGTGAAAGTTGAAATACACGTACTCCCTATAGCACGAACAAAATGCGAAGCTGCAGCTGAAGTACGAAAAGTAGCTGCTGCACAAGTTGAGTCACCTTCAACTTTCGGACGAGCTGCACTACTTTTTGACAGTTAAAAACAAAAACAAAAAAACTAAAATGGCGGAGCCGTCTACGGAGAAATCCATAGCATGCGATTTCTTCTTCCTCAGTCATTATTATAAAATAAATCCACCACAAAAAAACATTTTCATAAAACACAGCGCGATTATCTTTACGTTTTGACAGCTTGAGAATGCGATCGATCTGCACTTCACCATTGTGTACGTGCATTGCGTGAGCGATTTATGACAGTTTATACTACAGCGACTTTGTCTACTGCAGTGCTTCTCCATTGTGTTCAGGCAAATAATATTGACGGTGACACACGATGTTACCGAGATCGTCGAAGAGAGGAGCTCCTAGGTAAACTATTCTTCTTTTAGACGCGGTTGAACAGGTACAAAAGTTCTCTGATTTATTCTTTAAGTTTCTTCATAAATCGTTGAAAATGGACCTATCAGCGATTACGGTGCTGATCCCCTTGAAACGGTATGTACTCAGCTCAGGAAAAAACAGTTTTGAGACTAAACACCTCACCTTTTTTTGCTGATTGCATCTAGTTTAGGTGGAAATTTATACATAAATTTTGCTCTAAAGATGGTGCAGTTTCTGGCGAACCTGAAAGACTTAAAGTTTCCCGGAATGTCCCTGTGGTCCTTTCTAAAAAGTGTCAAAGTGAAACTTTAGATATTTGGAGTGATGATTATGAATTTGCGTTTTAGCATTATTGGTTCATCGTCTGTTTGACCAACTGTGGGGACGCCCGGTTCTTCAAGTCTGAATAGAAAAGAGTCCCCAGTGATGTGGTTTGGAAAGAAGACAACGTTTGTTTTCCTCTACCGGTATATACTCTACTTCTAGAAAGTATCTATTTCCACATTCAAATATGTCTAATGTACCATTTGCCCTTTCCGTCTAGAGTGGATCTAGTGATGGTAGATCCCTTTTGTGAATCAGTGTTTCACATTCCTTGAGGAGGTACACTTTGCTTTTTCCCTGTACAATATTTTGTAAGATGTTTCTTAAGTTTACTTCCCTTGGATTTTCCTCTGCTCCCATGTAGACTGTTACCAAGTTGAGGGTGGCTTTATTGCTCTGACCCAGCAAATTTATCTTGGCAAAGACTTCATGTGAGCTCAGTCCGCTATATTTCCTATAGAGATTGAATTCAGCACATCTTTCGATCACATGAACATCTATTTGGAAGATACTGGTAAAAGTTCCCAGAGGTTTCGAATAACTTTTCTGGACCCTTACACACCCGCCCCAGTTCCCGTGGATGTTTTGCATCCCCTTTGTACTTTTGTACGTCATTTTAATCTCTTTTGTTGGTTAGAATTGAGGTAAAATTTCTCTAAAAGCAATGTCTCTTTACCGTATTATATCTGGCCCCCCCCATAACTGGTACCAACACATATTCTTAATATATGTAGTACATGTGTATATGGTCCCATTGGGAATCGTCTCTAGCACTTTGGCGGCTTAAGCCGCAGGATCACTCCTAGTGTCTTTGTAATTTTCAAGAGTTTTCCTTGTCGTGCCCAGTCTGATTCTTCTGACTAAGGCTACTGCCTCGTACGTTAATGATGGATGTATCATGTTGTACATCCATCTAAGTACAGCTGAGTTGCAACCCCAGGTTTTTATTTGAAATGTTTCTACACATCATGAGTGCTTCAGTTCCTTAGTTAACACTGTATGATGTCGCAAAGTGTTTTCTCATATTTCCTTGTCCCTATGATATCTATGTCATCGGCATATCCTTGGCTTTACAGGGGTTCGTCTACAACTAGGCCCAACATTAGTGGTGAAAGAACTCCTCCTTGTAGGGAGTCTCGAAGTAGTTGTGCTTACTGTGAGTTTCCTGTCCACCATAGTATGTTGTACTGGCGATAGCTAAAAATACTTTTTTTTTGTCGGGGTAGGAAAAACTCAACTGAAGCAATCAGAATCGATACCGGTCCATTGAATGGTTAATGTAATTTATTCGTCGTAAAAAGGCAAGTAGGAGCTTCAGTGATGGTCAGTTTATGATATCCACACTCACCACATCGGCTCCAAAGATCTTACACCTGACTCGAGTAAATATGGGACAATAGCAGAGTCAGTATCGTCACCCTCTCCACAGGCGTCGCAGATGGTGGTGTCGCCTAAACCTAGCACATTAAGATGCTTTGCAAAAGTGAAATAACCCGTAAGAACCCCAGTAACTTGACTGCAATCTTTTCTACTAAGTGACAGCAAAAATGCCGGAGATTTTTTACATACGTTAAGGACCTTTCACTAAGTCTGCATCCTGGAGAGTTGCCAACCACGATCATGTTCATAGGAAACCCAACCGTAAATGAAAGCCATGATCGATGGCACTAGAAGGCCCAATGCAGGATCAGGTCCTTAGAAGGCTTTCTCTGAGCCTTGTCTAGCAAGTTCATCAGAGATTCCATTTTCCTTAAGTCCTAGAATCCCAAACAAGACTCACTGAATTCTGCCGTATAACTGCATTCTCTAACTATTTTGAAAGTGGCTGTCACTATAGATGCAGACACTCTGTATACTCCACCTATTCCCTAAAATATAGTTCATAGACATTAGGGGTGCATAAATCCCCGCCTGAAAGACAGGTGCATGTTTACCTAACGAGAAGTGAAGCTTTATCTTGTCGTCCTTAGAAGACATCAGCACCAAACCTTTTGATTAATTTTCGAGCCAATCTCAGATTCCGATCGATATCAGTCTTGAGCGCTGGAAAAGACAACTTAAAGTTTAAGAAGCAGCTGGAGTTCTGGCGTCAGATGGCATATCCATAAGATAAGTGTGGACAGATACATGGCTCGCAGTGTGGGTTATAAATACCAAAAGCCACCTCGCTTAAGAAGGGAAGATTGCTTTTATTGTGCTGCCCACGATATGAATATCAACAGGAACCTCCCTTAGAAATTATAATCCTTCTGGCAGAAGTATGCACCACTGGCGAAGTAGTTTTTCTCATAGTCATAATCTGGTGTATTGCTGGTAGTAGCTACGAGTAATTGCCACCTCCAATGGAACACAGTAAATGTAAAGTGATCATGCTTTTTGACAATCCCCTCATCTTCCTTCCTCCTTTAAGAGAGCTTTACAGATAAATCACATCATCCACAAAGGCTATATGGGTGCAGTGTGGTTCAAGTAGTGACGATTAATCTTTTAGTAAGTTGTTCCATCGCACTTTCTATCATCTCTTTTGATTTGCTCATCTCCACCTCTCGGGATTACATTAACCCTTCGAGCTCTGCCGCTGTCTATTCAGCGCTATTCAGCACCTGCTCAACCTCTTCAAAGCCTTCTATCATACCTTTGATTCCGATTTTTCTGTTTGGTATTGTTTTTTTTTTTTTAGAAAGGAACTAATTTTTATTCCCGCGGGTTGGGAGATATGTATATACCATCTGAGTTAGCACAGATCCCCTTACCTGGACCGAGATGTCCCTGATGTCATAACACTAGCGATGCACTTTCCTCTGAACCCTGCTGCATTCCAGTAGTTCTGCCTCTGGCTTACTGACACCGGCATGGCATCTCCACAACATTGGACATGGGGTGTTGGCCACTTAGTTCGATAAGACGACCACGTTGGCAGGGCCGCTCCCCAAAAGTACTCGGGAAGTCGAAAGTTAGGGTGCTTCGTACAGATAAGTTAGTGGTCATTATTTGTTTGAGCTGTCCGAAAGCCTGTGTCTTGCAATGGAGTCGTAGCCCACCAGAAGATTGTTCTTCTTTGTTAGCTATTGAATCTGCTCCAACGATGGTCGTCTATCATGATCCATGTACCCTTGTTTGCAACTATCAATTTAACAATAGTTGAATCGATAGGGCCAAGATAAATACTTCTAATATCAATCAATTTTCATGATCGCTTTCCAACTTTAAGTCTGTCTCCTTTGAAACTCAGGTGACTGCTGTGTCAAGCAACTACATTTTGAAGGAATGATTTCACATCTAAAATGACAGGAATATGCATCCTAAAAGGGGAATCCAACCGGTTAACAGCGTGAGGAAATGTTGAAAACAAAACATGTTATGTACCAAACTCAATGACCCTTGCAAGGGTACACTTACTCGTACCATTAAAATACACCTAATCCTCACAATAAAAATGAATTATTCAAAATGTTCATGGTTACGCATGAACACCCATGAATAATTATATTGCAAAAATACAAAATACGAACATCATCCAATTGCATTCCATATTCACCCCACATGCCTGAACAATAGCATTTAATTCGTTTCACTTGAAAATTTTGATTTATTTCACCTTTCTTACAATTAAGGGATGATAGCAGCCAACAGTTGTTGCCTAAAACCAGAACAAATTGTTGTGGATGCGCACTCTATGAAAGTCACCCCTCTATTAGGGGTGATTACCAACCGTGACTGAGTTGAACATGAATTCACCACTCAATACCCGTAGAGGGGTAGTTAATCCACTGACGATGGCAACTCTTTCGAAAATACTTTCACTTGCTCTTTGGCATGTTGTGTGCAGTTACAGTGTCGTGTGTCTAGGGGTTGTTGTTGGTAGGTACTCTGGATGCGGATATGTGTCAGTATGCACACTTTCGAGTGCGATGCACCCTCATGGTGACATTATGTAACTTGTTGTTTTTGCAGGAAAAAGGGGTTGACCGCATAGTATGCTGTACAGGGTGTTTGCGAGGATGCCTTTTCCGTCACCATTGGTGGTTGGTTCGGGTGTCTCGAATAAAAAGCAATAATCGCAACCACATGTTGTAACGTAGGGGGTGGAAAAATGGGCGCCTTGCTCCACTCTCAATTGAACCGAGCACAGGGATGCAATTTGGTTTCTTGGTTTCTATCCTGGGAGACACCGATCGAATGAGAGTAAAAAAGAAAAAAAAAACCATACAAACGAATGCCAATGACATTTGACAGTGATTTATACCCTCGGCGTAATGATAGGGTGCGCGCGATGTAGTAGTAGTGTAGTAGGACACTCGAAAAGGATTACGTGCAGAAAATTGCATCGAAACTGGAAGAGTAGAGCATCCCCATTGCAACCATAACAATAGGGGATGAATGCAAAAACGTTACAGTTTTTATTTTCTGTCCTTTCTATTATCCTTTACAGCTTCCAAGCGAAATATTTCAGTGAGGGTTTTTTTTACGGTGCAAATGTTTGGAATTTTCCGGACGAATTACGTTCTGATGCATTACGGATCTGGAAATATTGGCAGATGTTCAGTTCGGTTTGAGATTTTTTTTTTTATTGTTATCGGAGGATCCGTTCTCTACGGTTTATTTTTTTTGTAACAAAAAGGACTCCTCGAGCGGCGGGGCGTTAATGACACATTGGCAGCGGAATTAACCTTATGTCAAAACCAATTTACGCGATTATTCAAATGAAAAAAAAAAAAAAAATATCACAGCAGACTTATTGAATTACGGGGTGACAGGATGACAAGGGATGTTTATGGGGTGGTGCCGCATTGGGTTGTTAATGTGTAATTTCTTTTGCGCCCCTTGTCTACTATGTGATAATTGCATTGGCTGACACTCGCTACTGCCAATGAGTGAAATAGCGAAAGCCAATTTAGGAAGGCCATTGAATGCGGAAGAGGGTATGGTTTTATTGCTCAGGGGTTGATGGATTACCGCGGTGCGATAATAGTTTCTATTGTGCGAACGAGCATATGAATATTGAGATGAGATTAAGGGGATTTCCTTTCGAGAGAGATGGATGTCCTTGGGCGAGGAATGAGTCTGAGTGTGCAGTTGATTTCGCGTCAGATATGTTTGTTTGGATACGCGCCGAGTGCAGGCTATGAAAATATTTTCGGAAATGAGATTCTGGGGCAACATGTGGAAGTTAATTTATTCGATTAGCAAAGGAGGAGGTGGCTCGTGTATGATGTAATATGAAACGGTGTGGTGTTTAGTATCATCCTGCTTACTGCTTGGGCTATCTATTTTTAGGGCTTTAGCGGAATTTAATCAGATTTAAGTGATTCTGCATCAGCGGGAAAGCTTAAATGATTTAAGCATAAATCTTCGCTTATCGGGAGAATGGCAGACTTAATTAAGAATTTCTCTTTTGAGGCGACCGACGACACGTTGAATTTACACACGCTTGTATGTGGATATTTAGAAAAAAGTGTGTCATACAGTGCTGTGCAACAAAATTACTCAAATACATTGTCTTAGAAATGGGTTTGCAAACACCTGACATCATCTTAAAAAAAAAAACGGCATTGAGGCAATACTGATGCTTGGACAAGTACACGGAGAATTGAGGAAAAAAGGCAATAAACTCCTGTGTAAATTACTTATTTTCTTTAACACAACAATATCCTTAAAACTAATACTTTGTTGGACCTCCTTTTGGATTTTATTACAGCCAAACATCTGCGACACACCCTACGGCGCGAAGACAACTCCATTGCGAAATACGCCATGCAGTGGAATCCGATCACCCAAGCAGGCATAATAGCGGGACGCCCTAGGCAAACATGGCGCAGAATAATTGAGGAGGAATCGAGCTCTATAGGAATGAGTTGGAGGCAGCTCAAACGCGTTGCAGAAGTACGAACAAGATGGTGTGCAGGCGTGGTTGACGCCCTATGCCCCCCGAGGGGTTAAAGGACCTAAGTAAGTAAGTAAACATCTGCGAGTCATTTAAATGTTGAAGATATGGATTCCCAAGCATACTTCAAACAAACATTGCAAGGTTGGAATCGACAGTGAGCGCTTCTTCGATACTTCTAGTTTCATTACAGCCCAGACATTTTTAATGGGGTTAAAACCTGGGCTACAGTGCCGTGCACGTAATTAGAAACGCCAAGGATGCGAGAATTCTTTTCGTTATAGCGGATGGGGTTTCGGCCTTAGCACAGTGAAATTTTCGTTTTTACTATACATATTAATCAAGCTTTTTATTCAGATTAACAATATGTCATATAATACCGTTACTTTTTGTTTATTGAATTTTACTTTATGAAGAGTACAAAACTAGTCGTGCACATAATTAGAAACACTTATTGTTTTTAAAGAATTTGTTTTTTTATTTTTGAAAAAGGCTAATATTTCGTCTCATAACCACGATTGCTAACTACTGCTTGCAATCTACGAGGCAAAGACTCAATTAGAGTTGTACATACGCTTGGTGGAATAGACTCCCAAGCAATTTTTGATTCCTCATAGAGGACGCCAAGATTTCCGGCTTTTTTGAAGCTCACTTTTCTTTTGAGAATCTGCCACAAGTTCTCAATTAGATTGAAATCCGGACTACATGATGGCCAGTCGATTGAACTTACTAAATTTTCTGCAATCCATTTTTTTGTGTAGACCGCGGTGTGTTTTGGATCGTTGTCCTTCTGTAACTTCCAAATTACTGGCAAATTCTCATCTGCATATGGCAGCATTACGTTTTGCAGTATATACCCTTCAATTTTATGGATTGGACCCACTTTACGCCAGGACATTGCCCCCCATATCATTATACTACCACCTCCGTGTTTGAGAGTTGGACGAGTGTATCTGGGAAAGGAAATTTCTGAAAAAAAAAACAAACAAAGAGAAAAACCCGATATATTCAAAACAGTTGATATTGTAGCATAATAATAACTACGCTCCTATGTCTATGCAGCAAATTCCGAAGTGACTTTCCATTCTGGCAGAATTTTGGTTCGAACTGTACTTTCATTCGAGGTTCGTGTCTGGGACGAAGTCTCCACAGCTCATGTCAACGAAAGAGACGAATAATATCAGGGATAAAAGGGAATTATAACTGCAAGAATTATTTCTCTTGTTCCAGTGGTCGAAGAATTTGCTAGAAGTTTCTGGCTATCAGAAACTTCTGCTATATAAGGACAGATGGCGATCAAAAAAGACACAGTTGGTTTAGAACCGTGGCGAAGAGATTGGAAAAGTGATAATGGGCGAAGTTGTAATTTGGTAATAAATTGAAAGTTGAGAGTGAACAAGAAAAAGTAATTAGTTTGGATTTGTGAATTAAGTAATTGAAAGGAGATAAAGTGATTTGAGAGGAAAGAGACCTTGTAAGAAAGGAATTTGCGAAGAATAGTATAGTGTGAACTTGAATTGTTCTATAGACTAGAAAATAAAGAAATAAATTTCACAGAATATCGTTTTATCTACTCGAGCCGTAGCTTGCATATTACAATATATTTAAACAGTCAACTAACCGTTCACTTCAAAAAACTGTTGTGGCTTGCCAAATCAAGAGCAAAGACAGTAAACTGGAAGTATGTGTGGTTTAAGAACAGTAGAGTTCTCGCAAGAAAAAATTATGGCGATAATGTAGTAGAAATAGAGTCAATAATAGATGTTGAAAAAATAGCGTAGTCGGAGGGGGGGGGGAGTTACAGTATTTGTGAAAGTTGATATTTCTTATGAAATCATATCATATCCTACCAAAGCATTGTTCTAAATATCAAACGGGGAAATCTTGAAGCAACATTATTCGCAGTATACAGACCGCCAAAATTAAATCCTAATCATTTCATTACAGAGTTAAGCGAAAACATCGATACAATCGAAAAGAAAAAAACATTAATTATAATTGGTGATATGAACATAAACACAAATAACGCTTATCATCCTACAGTGAACAATTATCTCTCTATGGTATCATCGAGAGGACTTGTGAACACAGTATTGTCAGTAACACCGGTAAATGTAGCAAAAAACAGCTCAACGCTCATTGATCACTGTTTGGTCCGTACAACACACAAGGAGATTAAATCTGCAGTAGCTGAACTTAGCGTGTCTGATCATTATGGAATATATTGTGCACTTTTATCAAACATTAACATCGACCTCACTCAAAATGATACACAGGAATATATTCGTAGCCACATTTTGTCCAGAAAAATTGATCAATTTAATTGGGAAAGACTAAATGAAAGTACTAAAGCAAACGAACTCTACGAGAACTTCAGGAGCACCATTACTAATTTAATGACTTCATCAACTGTCATAAGAGAAAAAAAGATAAGGAAAAACGAGCATAATTGGATGACCCTTGAAATAAAAAATGCATGCCTTGAAAGAGATCGCTTATATAGAAGGTACAAAAATAATAGAAGGAACCAAGATTACGAAAGAGAATTCAAACAATTTCCGAACGATCTTAACAGAAGAATTAACAACACAAAATCGAGGTACTATAGAGATCAGTTCCAAAAAGCAAGAAAAAATCCTAGAGAGACCTGGAAAATCGTCAACGCTATACTAGGAAGGAGGTTCACCAATCTAGATGACGCCTTAGCCAAAAATTTCGCCAGCGAAATGCACTTTGATAATCTTGTAAATAAGTTCGCGAATCAATTATCATCCGAAATTAAAAACACTATACACATATGCGAAAACAAATCCTTTCTTAGCCCAACGAATGGTGTACAGCGCTCAATGTATCTGGCAGAGGTCACCACGGGAGAAATAGAGAATATTCTCAACTCGCTCAAAGAAAATAAATCATCAGGAGGAGATGGCATAAGGCCCAAAGATCTTAAAAATAGTTCCATAGTATTGGCTCCAATAATAACGAAAATAGTCAACATGAGCCTAGAACAATCAATCGTTCCAAAATTGCTCAAAACCTCAATTGTTCGCCCAATATACAAGGTTGAAAAGAAAAATGAGATTTCTAACTATAGGCCAATTTCTATTCTCCCAGCTATAGATAAGGTGTTAGAAGAAGTTGTAGCTAAGAGGCTATATGATTATTTTGAGAAATACAAACTCTTGGAAAACAATCAGTTCGGATTTAGACAAAATAAAAGTATAAATCGCTTACTTGGAGACTTCGCAAATAGATTAAACACTAGCCTAGACAAGAATCCCAACTCTATTGTTCTGTTCATCGACTTTAAAAAAGCCTTTGATACACTATGTCATAAAAAAATATTAAAGTCTCTAGAAAAAATTGGTGTACGAGGATCCATATTGACATGGTTTGAAAGTTATCTGAATAATAGAAAATATAAGGTGAAGATCAAAGAGTATTTGAGCGAGGAGATAGATGCTAAATATGGGATACCACAAGGATCAAGGTTAGGCCCTCTTATTTTTATAATTTATATATATATTTAAAACAAAGCACGGGATATGCATATGCGGATGACACGGCCATTGTAGTGAGTCACAAAAATATTGAGGCAGCGGAAAAAATGATGCAAAGTGAATTCGACGCTATCATGGCTTGGTGTCATGACAATGGGCTTATTATCAATGCCAAAAAAACAAAGGTTATGCTATCACGTACAGGCCCTAACAACAAAACTTCGTCAGTCCGCATACGCGTTATTTCACCTGAGCTACAGATGCACACCAGATATTCTGCGACAATCCTATTTTGGATTGGTTGAATCTCACCTGAGATATGGCATACTAGCTTGGGGAAATGCACCACAGCTTCAAACTCTTCTAGCGATGCAAGCTAGGATACAAAAAATGGTCTACCGATCAAAATTCCACCAACATATCCATAGAACCGAACATCAAGTTGATAACTCAATGAAGCTTCTAACTATAGAACCACTGTACAAATTAGAAATTTTAACGCAATTCAAAGATGACAGCACTTACAAAATTCAATCTCAACAAATATTTAATACTAGAAGAAGACAGCAAGGCAGATACACCACTCCGAGATACTGGAATGCATATGGTCGGCGAAAATATGATTTTGCAGTCCCAACAATATTCAATGAAATACCTGCAGATTTTCGTAATTTTTCGAAACCCATTTTTTTAAAAAAAAGTTAAACAACTATATTTAAACTCTAACCATTTCAATATATAAATTTTTTAATAAAAAATGTTCATATAATAAAAGTTGAATTTAATATATTATGTAGAACTCAAAATAAAAATTAACACCTAAGTAGCTAATCTTCTGCAGACAAGCCCATAAGGCTTTGCAGATACAAACCAATGTAAACATAATGTTGTAAGTTTTCTTAAAAATAAATAAATTGAATTGAATTGAATTGAATTGGATCAATGTCATTTGATTTTGGTCGGCGAACATACGGCTTACCATCCGAAGAAGCTCCATTTATCGACGGTCATTGTTCGACGGTCCAATGGCCGTATTTATGGGCAAACTCCAAACGTTTCTTTCGATGCCGTTTGGTTAACAAGGGCTTCTTTCTGGCTATGCGTTCAAAGAGTCCTGCTTCACGCAACCTTCGTTTAACTGTGTCCACAGATGGACCGCTTTCTGTGTTGCCAAAAACTGCAGCTCAAATCTCCCGTGCGGTGGAATGCGTTTCTTTTTTATTCTCACGCACGTAAGTACGTCTTCCCGCGGTGTGGTAATTCGTGCTCTTGGCTGCGCTTAACTTTTTCAACTGTGCCATACTTCCATATATACTGAATAGCAATAAATAACATCTTTTTGGAACAGTTTAGCGCTTCTACTATTTCTCTATAGGACTTTCCTTCTTCATAAAGGCTAGAAATGCGGAAACGGAAACTAACATCGCAAGACTTGTTTTTTCCCATAATGTAAAACTCTAAAAACAATTCAGTTGTAGCTGTCAATGTGAATAAAATTAGAATACACTCACAAACCCGTGGATATTGCTCTTCTAAATTATATGCACGATCACTTTAACACTTTTCACTCAGTTTGTTCAGTGATAAAAAAAGTAACGGTATTATATGACATATTGTTGATCTGAATAAAAAGCTCAAATGGCTAAAATTCACCGTCCGTAAGCAAATAATTCACTACTGCTTTATTTACAGAAGCCCTAGTGCGGACAGCAACTCAACTTTTGATGAATTTGATGCGCTGTCCGATTCCATCGCTGGAATTGTCTCCTTGTACCCTCATACTGAAATCGTTATTGCGGGCGATTTCAATATACACAATTCGGATTGGCTTCAACATTCTGGCCAGACAACACCCGAAGGAAGGTATTTTGAACTTTTCGCTGAGGTAAACAATTTGACTCAGTTTGTAAATGAGCCTTCATGTATACCGGATATTGAAAGTCATTCCGCCAACATTTTGGACTTGTTTCATACTTCGCACCCTGATAAATACACTATTGATGTTTTGAGCGCCTCTAGGTCGGTCTGACCATAATATCGTATCAGCTAAATTCTCGTAGTCCGACCACTCAGTTAAAGAAAAAACTTCTAAAAGAAAAGTATGGCAATACGAGAAAGCCAACTGGAGCGGCCTTAATAGCTTCTGGTTGCTACGCTTCCTCGATAGCGACGTGGATGCCGCAGCTGTTATGATCACTGACACTATCCTGTGAGGTATGAATGACTTTGTTCCTAATAGAATAAACAGCATTAAATGTAAGGCAAACTCGTGGTTTGATCAGAGCTGTAAAGAGGCTATCAGGTTGAAGGAAGTAAGTTTTCGGTTTTATAAAGCCAACAAATCTGAGGAAAACTGAAAGAAGTTTAAATAAGCCAGAAAAGACTGCCAATGCCCATATTCGATGTGTAAAATTCTTACATGACCAAAAATTGAGGCAAAAAATCCTACAATGTCCAAAAGGTAATAAAAAATTCTGGTCATTGGTCAAAAATATTAAAAATTCTGCCTCGTCTGCCATCCCCACGCTCATTTATAATGACATACCAGCTGTCAGCTCCTTAGACAAAGCCAATCTACTTGCTACTCACTTTGCAGCGAACTCCATGCTTTGTCTCTACCTGTATTTGAGAGCGTCAAATTTTCCATGGGACAAGTCCACTTTCGCACTCATACAGTTGCAGGAGTACTCCAAGGTCCTAAAGTACTCAAATCCGCTGGTCCAGATGGTATCCCCCCCCCCATAGTTTTGAAGAGGTGTTCTTCTACGCTGGCAAAACCCCTGCGTAAGCTTTTCTGTCTATCCTACTTTTCAGGGCTCTTTCTGAGTAGATAGAAAACAGCATTTGTCCAGCCCGTCCCTAAAAAAGGCGAATCTTCCTCCCTGTCCAATTACCTACCCATTGCACTTGAGTCCCTTCTTTCCAAGGTCATGGAAAAGCTGATAAATTGTCAGCTTATGAAATATAGGTTTACGAAAACTCTTTAATGACCAGCAGTATGGTCCACTGGTGATTTGATGGCATATCTCACCGAGAAGTGGAACCAATCTCTCCATCACTTCGGTGAAACTAAGTTGCGCTTGATATATCAAAAGCAATTGATAAAGTTTGGCATCAGGCTCTTTTGTCGAAAATGCATGCATATGGCGTCGATGAGTCTCTTCTTCAGTGGATTAAAAATTACCTTTCGATACTATTTGCCTTGGACGGCTTCAAGTCTGCAATTCACCATATAAATGCTAGTGTTCCTCAGGGCTCTGTTATGTCTCCCACTCTCTTTCTTATTTTTATAAATGATCTTTTACCTGCAAATTCTACCCTCAGTTTTTCATATTCGTTCCCTAACTCAAGTCCTTGCTCTTCGGCCTTAGAAGAGGAACGTCAACGTATGTTAAACACATTAAATTCCGACTTGGACAGCATAATCACATGGGGTTCAACCAACAGAGTGGAATTTAATGCTTCCAAAACACAATGCTGTCTTCTGTCTCTTAAGCGAAACCAAAACCTTCAACCATTATCCATGGATGGTACTTGTAAACTTGCTCTTCTCGGTATTCCATCTTCGATGGAATGATCACTCAATTGAGGTCGTTAAAAACGCTGCAAAATGCACAGGATTCCTTAAGCGGTGCAAGAAATATTTTACCCCTTCTAATCTGGCCTCAATTTATAAGGCATTCATCCGCCCTAAGCTGGAATATAACCCCCATATATGGTCTGGTGTATCCAAGACCGTTCTGCACATTCTGGACAGGGTACATAGGTGTAAGAGACATTGTGAATTCCATACATTCACTTGAACATCGGAGAAATGTCTCGTGTCTCTCCCTATTTTATCGCCTTTTTCATAAAAAATGTTACAGCGAAGTAGCCAGTTGCATTCCTCCCCTTCAAAATTTCACCCGCAATATGCGCCATGCTTCGAATGCATATCAGTTCACCCTTAAGCCCTACCTCGGTCCGTACTGTCAAAAACAGGAATTCGTTTATAAGCAACGACACGAATGTAGAATGATCTACCATTCCCCATCACTACAACTTTCAAACATTTAAAGCCAACGTGCACAGGCTCCTCCTCCGTTCGTCTCCCCCCTTTTTCTAAAGAAGGGTATTCATATCCCCTTTGGCGCGGGCAAATTATAAAAAAAAAAAAAAAAATGCCAACCCGGTCAGTAGGTATAGGTTCGATTCTACTAATTTAGTCATGGTCCATCGCGGCTACAATGAGAAGTTCATTCATTGCCCCTTTCGTCAAATCAATTCCATTAATTTTTAGATTGGTCACTTTGATAGGTAGGTATATTCCATTTCAGGGGCAACAGACAGCATTGGCCTAGTATCAGTATCAGAGTTGAGTTCGGTAGATAGATTCGCTGCCCTAAGTCGAAATCTATCTCAAATTTGATTTCTGAATTTATACAGAACAAAAAAGAAAAAGAAAAATATTTTCCCATCATATCGAATGACTATTGTCAATCATTGTAGCCAATAATAACCCAAAATTCACCGGAACCAGGTAAGAACCCGTTGCAAAAGTTCTCACATCAAAGGTAGGTATGTCTGGTACAAAAATTGTCATGCAATGCCCTCAGGGACACAGCACCCTCCTCAAGAGTTTAAGATCTTTGAAGTCTACCCATTTACGTTATCATAAAACCAAACTTTCTCCACTTACCTCAAACTAATAGTGACGTTGACAGCGTACACACCACCACCCAAAGCAATTGCAAAATAACAAAAAAAGTATGTAAATGTTTCTGCCACACTTTGTGCACAGAATTAACTATGCAAAGCCATAGTCGCAGTATCACATGCCCCCGGACTCTAATAGCTGTCATCCTCCATTCACATTCACTATGAGAGCAACATTCCCCTTTGTGTTTCATTTAAATTCATTCACCTACAGGCGATATTCTATGAAAATTAAATTTTCCACAAGACTGAGGCCAAAAACTCTCCCATGAGAACCGGTCCCACTCCATACTGTGCAATAACTTTCGTGGAATCCTTTTAAATATTTTAAACTTCCGCCGCCCGCACTTATACCGAACATCCTGGCATCATGACCAGCTACGAGTATCTTCTTGCCTCCATCCTATTGTCACAAAAACATATTCTCCCCTTGAAGGGCTCAAGACGACAAGCATGACAATGTTTCATAGCCCGAACGGAAAAAGAGGAATTTCCTTTCTTACTCGTAAGTTATTTCAAATTATTACGCAACCAATGAAATGCCATTTGAGGAGGACACAGCCAGCGCGTTCCGCCGCGGAGTTGTTTTATCGTCATTGTTCCAACGGATACAACAATTTTGTAAATCACGTGAGCGAATAATAATTAAGCGGGCGAACCCAGCCGCTCCATCGCACTGCTTTACTCCTTCAGTCCCTTGGGGGGAGGGGGACCAGTGCGCCTTCAGCGCGCGTAGTGAATCCAGAAAGAAACTTAAAAACTCCAAGCCAAGGAGTGGTGGAACTTTTTCGGGCAACTCGGTGGGTGGTGACATTAACAAAGTTTCAAATTGTTTCACTTAGTGTCAACACAGGCAGAGGAATTTCCAAGGTACTAGGTATGGGAGCCTGGCGCATTTTTAAGAAGCAGCCAGCTTGGGCCTACGGATGGTAGTTTCGTTGAGAAAAGAAAAATTCCCAAATGAATTGTTAGCATTCCCTACCCCAGCCCGAATAGCCCCGTGGGCGAAGAAGTCTGCTACTGACTTGATGAAACTTTTTCTCATTATCTGTTCAGTGAGGGAGCTTTGCATATGTTGAACGAGGTGGGGGGGATGGTGGTGTTGAAAATTCATCAATCTAATTTCGTGGAAAATTGTTCTACTGCACTTCCATGAGAACGCAAATATTCATCTGCTCTGTGTGGATGTATTGCGAAACTTCGCCTATACTATTCATCAAAACCCACTCCCCAGGGAGAGAGAGAGTTTGTATATGAAAATGAAAATCTCATTTGTGAGAGGGTAGAGGGTTTGTGATAAGTCGTGATAATATTCTACGAAAATTAATTTCATTAATTGAAAGTGCTGATTGCTCCTGATTGCATTGCCTTAAATACTAGCTTGCCTGAAGGGAGATTAGAGAAATGTATGCTGCAGTACACAAGCTGAAAACTAAGCATTTCAGTTTGGAAACTAATTCGATAAGGGAATGCTCTGGTTGTCTTTGATTTGTTCGAAATATAGACAACAAAGATACGAGTATTCCTGGCTTAATGTAGTTGTAGCAGTATTTTCTAGAGTTTAAAACAGTGTTTACATGGTGCTGGAATTACAATAGGTAGACTTAAAATATGTATCTCACGTAATCTTATGTTTTTTTCCAAAATTGCAAGGAAAGATTATTCGGAGAAGTATTATAATATGATAACATATGTAGGTACATAGATACAGTAAAACGAAATTATGTTATAAGAGCAACAGAAAGTTGTGCTGGAGTTAGGGTCTATTTGTATAGGTTGACCAGATAAGAACGATAGAAAAAGAAATTGAAATAAAACAACAACGGTGTGAGATATCAAATTAATTCTGACTCAATTCTGAAGCCACATTCATGCCATTATGTATGGAATAGGCACATCATTTAAATGACCGCCTCGGCTTCGCTGGTAGTGCTTCAAGCGGTCGGTTCAATTTTTTATGACTCGGTCCAATATGTGTGGCGTTATTCCGGCAATAGCGCCTCGAATGTTGGCCTCGAGCTCGTCCAAAATGTTTGGTTTGTTAGTGTAGCCTAAGGACTTGACGTAGCCTCAGAGGAAATAATCGAGGGGTGTCAAGTCACACGATCGCGGCGGCCAATTAATGAACGCTCGCCGTGAGATGACCCAGTCGCCAAATTTCTTCTTCACCACTTCGAGCGTTGCGTCGCTTGTATGGTATGTATCGCCGTCGATGTTGTCGAGCTCTGGCCACAGAAAGTCGGTTAACATCGCTCTATACCGGTAACGGTGTCTCCTTCCTCATTTCGAAAGAAATAAGGTCTGATGATGCCGCCGTGCCATAAACCGCACCAAACAGTCAATCTTTGTGGAAGCATTAATGCTTGGTCGAACACTTGTGGATTGTGGTCGCTCCAATAATGGCAATTTTGATTGTTGGCATAGCCGCTGAACCAAAAATGGGACTCGTTCGAGAAGATGATTTTTTGGCCAAAATCCTGATCTCCGGCCAACATTTCCAGCACCCAATTAGTGAACTCACGCCGTTATCTATGGTCATCTTGCTTCAATTCTTGCATCAGCACAATCTTATACGGATGTAGGGCCAAATCCAATCACAAAATAAGCCTGGTTGACTCTCTGGCGATGCGCAATTCAGCTGATCGGCACCGAATCGACATTTCTGGAACTTCTTCGATACTGGCCGCTACAGCGGCTATGTTTTCTTCCAAACAAAAGAGTGTACTTACACTCAAACTTTTCCACAGTGCGACGAATTGCCTGCGCACTAAATCCGTGATAATGACTGACCTCACGATGAAATTCACGTTGCGTACTTACAACTGAGCCGGAAATTCGATATTTTTTAATAATTTCCACACGTTCGGGAATGGTCAGACGATGCATGTTAAAATGGCGAACCTCACTGAATATTTTGACAGCTGGATGTCATTGGTAACTTTGACAGTTGCTGAAACATAATAATTGAAAAAAAAAAATCTTTGTTATCTGGTCACCCTGTATTTCATTCCTAGTTATAATATTTGTCAGATACTATAACTTTTGTATTACAATAGTATTTCTTTTATTATTAGTTTATAGATCATACAGGAGTGAATAGAGTGGTTCTGTCAATAGAGAACTGATGTTAGACGTCTGTGAATACTAAGCATTGACAGAGAGAACAACGCATCTCTGAAATGGGGAATATTTAACCAACATGATTCGCGCATTGCGAAAAAATGTCGGCATATGTAACCGTCCAGTGAAAGAGTCCTGCAAAGGATGACAACTAATTTAAAAGAGTACTGCAGTAAGTGGAACTTAGAGGTGAATCTAAGCAAGTCTCAAATAATGGTTTTTAAAAATGCAGGCAGAAAAGCTAACCTAGAAAAGTTGTACTTCAAAGCTGAAGGGAAATCGGCAAATTATTGCTACCTAGGGATGATATTGACGCCAAAAATGATTTTCGCAAAGCTTATTGAGAAAAAGAACTACGAGTGTGCTACAAAAAATAGCATAAACGCGACATTGAATAACTTCCTAAATAAAGGGTGTTTTTTGAAGAGATATAGGATTTAAAATTGAAATAAAACACACACAAGCAGAGCTAATGAGCCAAAGTCTCTTTTATTCGATAGATAATTTGATGGCATTAATGATGGAGAATGATTTCGGGCATATAGCCACTACGGGAGAGTCTCAGGAACTGCATCCTGGGGCTTCAATTTTCAACCTCTTTTTCGAGCATTTGAGGCCGTATCTCACGAGTGGTGCGCTCGTTGTTGGCTTGTCCTCGCATAAACCAACGACCTCAAATACCCCCACATAAAATAGTCCAGTGGTGTCAAATCACCTGTGGCCGGTCCATTTCTGGAGATAACGTTGTCATCGAACACTTACTTCAATAACTCGATGGTTTCGTTAGCAGTGTGGCATGCAGCACCATCCTGTGGAAACTAAAAGTCTTACAGACCGCATTCACGTACTTTTGGAAACAAAAAGTTGTTGATTATGGCTCTGTACAGGGTGCCATTGGCGGTGACATTTCGATTTTCTTCATTTTTGAAGAAGTAGGGCCCGATGATGCCGCGAGTCCATAAACAATCTTTGTGGATGCATTGATGCTTGGTCGAAGCCATGATGACAACCGACCTCACGACGAAATTCACGTTGCGTATTTACAACTGAGCCGGAATTTCGAAAATATTTTTTAATAATTTCTACACGTTCAGGAAGTGCCAAACGATGAATGATGAAATGGCAAACTTTACTAAATATTTTGACAGCTGGATGTCATTGGTAACTTTGACGGCTGCTGAAACATAACAATTGGAAAACTAACTTTGCGGTCATCCTTTAGAATAAATCTACAATGGCTCTCTGTGTTGATATGACAAAAACATTTCACATGGTTTACCATGACATACTGCTAAAAGAATTATATGCTGCTGGTTTTAGTGAAGTAATACACAAATGGTTCATTTCTTACTTAAAATACAGAGAACATTAAGTTAACATAAGCTGATAGCCCTGGTAGCTAGTGCTTAGTTTATAAGATTATTATTGTAATTTATTTACGTAATAATATAGAAAATAATAATAATTATAATAATATATCAGTAACTCTCACCTTTTAAAAAATGGCGTGCCTCAGGGTTCGGTCCTCGGTTCCTTGTTGTTTATAATCTACATAAACTCTATTTTTGAACTGAATCTAAATGGAACGTTTACTGCCTTTGCGGACGACGTAGTCATTAATCAGTTTCATAGAGGATACGAGTGTATTGCAAAGATTTCGGAAGACCAAGAAACATTAAGACTTTAGTTTACTGCGCATAAATCATCCATTAGTGAGAAAACAAAACTCATGCAGTCTAAAATATCCAGTAACGTCCTACATGATTTTAATCTTTGTCTTCATGCTCATGATTGTAAAAGGTTTTGCTTACCCATTGATATTTGCGGGAAAAGTAATTTTAAATATTGCTTTCATTGTTTCACTAATTGTTTTAAAATTGAGTCAGTGTAACACTATAAATACTTTGGTGTCGTAATATCCAAACCATTAAATCGCATATGTTATTGGTGACGCAAAAAATGTATTTTGTTAAACAATATTGCTCCAAAAAAGTTTTGAAGACAATTATTTTACAATATGGCGTCACAAGTTGGGGTAGTTCATATACAAACTCATTTGGACCTTTTTTGATAGCCCAAAAACATTTGATTTGTTATTTTTTTAAATAAAAATCATGTTACTCATAGCTGGCCTCTATTTAGAGACCTGCGTATTTTACCAATGAGACATCTTTACGTTTTTCAAAGTATTGAGAGAATTCTTTAAGCAAAGTGGTAATATTCCCAGCAAAAACTCCTATCGCTTACAAAACCCAAAAATTTCATTGTTATACCTAAACAAGGTAAGCCTATATCAAAAGTTACCTCATTTTACCGGTTTTATAGAAACTTTTTGAGAAGAAGGAGTTCTTAAGCTTATCCCCACCCATCAATTCGGGTTTAGAAATAAATACTTGCATTATATGACTAATGTTGTAGGAAAGGCACTGGAAGGAAAACGAATTTGTTCTGCAATATTCTTAGACGTTTCACAGGCTTTTGATAAAGTTTGGCATAAAGGTTTACAGTATAAAATTCATAGGGACCTACCTAGATAGTACTATGAGATACTTAAATCTTATATAGCAGATAGATTTCTTAGAGTTCGGTATGGCTCAGCGTACTTTAAACTTAAAGAAATACAAGCAGGTATTCCACAGGGAAGTGTTCTAGGACCCACCTTATATTTATTATACGTTGGGACTAACAAAAGTTCGCTTAGTTGGTGCCAATTTAGTAGTTTTTGAAAAAACAAGATGCATTTCTGTAGCTTATAATTTAGCAAATTTTATTTCCAAATTTCAGAACAATAGGTAAAAACGGAGACGAGAAAGAGAAAAATTAGTGACGTGAGTTCGGTTGGAGTTCCACCGCCAACACCGAGTTTTGCCATTCTCTTCGAATTTCGACGTCAACTCACGCCAGTCAAAATTCTGCACGAATGCCTAAATGTATACGGAATAAATGCACCATCTCTTATTGCTATTTCAAAGTGGTTTCGAAGATTCCAGACTGGCCATTTTTCTTTGGAGGACGAATCTCGTGAAAACTGGGAACCGACGATACAAATGTGGACCTTGTGAAGGCTAAAATTGACGAAGATGCCAGGATGACACAGGAGATGATAGCGGATGAACTGGCTTTGAATACCATGGCTGTGTCATGAATTTTAAATTTTCACCTGAAATATTCGAAGAAGTCAGCTCGATGGGTTCCAAAAGGTTGAATGGAGAACAAAAGGAGGCTCGTGTTCATTTTGCTCAATATTTCCTTTGATTTTGAAAATGGAGAGTCACGCTGTTTCAATAAGATCGTTACATGTGACGAATCTTCGTTTTAGAAGTACGACCTGGAAACCAAAGAGCAGTCCATGGTATGGAGCCCAGAATGTGCAAATCCTCCGGTAAAGGCCAAACAACAAATTCAGCAACAAAAGTTATGATGTCGATGTACTTCACCAGGGCGAAAATGATCGGCGTCATCCCCCTTAAAACTGGTCAGACATTCACTGCTAATTGGTATACTGAAACTTGGTTACCACAAGTTTTCCAAAATTTACTAGGACACCGACAAAAAGAAGAGCTGCGCCGCTACTTTTTTGCACCGCGACAACAAGCCTGCGCAGACTGTTGAAAAAAACAACAACTTTCTTGCATTCTCGAGCAGAAATGAAATTCGCCCAGCATAGGGGATCGCCCAGATTTGAGGGGGAAAATATTAACATCGTATTAATGCTGTCAATGTCGAAATCGAAAAGCTTCAAAAAGACAATTTTGAAAGCTGTTTTGAAAGATGGATCTATCAACTGAAGAAATGTATTAAAATAAATGGGAATTATGTGGAGAAATTAAAAAAAAAAGATGAAGATTAAATATCTAAAGTTAAAGCTGAAATAGACGACGTTTATAATTTTTACTTACTTAACGGGCTCCCGACCCGTTAAGTAAGTAAAGTGCCTGAGACACTGTAGCCTTCCATCCTCTGCGATTTCGGGCACGTTGCTTCCAGTTATCCACACCGAGCGCTCTGGCATCCGCGATGGCGGCTGGGATTCGAAGATCCTCTTAGCCGGAGCATTATTGTCCATTCGCTCGATGTGGCAGAGCCATTGTAGTCGACGTATTTTGGCCTTCTGGACTACATCCACATCTTGGTACAGCTCATAGAGCTCGCGGTTGTATCTTCTCCTCCATTCGCCCTCCTCGCACACAGGACCAAAAATCCGCCGAAGAATTTTTCTTTCGACCGGTTAAAGGGTAGTGATGCGATGTCATGAGAATACAAGTGTTCTCACCTAGCCTCCCACTACCAACTCCTACTCTCACCTTCACGTTGGTGACTGGTAGGTGTCTAGTACCTCGACTGAAGATTGGGTAACCAACCCCTTTGGAAGGCAACGGACGAGAGAGGGGGGAGGAGTGTTTTCTCACTAAGGCACCTCCCCTGGCTCCAGGCGGCAGCGGAGGAGTTCCCTAGATGGAACCAACGGTGGCGTCTACAGTTCCAGTCAGGCCGAACTATTTAGTGTAATCCCTATAGAGCTGCTCTGACATATTCGGATACCAGGTCTATAGGGATTTCCAATACCGAGCCAGGGTGTTGGAGAAGAGTTGGTGGCGGATGAACCCTAAATGGGCCAACGGCAGCGCTCACATCCCAAAGTGGGTTACTGGCACCGGAATATTCTTAGGTTATGAAGACCTTTTTTTGAAAATTATGAGAGCCCATGTTTAAATTATATTACCTTCTCAAAACCGACTTAACGTTGAAAATAAAATCTTTTGTCGATCACTAGTTAATTGGTCATGATCAAGGAAGTGTTTTTAGTGCGGTTAAAGTCCCACACTACTTTGGGTTTCCAACTCCACTGTGTCTTTCGAGATTTTCACCTTCATTAACAAGGAGCGGGATTCTTTTCTAAACCGATTTAAAGTCTGGTTATTCACCATTGACTATGCTAGTATTGAATCTTTCTTGAGAAGTGTATCTTAATCATTAGCATAAATGAATAAAGTCATGTCTGAATTGTTATATTTATCCCTTTGAAGAGCTTGTTTCTAAAGTTTAATCATTAATAATGTATTTCAATACCAAAATTAGAATTTAGGACATATTTCGAACTTTTCGAAGTGGTAACATTGACTCTTAACATACTCGTAACTTCTGGAAGGATCAACTTAAGAAAGAGTACTTACCGATCAGGTGTAGCTAGAAAGAATATCAGCACTAATAGGCGAAGTTTGATTCCAATTGCTGACTGTCGGCGTCATTTGCCCAATCCAAAACAAAGCAGGACGGACACCTCACCGGAAACAATTACAGAGGTTAAGATATAAGTCTCCCGCCTGAACATAGTCTTGAACAATGGGCAATACTCGTATAACAAATTTTCACTTTACGCTAGATCTGGGGGAAGACCTCCTGTTCATTGCCTTTAACAGGATGACTATCACCCATCGGACATTAGTTCTTAAAGCCAGTACGGACGACATTGACATCTGCAGCGGCAAAATGAAACCTGAGTAAACTGACACCCTAACCAGTATCGTATAAAAAATCAGCTACAGTTATAAACAAGCTCAAGTGATGCCTTATCAAGAAGCTAAAGCCTTAACTTTAATTCGCCTACTGTTTCATTGCTTTTGAACTTAAGACGGTTCCCGTATAATACCAGCCTCATGTCATACCCATCTTCTATGCTTAAAAGATGCCTCGACGCGGAAAATGTCCTTATTCCCCACAGATAGCGTAGACTGAATATTAACTTGTATTTCAGCAATTCATTAGGCTTATCATGCACACTCTCATGGTGTGCAATCCATAAGGATTACAGTCCCACTATCTCTGTCAGTAAACTTCAACCCGAAGTGAGATGTAAATCTTCTTCATATCGGTATATTGTGCCTCACTCATTTCAGGATGATTTGCAATTTTCAAGCTTAATGCCGAATGCAATAGCAAAGCCTCCAGCCTCCAGCCGCCAGCCCAGCAACAACGGAAGCGAAACAAAAACCTCGTTCATCCTGAGCTGGCAAGTTGTAGGAAAGTTTTGCATACACGATGAGTCCTTAAGTTAACCATAAAAACAAAGAATTTCAGTGGGATCAGCCGTCGACTGAATGCAAAGTTAAACTCAGACGGAGGACGAAATAATAAAATTCAACAGAACTAACCATGCATATGCTGCTCACATCATCACACCAACACCAACCCACCCGCACTAAGCAAGCCACGGATCCTTAGGTCCTTGGGCTGTGTGTTGTGTGCTGTATGTGTTGGGTGAATAAATCAAAGGATAAAAAGCAAATGACACATTTTATCTCGCGAGCAGAAAGTGACAAAAAACTCTCACTAACCCAGGAGGGGTAGAAATGGGTGGTCAGTGAGAGTAGCAGCCGCCCACGCTCCACTCACACCGCTCAAGCATGTACACAGGGATTTTTTTTTTTGTTTTTCCACGTCCTTCCACTTTGGCGTCTGTTAGATAATCTGTTTGTCTGTTGCTGCATTGTTTATTTGCTCTCTCATGTTTTCCCAGTTTTCACGCAATGTCAAAAGGATGCACATCCCTATTTGCCTGTGGCGTTAGAATTTGTTTCTGTTTGTCTTTTTTTTGTTGGCTTGTAGGGGTGATATTCACGTATTAAGTGGAGCACACAATGTTTGAGCCTTAATATACACATTTTGCCGGTTTTACACAAAAAAAAAAAAAGAGAAGAAGAGATACCAAGAAACCGGAAAGAGATGCAAATAAAACAAAACTTAAAGGCTTTGGCTTTAAGCAAAAGTTAGAACTTTGAAGTGGCAAAGCTCAGGAAGGAAAAGTTATTTATGTCCTCCGGAGGGGCAGCCTGGAAGAAGTGGTTTATGATGCTCATTTTTTTGCTTCGCTTTGCTTGCACCAACTAAGTTTTATCATAATTTAACGTACCTACAAGTGTGTGGAACATATTTTCTTGATGTTCTCAACGTGCCTGGGAAGTTTTCGGCTTGGGAAAAGTCTCCTTGTTATAGTCCCGACGAAGCAATAAAAGTATTTAATGAGCATTTACTTCAAGAGGATCTGGTTACTCGATTGAGGACAAAAGATGAAGAAAAAAAAAAAAAATCTTAACAAAGTCCATGCCTCGGTCAAGTGCTTGGATGAGGTTAAACGAAAACGGTTCGGTCGTTGCCATTAATGTCGGCATGTGCGTCTTAACCTTGATGTCCAAGAAGATAACACTTTGGAGTCCAAGAGGTTGAGGTGATTGACATAAAAGAGAAGTATTTTTGGATTTAAGTGGTTGTTTTTCATGACTTTGTACAGCCATCCAAAGGAATAGAGGTTTTGGAAAAATCGGCAAAATTCCAAACGAAGTCGTTGTTTAGATTATCTTATCAACGAAAGCTTTCATTTTATTTGAAAGATTGATCTAAGGCGAATATGCATACTAATCCCATCACGTCTGATCCAACAAAACTTGTCTCACTAGGTGTGTATTTTGTAAACCTACCCAGCTGAACGTCAAATTTGACATGTCAAACAAATAAAGGGTGATTCAATTGGAGGTTACTATTTAAATCTGTCACTACTGTGGTTCTGTCAAACAGAATCAGCTGTTATTTGACATCTGTCAATATTAAGCATTGACATTTGTAATCATGGTGCGGCATATTAGAGAAGAATGCATTTTAATGGGGGAAATTTAACCAACACAATGCGCGCATTGCGAAATAATGTCGGCGTACATAACCGTCCATTTCGAACCAAGGTTAAGAAATTAGGGTCAGTGTTGGATGTGCAAACACCAGTGTGTCCTTGTGGTGGACGGTTACGTGAAAATTTCGCCGCAGTGAGTTATATCGTTCCCAGCAATTGAATTTTTCCTACAGCTCCACGCACAGCATTTAAAAAAAAGATCTCCACCCGCATGCCTACAAGATCCAATTGACTCAGGAACTGAAACCAACAGACTATGAACAGGGTTGATTGAACCTTAGAGAACCACCAAGTTGATGGTGGTTTTTCAGGCATGAGGCTTACTATCAACTGAATGACTATCACATTTGGAGTCATGCAAATCCATGAGCCATTCATGGACAACCAATACACCCACAAAAAGTCACTGTTTGGTACGGCTTTTGGCCCGGCCGACGGAGTGATTAAGCGGTACTTCTTCGAAAATACTCGTATTGCGTCAATGACGGACGTTATTGGGACATGATAACAAATAATTTTTGGTACCAATTGGACGATATTGATGTGAAAGATATGTGGTTTCAACAAGATCGTGCCAAGCGCCACACAGCGATGAGAAAAAATGAAGTTATTGCACACAAAGTTTACGAGAGGGTGACCAAAATTGGCTACCAAGATCACGCGATATCACGCCGTCTCAGAAAGTGTATGCCAATGACCCCCAAACGATTCCAGAGCTAAAGGGCAAGGTTTGACGCATTATTTATGAATGTTATTTGGAACAAAAATACTCATCCTTCCAGGCAAAAGATCACTGGGTATGCCGATAGCTACATGCAAACTTAAATTAAAGCTGGATGCTATTGAAAGGACAATTTCTAGGTGGACAACGCGTCTAGCGACAAAACAGATTTGTGCTACGCTGGATCTGAAACGCTCTAAGAATTTCATTTCTCTCAATAGAATGCATATCAGCGCTGTTATAGGTATCATTACTAGACACTGTCTAATATTCTTGGCGTCTTCTCAAACGATTTCTGCAGAAGCTGCATGGACGGGGAAGAGGAAGAGACTATTCTTCACCTTCTTTGCACCTGCCTAGCTCTCTTCCAAAGAAGAAAACTCCACTTAGGAGCCTTCTGTTTCAGCGACCTAAATGATCTGAATAATATAGACGTTAGGGACCTTCTACGTTTTATCAGAAACTCCAAATGGTTCAATGAGTAGGCTAGAGGCCGCGTCCCAAACCCATTTGGTATTACAATGGACCTGTTACTGGTCTAAGTGTGTTGGCTTCCTAATTACAGCCACTTTAACCTAACCTTATGAACTACTGTAGGATTTATACCGAAAAGTAATTGAAAATTTAATGAAAAGGGCAGAAGTCTGCAAGGCCAGTCATGGCACCCATTTGACCGATGTAATTTTATTTCAAATTTAAATTGTAATCTCCAATTGAATCACCTTAGCCACCAGCTGCCTACAACTCTTGCATTTCTCCCCAGCCAAAACCAATAATTGTTATGATTCCTCACAGATAGGTGGCTTGATTTTGTTCATAGATGTTGGTACACCTGCAGAATTTTATGCTGTGCAGGGACTTGTTCGCAAAGTGAAACCATTTTACATGAGTCAGCTGTGATTGACAAATAAAATGTCTTCAATTAATGTGTTCACTTTTTATGTACGAGTATGTCAAGAATGCAACAAAAATGTTTGAGGAAACTTTTGAAAAATCATTTGAATCTATTCTTCATTGAAAATTTGGTACGGCGTTTGATAGGATATGTTTAACCTAGCTCAGATTTTAAATTTTAACAAAATCGTTTTAACTACTTTTGAGAAAATCGAAACAAAAATAAAGGGCATGACTGGGTACCAGATAAGTACTTGCTCTTAAATGTTGCCTCTGAGTATGAGTGCACATAACCCAGACATGAAGTTTGAAGAAAATCCGTTCAGGAGCTAGGCTGCATTACGAGGTTCATACAGATAGATGGAATGAATTGCGAGAATCACTAATAGTTCAGAATTGATCAAAATCTCGAGAAGAAAATAGCAAGGAAAAATACAAAATGGGAACAAAAATTATTTTCTAAACCTCATTTGAAATTCCTTAAACGGATACAATCGTTGGAGAAAAATTGACGTTTCATAATTAAATACGGCAAACATTCAACCATCGCTACAATTTACGTTTATTGCTCTTTTCTTCTAATTTAATGACTTCTTGACATTTGTTGGTAGTAAAATTGTAAATCCTAGTACACTGTTCATGCGAAACGAAAATTCCCGATACATACTCTTTCGATTGAGACCTGAAATTTGTTTATCATAAATTCATCTTATAAATTATTTTTCTGAACTATTAAGCACAACCAATTATGTACTTCCGCTATACTTCACGAACTTAGTTGCTTCTTGTAGAAAATACTTTGACAGTTGACAGATAATGTCATTATAACTTCAGGCAGAAGTACCAATCTTCAAATACAAAAATTCACATTTTAAAAATCCAGCTAGCTAGGAATCAGTTTAATGAACCAGTGGCTAGCCAGATTTTAAAAAACAACTGAACAACGTACTGACAGTTAAATGCAATTTAAGTTAAAAAATCGAAAGCCGCTTTTTCTATATTGCTATCCAATTAAATACTAGCTGGCGCAGACACATTTTCATAATTTGTTTTGTATACACATCGAGGGGTTGTAACCCACAAATGTGTAATTTTCTAGGGGAGGCAAAACAAATTATGTTTGGTGAGGGTTTTTGTTTTTTTTTTCTTTTTAATCATAGCTAGTACTCGTATGGATTGGTATCGATATTTTAAAATAAATCAAAAATAATGAAAAATAACGAGCGTAGGTGGCTTGACCTTTTGTCATGTCATATTTTCTATTTTGTGTGAGAGCATTATGTCGTAGGCCACTTTATTCCGCACTTTCTGTTTGTACCTATATTTTACTAGATAATAGGAATTATTGAGGTGAAATCTCTTTAAAAATGCGTTCATGTTATAAATTGTAGGTAACTCTTACTAATAAGTTGTACTTTGTAGATATTAATGTATGAAAGTTAGTAAAATATACATACATAATTTTTAGTTACTAATTAATTACGTTCTTACGAGGCTAGGCTTTTGGCTGCGGATTGTACAGCAGCTATGAGTTTTTATACCCTGTCCAGGGTGTTAAATTGCATGATCAGGACAAATTCTGATCACCGAAACGGGAAATTACATGACCAGAAAATGACTCACCCAGTAATTGAATTGTTTCTCGGGCTGTATGGCATGTGGAACCGTCTTGTTGGAACCACATGTCGTCCACATCCATATCTTGGAATTTAGGCACAAAAAACTGGTTTATCATGTCGCGATTTTAAAGAAGAATGGTCCAATGATGCCTCCCAAAATCCACACCAAACAGCAACACGCTGTGGATGCATTTGTTTCTCAACAATCACTCGTGGATTTTTTAAACCCCAAATTCGACAATTTTGACTATTAACAAAGCCACCAAGATGAAAATGAGCCTCATCGCTGAAGATGATTTTGTTTGAATTCACCTTCCACTTGTTGTTGTTCCATAATCTATTCAACGAACTCTCTTAGCTGTGTGCGGTCAACAGGCTTCAGTTCTTGAGCCAATTGCACCTTGAATGCATGAAGATGCAAATCTTTCGTGAGAATATGTTGTAGAGAGCTTCTCGAAATGTCCAATTCTTAACCAGGGTGCCGAATTGATGTTCCTGGACTGTCAACAACACTCTCACGAACGACTTGTTGAAGAACGGTCAGAGTGTCTACTACCACCAATTGATCCCGTCTCCCTGAATTTTTGAATTAATCTCTTCACAGTTGATGAAGTTAAAACGCTATTCCAACCATATTTTGTATGAAAATTGCGAACTGTAGCTGCCAAATCTTGCCCAACAATGAAAACGCGTTGTTCTTTCGTGTAGCACTCCATTTTTAATAATACTTAACTGTAAGCTGTCACGCTGTCTTTTTTTTTTGTTTTCGTTGGCAACACTTTACTACATAAATGGTGCAAAATTCAAATCTTGCGTGAATTTTGGGACACCCTTTATTTGTGATTGGCATCAAGAGTTATGACGATCTTGCCATGTTTGTCTGTTCGTCCGTTAGTCCGTATGTCAATACTTTTGGCCTTTAGTTTTGAGCTAGGAACATGAAATTTGGTGTATAGGCTGCTTAGAATCCAAAGCAGTATAAGAGTAAAAATTGGTGAAATACGCCCACAGACACGCCCACTTAATTTTGTTAGCAGTTTTCTCAGAAATATGTATTTATTTTTTTTACAAGGGTGGTTGGAAATCTTTATAGACACTATGAGGACTGGAAGCGAATGCTCTTTGTAGCGTGAGGTTTTCACTCACTAAAAATACTTCCTAGTAGCTTAAGTTTCAAAGAATATTCGCGTTGGGTAGGTAGCTTTCCAGCAAAAGCACTTGCTGATACTGATATTTCGTGCGGCTACTTCTTATTGCGCTAAGGTTTGCCACGTCCGGAATTGTGAGTCTGGCGGTGTTGCAATGACCATGAAGACGAATACGGAGTTTGCGAGCAAAGTTTGATATTTCGTCTCGATACCAGATTTTTTAAGTCTATTTGGATATCATTGATCCTAATATACCATATGGAGCATTCACGATTGCTCTTAGCACTTTATTTTGGAAAGATTGTAGTATATTCGTTGCTTAGTTTAGTACAACCCCAAAATAGTATACCATACGTCTATAAAGCTTTTAGTATTTGCTTATATAAAAAAAGTTTGCTTTATTTTGAATGTATTCTAAGCAGCCAATACATTTGTCTGAATCGATTTTCGTCGCGTTTCCTTTTAAAGTGGGGGTTCCATTTTAGTTTCACGTCTAGTATCTAGTATGGATATGTTGTTTATTTTTCTCTAAGAAAAGTTAATATTTGGTTTCGTTAAGAACAATGCGCCAAATCTTTGTCCATTCCCAAATCTCTTTGCAGCTTTTCAGTTGCTGACTCGACTGAACTTTCCTTTGTCAGTATAGCCGTATCGTTGGCGAACGTGGCTACAATGGTGCCTTCTTCTTGAGGTATGTCTCGAGTGTAGAATGGGAACAAGATCGGACCAAGAACACATCCTTGTGGAACTCCGGCAACGACACGGAAAAGTCTATTAGAAAGTTAAGATTCTAAAATTTTGTATAATTTTTCAATCATTCGTGCCACACCTTTTCGAAAGCTTAGGAGATGTCAAGAAAAGCGCTAGAATATAATCAACTTCCCTTCTAGGGCTTTTCCAAATGTATTCTATAAACCTTGATTCTGAAGTCGAAATGATACATGATAGATAGATAGGTAGTTACAATATGTATTAAACATGACCGCTTGTAGACGCTTCAATAGGAATTTTTCAAATACCTTTCATATTATCGGTAGGAGCGATATCGGTTCGTACAATTTTTTTGTCGTTAGGAGATTTTCCCGGTTTTGAAACTATTATAACTTTGTCGACTTTCCATTGTCTTGGAAAGTATAGTAGTGTCAGAGAAGCATTTATAAAATAGAGCTGTTCGATCAGAGCTTTCTTTGGCAAGCCCTTGAGGATCTGTCCGGTTATTAAATCATATCCCGGGGCCTTGTTATTTTTCAGTTTTTGTATTGCCTGGCGAAGTTCAGCCAACGATACATTTTATTTTAAAGTTATCAAGTGTCGTATTCGTACCACGAAGATCCTCTAGCAATGTCTGGCCGTCAAATGACTTAAATGTTTCTTCTAGATGCTCGGACAATAAATCTGCCTTCTCTATGTGTCCTTTTGCCCATCGGCTATTGTTTTTTTCTTATTGGTGGTGATTGCGTTTGGGGTTATTTGATACCTGAGTAATTTGAAGTCAAGCCTTCAAAAAAAAAACTCGAGATTTCTGAAATCTCAGACCACTTTTTTGAGTTTTTTTTTTACATATGTAGGTGGTTCGAATAAGTTTTATGATGGGATGGGTACTCTAATGTTTTCTCGTATCAATTCTTTTATTTCCTGCGGATATCTAATTTCGCTATTTGCAACAATTTTTCCTCCTATGGGGAGTGTTGTTCCACGCTGCAGTCTGTAATTCTTCAATAAATCTGCTAACTTCGTCTTCTATTTCGTACTGTATTTTAAGTGACACATTTAGAACCATATTTTCTTCGCAATATTTTCTAAAGCCGTCCCAGTTAGTTTTGTTGCTAGTTAATCTAGACGCTCCTTCTTTTTTCATTAGACTTTTACTTATTGCCAATACGAGGAAATCTGAAGAGACATTAAAACTTTCTTCGATGTTCTTAAAGTTCTTAGCCTTTTGCAATGAAGAAGTCTTTGAGGTCAGACGTTCTTGCTGTATCAGGGGGTCAATAGGTTGCGAAAGTTCTGCACAAACCGTAGCTCTAATGAACAGCTTTATGTCGAGCATTATTTGTAATTATCTCGAATCTAACGATTGGCATAAATGTTTTAAAAATGAGATTTTTAATTACTTCACCAGTAGGCCTTCTGCCTATCAGCTACCATAAAAAATCAATTACCATGGTATATGCATATACACTCGTGCCAAAAAAAAACACCGCATCAATTTTTCCTAAGTACTTTGTAGCACCGCCTTTAGTCTTTATGACCACTTGGACCCTTCTTGGCATAGAGTTTTTGGATTTCCTCTGTTGTTATATCTTTAGTCCATACTTCCTCTATGACTGTTTTGAGCTTTTTAATTGTTTTAGGTGCTTTGTTGCGAACTTTCTGACCACAAGTTCCCTGTTATATTAAGGTCAGGGCTATTTCCTTTCCAATTTAGGGATTCAAGGCCAATATCTGCCTTACATTGGTTTATCTGTGGAAAGAAAACAATATTCAGAAGTGGTATAAATTTCTGGTAAAAAGTTGTTTTTACTTTCGGAATGAGCGCGATGACAGGGAGCGGATTCATCCTGAGATATATATGGGATGTAGCTGCATAACTTCTCTATTGTAGGAACAACACCATCAGCAATGTTTTCTTTGTATTTCGCTTCATTTACGGAACGGTTCAAGAGTAAAATAAGGCCAAGATCCCAATTTATCATGCATCCCCAAACCATAACATATGGCCAATGCTTAATGGTGGAAAGCAAACATTCGTCTAAATATCGCTCTTTAGCTCTCCTTCCCACTGTCTGCTTTCCGTCAGGTCGAATTAAATTATATTTGGATTCGTCAGAAAATATGACACTTTTCGAATCGTTGGCGGTCCCTTCCCTGTGCCGTTTGGCCCACATCAATATTTTTTTCTTCATTACTGCAGAGATAAGCGGTTTTTTGCGGGCTTGAAGACCCACTTCGTTTAGCTGGCGTTGAACACTCCACTTGCTGATATTAATGGAACATTTCTCGTTCAAGTCTTTTCTCAATTCCTTGGTTACATCAAATAGAATAAGCGAATCACAGAAAAACTGTTCATAAAAAATTTAAAAATAATAGCATTTAAGAAGCAGCGCTGTGATAAATTCCTTCCACTTAGTGTCAAAATGTTCCCCTACAACGTAAATTCCCAAAATGATTTAAAACATAACATATTCTTTTCCTTGTGGGGACACATGTCCCATGTCACACTGTCATTATCATTGGTCTTAAAAACCTTAAAACCCTCAACATTTTTTTCATTCCTCCGATATTTGAAATTCCTACTAATTTAGATATCCTGTATGTGTCCGAACAAATTTTAAGATAAAAAAAAAGGAACCACCAGTCATCGCCAATGAACACCGACATTGACATGGGCTCCTTACGGCAAACAAGCGCACTTGTCAGACCCATGTCATATTAGTTAAATTGGGCAAGAGTCCTTAACTTTAAACAAAAGAGTCCCAAAAATCATTTAGTCAACATCCCCACCATCTGATATTTTTTTTTTTCTTTTACAAGATTTTTATCACTTTCAGAAAACAGCAGAAAAAGTATCTCCACCATGCAACCCTCGTTGTCGACCCCAACTCAATGGTTTCACCCCGTCTATTTGCACACAACTTCACCTCCCCCATTGCATTCCCGGCGAGTTGCGATTAAATATAAACAACTCCACAGTTAATGGACTCGGCGCGCTCGCCCGCCATTGACGTCTTCTCGGGGTTGCTGGTATGGTGGTGGTAATCCTGTCGGGCAACTTGCCAACTAATTCCTTGTGTTTCCTTCTTCATTTGAATAAACCCGCTGACCCAATTGCGATTGTTGCGGGGAGCTAATGCCAGCAGGAATCCCCATTAAGGAACCATCCTAGTATGTGTGAAAGCGCTTCGGTCAAAGTAAATCCCGCACATTTTTATGTGACTCAGACTCGTACGTCATTCTTGCGGAAGGATTTGTGACCTAAAGCACAAACACACATACACACACGACAAATGAGAAATCTCAGCGGGGGGCTTTCAGTTTGCGTGCTGAGAATTACCTTTGCGCGCAGACAGCGCAAACAGTAAAACCGCCGACAGAGGGAGCCAGCAAAGGATAACACGTCCTAAGGAGAAAACATCAGAGCACACAGACATAAAGTAAAAATAATAAAATCCTAACGAGAAGTGAAAACATTAGGACGTGCTTAGCCAGCCAACTCTGGAGGCCACTTTGGGTGAACATTTAGCAGTTTTGTGAATGGCAATGGAAGTGCACCAAAAGGATTTTGGGATGCTTTAGAGGACTGGATGAGGATTATAACCCTCCGACAAAGCACGGCTAATTGCATCCAACAGTGAAGGCGCTGACTGGCAATGATTATTGTTCTCGCTCTCTGTCTCGGTTTTATTGTTATGACGATTCCTTGCACTTTGGCAGCCGTTTTTTTTTTTTTTCTTTTATATGACTACACTAGGGAGTGACGGACAGCATGGTCGACGTCAATGGACGTGATGGGTTTGCTGATGATGTCAATGTTGTGGTTCATGCTTGTGGGGAGTTATTCATTTTTAATGCGATAATTGCAACATTTTGATGGTCTGCAGGACATACATAAGTAAAGAGGATGAATTTCAATGGCGTCCAGTTGACCATGACCTGAAAGTTGGGGTGAGCTGCCTCAAGAGTGTCCTGAATGTTGATTTGCATCCAGTGAGAGTACATTGATGGAGATATACAACTGTGATAATTCGCCGCTTAAGTGTTATTTTGGAATGCTTTTTAAGTACGCTACGTGATCACAGAACATGATTTATTTTTTCATGGGAAATAGGTCAAGAGCTTAATGTAATACAGAAGGGATTTTTGCTGGTTAGTGCTTATAGACCCAGTCTATACTGTGAAATATGTATGAACAAGGCAAAGCAGAATTTAAATGAACTGAAATAAACTGAAAACCATAAAAAGGGACAATAAGTTAGGCATTTACCTGTACAACCGACTTTCATGCCTGATCTGTCTCAGCTTTGGGAATTGCCAGGAATTTAGACAGGGACAAAGTGAAAGAATGAAAGGGTACCCAAAATATAGCATACACACTTTTACTGAGGACGAAAGGGATTTAATGTTTCCATTAAAAGGGAAGACCTTGAAGTATGGGACAATAAGGATGAGTTTAAGAGAGCTTTGTGGTAACGAAAAACGGATAAGTGAAGTATAGAGAGCATGTCTGAGGTCAGCAGACTGAAATTTGTGTTCCGTATAGTTATTTTAATGTTATCCTAATTTGGATTACCCGTTAAGCCGATCGAAACAAACACTTTTTCTTTCATATTCACCTGTCTGCAAGCTCGCTCACGAATCACTAAAGAAATTATGATAAAATTAGACATGGTGGGGCAAAAGTAACGTCATAATGTGAATGTATCATAATTTTTCCAAATGACGTCAAATATCATTGTGTTTTGACATTTATGTTGTAGACAGATAGAGAATTAGTTGACAACTAGCAATGGAGCGCTACACATCTGAAGAACGCGGAATTATTGTTACAGATTATTGGACCAATTTCAGGTCTGCTGTTTTAACGCAGCGTGAATTTGGTCGTCGTTATGAGGTTATGTGAATAAACAAAGTTTGCGTTTCTGGGACACGGAGAATCTACATGAAATACACGAAGAGCCATTGCATCCCCTCAAAGTGACTGTTTGGTGCGGCATTTGCAATGAAAAAGTGATTGGCCCTGATTCTTTTTAGCACGCTGACGGCACCACCGTAACCATAACTGGTGAATGCTATAAACAGATGTTAAATGAGTTTTTCTTTTTGTCGCAAGTTGCTGAATTGGGTCTCGAAGATTGTTGGTTCCATCAGGACGTAGTAACCGCTCACACAGCTCAGACAACGATGGAGATTTTGAATCACCAATTTCCGGGCCGTGTGATCTCCCGTTTTGGCGATTTGAACTGACCGGCCAGATCGCCAGATCTGACGGTGCCAGACTTCTTCCCTATAACAAGCCACAAACCTTGCAAATCTTGAAAGCCAACATTGAAGAAGAAATCACCAAATTCGAGCGAGCAACAATCCAAAATGCCGTAAAACGAGCACAAATGTGCATCTCCTCAAGAGGTGGTAATTTGACCGTTATCATTTTTTCAACTTAATGTCATCAATTTTAGACTTTCAAGTAAACTTTTCTTGAAAACAGAGCCCTAGTTCTTTCATTTCTAACAAAATGGGAGCCTATCCACATTTCTTGTGCCCCATCGTGTATAAGTTTGCCTTGGTATGTAGTTCCGTCATAAAAATCTTAAAATCGGGTGGAGGGCGGGGCATATATATATTTTTTTTTTATAAAAGGAAATTTCTAAATCCTGGAACACTGAGACTCGATTTTCTGTCCATGAAATCCTTTTGGTGTAGTGGTTGGAGAAACTTAGATTTTATTCATTTCTTTTTTATGCTCGGATGGCTATGGTTGTTGTTCTCCGTCCAGGCTCGAACCTGCACAGTTCGGGTCAGAAACCAACACACTACCCACTACAAAGTGGCCACCTATAACAATTAAATCACATTTATTTGTCGCCTTACTCAAGGATATCTGAAATCTATGAACGAAATCCAGCTCGTAAGCTAAGACTGATACTAAGTTGCTCATCTGAAAATGATACAAAATCTGATAAAGTGAGGGTAAGATATGGGTAGGAGTTTCAAAAATCTTCGGAACATCTTTCTTGCCCGGTCATTCATTGATGCACATTATGACTTTGGCGCTAACAGCTCATACAGGGCCTGGCCTAGCTTCTCGCAGCCACTCGTGTTATGCGCCGCACGAATAGTTTGGACCTACAGTACACAGATGCTTCTCATGGCAATTTTACTGTCGTATGTGGGTGGGACCATAAGGAAGTTTTTTTTTTTTTTTTCATAGATTTGAACCTTGAATCTTCAACTCAGTGATTGTGTACTTTACCACTGAACAAAGGCGCCATAATTTCATCAAAATCGGGTTAAATAGGGGCGAGATTTTTTACTCGACGTCTGAAAACTTTATTCAGAAACGGCTTATGCCAGACGATCTTTTTATGTACGAGTACCTAGTCATGACTTTTCAAACTTTCGCATTAATGCTTTCTTTGGAAACCCTTTGCCTTGGTTTTTGGGGTTTTTCAATCGGAATATTTAAAAAAAAAAAATGCAAAAAATATATTCGAATTTCTTGGAAACTTGTCTTTCATTTGATATATCGCATGTTTTGGTGGAAGGATATTTTCTTTCCCACAACTCCAAATAAAATATTTCTTAGAATTTACTTTATTTTTGTGCAAAATTCCAGCGCCTAGGAAGTCTAGGTCTTATTGTTCAAAAGCTACAAGCGTGTGTCATTTAGACGGACAGATAGACAGGTACTATGTCGAATCCATTGGTGTTACGTTTTATACAATTCTGGTATGGACCGCTAAACAGTTTGCTTCCAGAAAAAAATATTTTGGCTCCAACAGCCTAGCTTCTCGCTGCCATTCCGTGCTATGGCGATTCATGCCGTTTCCAAAGGGCAATTTCTTCGATTGAGAGAAACTTCTCATGACAATTTAACTTTCGGAAGTCTTTCAGACGTTCACAAGAGGTGCCAACATGAAAAACTTGTTGGTACAGATTTTTTGTTACTCGAACCTTGAGTTGTTTGGCCGCCAATTTGATTTGGTTGGAATTTGTCAGTTCGCATTTAACGGTCGTGGATAACAAGTCGATAACAATATATTATGGAGCATCTAACGCCCCAAAAACGTGTTAATACGTTTGGAGGTATTAAAATATTTTATCTAAATAATCATTGAATTGTGAATATACGAAGAAATTCTTTTGTATTTTTTTTATTTAAATCATATGCGTAGCAAGTCAACCATTCAGCTTATAATGATTAACTTTGAAAATCAGTACACACTGACAGGTAAAGCGAAGTTCGGCTGAGATCGTTGCGTAAATACGGGACAAAATATTGCTGCAGAGGCAGATAATATTGATGAAAGTTCGGGCAGCTTCGTTAGATGCCGTGCACAAGAGTTTGGAATGCCTCCGGCAATTTTATTTATAATAATAAAAAAAAAAGATTTGCACTTGTACCCCCATAAAATTCAATTGACTAAAGGAAAATGACCATTTGCCCCGTGAAGGGGGAGTGAAAAGTTTTGCAGCTCCATATTGACGACCCAAATCATTATGAGTGACGAAGCTCATTTCGAGTTGTCTGGCTTTATTAATAAACAAAATATCCGCTATTGTGGGAAAAATCTACCAAACCGATGTTCTGGAAGGCGTTGTGCTGGTACTTGACAAACAATTGTTTTCAAGCAACCAGTGGACTTCCAACAAAACTCCGTGACAGCTCATAAAGCAGAAACAATATAGGACCATCTTAAAAACAATATGCCGGACTGCATAGCTGCAAACGATTGGCTGCCAGGCTGCCCAGACCTCAATCTTTTGCATTATAAACTGTGGTCTATTTTAGAGGAGATGGCTTGTTCTATTCGACATCCAAATATTGAGTCCTTGAAGCGGGCAATTGTCTGTGCAGTGGACAATTTTCCAATGGGCGAGGGCGTGCTGCGAACGATGAGTGACCAGGCTGACTCAAGGCAGTATAAATACAAATGGCGGCCATTTCGAATAATTTTTTTAAATATTGTTTCCTAAATTATATTTTACAAATAAAAAATATTTTACAAATAAAATCAAAACAAAAGCTCATTCGTTTTTTTTTTTTTCACCAAAAATAATATTTATAAGTGAGTGCTCATTAGCCGATCTAGCGATTCCACTTAAGAGATTCTAGCCAAGAACTCTCTGATTTCTTTAGAAAGCCTTACATTTAAATGGTCTTACAGAAGATCTTGGGCAGTCTGAAAAATTGTGCGCTGCTAGTAATACTCTTGAAGAAGCTGCGCCTCTGAGACTTACCTCCTTCAATTACAACATAAAATATATGGGGCGGTTTCAATCCGTCTGTAACAGATTGTGTGATGCCCTATCCTTTTATATATTTTTTTTTATTTTTTTTAATATATTTAATGTCCTATTTTCTCGTCCCGTAGTAAAATAGCCATAGAACTTGGTCTAAATTATTGATATTTGCATATAAATGTCGTGAATCTAAATAAAGTGGTTCTCCTCTGCACAGATGTTCTGGTCAGAGGCTTAGATGTACCCCAAATCGATTGAGCTAGCCAGTATTTATGACTTGACTTGGTACATACATACTCGTACACTGAAATGCAAAAAAAAGCAACACTCGAGTAAAACAAAACATTTTGACATTGAATTGCGTTATTCACTGTGGTGTTGAAAGGGTAGAGATATCTCGTATTTTTGTAACAGGTTTTTTTTTTTTTTTTTTTATAATTTGCACGTGTTAAAGGGGATATGAATACCCTTATACTAATTTTTAGAACACGTGCGTTTTGTGGAAAGGGGAAGAGGCAGAGAGAAAGACAAAGTGGTGTAGTTTGAAATTCAGGTGGTATTAAGTTTCTGTAAACTCCAGATAACTGGGGAGTATTTTGTTTGTTTTCGCTATTATTGTCGTTGCTTATGATTCACAGTATTTTTTCCGTCCTCCTGATGTCATCATTACGATCAAGTTGCATTTTAGCCATATGACCACCCTACTGCCAGTGTTATGCCTTCACAGTAGAGTTGACTTAGCTTTTCGTAAGTGATCGACTTTTTTATTTATTTCATGCGAAATAAATAGATGATTCTTGATATCAGGATTCGAACCGTGAATCAATAGCGTGACAAGCGATGATGTTACCACTACACCACGGCCACCCTTAATTCGATTCTACATAAACAATTGCAGAATTCCTTTAACTAGCAGATAAACTTAAACAACTGTAAAAAAAAATATTTTTTTTGTTTTTAAAGGGAAGGAGGTGTGCCACTCTCTAGAAAAGGTGCGTTAACGCACCAATGGTCACACGATAGCAAAAAGGTGTATTTACAGAACTTTATTTTTTTTAAAACTATTATTTATAAAAAAACATATATATTACTTAAATATAGTATATGTACTTGAAAGCAAAACAGAAGATTTATTTTTTTAAGTTTTCGTGGTATTCCGCGAAGCATTTATCATGTAATGCAATGTTACACTGACCGCATATTTTGTTTGTGTGAGACTTACATAAGCGGCAGCGTTTTCGTTTTAGTCCTGCAAAAAGTATTATATTTAAATATATTGTTGTTGCATTGTATTTTAAAATGTACCTCGAGTTATAATAAGGTGCTGTCCACGATCAATTTCATGAACGTCCGGTTACCTAGGTCTTCTGCTCCGAGTAGGTGAATAACTCTTACCAAACGACCATGAATTGATGATGGCTAAGTCTATCATCCACATAACAATGGAACTATACCATTTCTTTCCTCGAAACCTAATCCTATAATTTGTTATGTGCTCATCAAGCAAATCTACCCCTCCCATATGAGAGTTGTACTGATAGTTCACATTGGGTTGAGGAATATCTATTCTTCTCTTGTCTGCGAAAGAAAACCGTTTCACATTCCGAATAGGATTACTGCCATTACATTCGAGATCATTGTGACGATTTTCTTATCCCTCCATCTGGTCAAAATCTGTTTGTTTTCTTTGTCGTGGTATGAATCAAAAGTGCCCCTTTCTCTTTTTAAAAATATTTTCTTTTCTACAAGCGAAATATTTTTGATACGGTTTTCGCGTAAGGCTCCAGTTCCTCCATATTCCATTGAAGACAGCTTAGACAGTAAGTCCGGGGCTTGAGAAAAAGTTGTCAAAGAAAAACCCAAATTTGGCTAAAGGAAATTCTTTTCTCATTGTGTTACTGAAATCGAGCACAACGGACTCGCCCAAACCCAAAGAAATATCTCGATCTTCACTTTTTCCTTGATAGTTTCGAAATTGGAGACCATAGCCATATTTGTGAGCAGCAACCCAAGCCTTGTATCCGAATCGCACAGGTTTATTTTGAATAAACTGCTTACAGCTATTCTTAACAAAGTACGGAATCATTGATTCATCTACAGAAATTAAAAAATTAAAAAAATTTTTGTTTAGATGTTCAATCAATGGACGTATCTGTAATGGTTTACATATAAAAGATAAGAAATCTTTAAAATATTGAATAGTATCCTACCTTTTTCATTTTATCTGTTGGTGAGTATTGAGGATCTGTAAAGTATAAATTTGAGAAAATGTCTTCAAATTTATTTCTGCGCATCGCATTGACTACTAAGTCGTTATGACAATCTTCTCGAGCTTCCTAAAACATTCGCTTTCTTGGCACATATTTTGCCGATGTGGCCTCTTAATTTCTACAAATGTCTTGGCTTTTTGTTCCTTAATTTTGCACCCATTCAATGCCAAACATGCTCAATGGGTTACATGCCCGGACTGTTTCCGGGCCATTGGAATGAATTTATATCCAATTCTGCTTTGTAACTTTGAACTTAGAAAAAAAATTGGATGAAACCGATAGAAACACCATGAATCGTCCTGAAACACAACACCCGTGTTTTATTGGATCATATTGTAATATGCGGGCTACGGCTCGAGTAGATAAAACAATATTCTGTGAAATTATTTTCTTTATTTTCTAGTCTATAAAACAATTCCAGTTCACACTATACTATTCTTCACAAATTCTTTTCTTACAAGGTCTCTTTCCTCTCAAATCACTTTATCTCCTTTCTATTACTTAATTCACAAATCCAAACTAATTACTTCTTCTTGTTAAATCTCAACTTTCAATTTATCACAAAATTACAACTTCGCCCATTATCACTTTTCTAATCTCTTCGCCACGGTTTTAAAACAACTGCGCCGTTTTTGATCGCCATCTGTCCTTATATAGCAGAAGTTTCTGATAGCCAGAAACTTCTAGCAAATTCTTCGACCACTGGAACAAGAGAAATTCCAAGATGACAATCATTCTTGCAGTTATAATTCCCTCTCATCCGTGATATTATCCGTCTCTTTCGTAGACATGAACTGTGGAAACCGCAGACACGAACCTCGAATGAAAGGACACTTCGAACCAAAATTCTGCCAGAATGAAAAGACACTTCGGAATTTGTTGCATCATACTTTTAGGGGGCGTAGTTATTATTATGCTACAATATCCTCTATAGTGGAAACCACTCGATTTTCTCTGAACTCTTTGTATTTTACAGCATTTATGGATTCATTCACCGGCAATTACAATTTCCCAAACCATGATACTTTTGGATCTTTTCGCATTAGCTGCTACACATTCTTCCTTCAACCATTCTCCAGGTCAACGTCGAACTGTGGTCTTTCCATCTGCAAATTATATGACCTTTTGCTAGTCATCTCGGATTCAAATATGCCTTTCACGTGACCATTATAAGCGTAAGAAGTGCCGCCCGGTAGTCAAACAAACCTGCTTCGTTAAGCCGTTTTTGATCTGTTGTCACAGAGATATCTATCGCCGTGGTTTCCACAATATTTCTTCTTATTGTGGTGCAGTAACGAACCGGTTCCTTAACCTTGTCTTCTTTATATGGTGGGAAATTCTAAGAGTAGTACGAGTACATCTTTTAAAATATCGTTTCCACTTTTTTCTTTTTTGCTCATTGTGCACTTTCCAATTCACGGTCAAAAAACCATTATAAAACCTAGGCGACTTCAAAAACAAGTAAACCTCTGACAAAAAGAACTATTAAGAATCTTAATTACTAGATAATGAAAAAAAGAGCTTTCGACGTTCAATAAAAAAAAAAATGGAAACAGAGGAGGTCGAAGTAAAATTTCCTATTTCACTGGAGTGTGGATTTTTTTTTTGTTGAATTAAAATCTGAAATCCCTGTACATAATATATTCCAAAAATCATTTCGAAATAGAGATATTGAAAGCAAACAGTTATGTACATAATTTGCTGTTCTTTTCTATTCCTAATTCCCCTTCTGCTCACGTTGTGTACGAAAAATCAAAAGGGTAGCAAAAATCCCCTGAACGTTAGTCTATTATGAAAAAATCACTCTTTTTTTTGTAAAGCAAACAAACTACCAACGATGTGCAGTTATTACTCCTTTTGAGTATTTATACACTCGGTTAAAAATAGCAGCACTCTCAAACATTAATATCCATCGACTAATACCCTCTTTGTGGACTAAGTACACACTCCACTCGCTAAAATGCTCATCAATTTACTGTACGAGCATACATCTTCTCGTTGCAATAATATTGCAAATGTTGAATGAGCAACGAAAGGTAAACACCACGCGATGAGTGTTTACATTTAAAAAAAAAACCTCAAAGGATTCGAGCACAAGTAGGGTTTACTATGAAAAGGACATCCCCCTATTAACACCGTCAGTTCTTAATTTTACATTTAAATCGTTTTTTTTTTACAAAACGGGGGACCCTATGTCATACGTTCAGATCGACACAAGGAAATAAAATTATGTTTAATTTGTAGGGTCAAAGAGTATCAATCAAAACAGAGCTGCCAGGCAGGCAATTACAGCTCATACGCTCTCATAATTCAAATCTATACACAAACACACATATGCCTATCAAACTGACAGCATGTCATTTCAGCAAGATTAGTTTCATACGTCAAAATCCCTGATGGATGTGACATAACTTTTCATATCTATTATAAATGATGCTGAAGAACGAGGAACAAACAGAAAAGAAATGAAACCGAAACTTTCCTACAGGATAACACGATATTAGAGCTGATACCCAGATATCTCAGATACCCCGTACATGTGTCCCAAATTGTAGTTAAAATTAGGTACAATACGTCAGAACGTAAGCTACTCGTTTGCTGTCCTGCCTCAGAGGTCAAAAAGGAAATTAATCATCCTCCCTGTAGGGCGCTATGACACCCAAACGTCACGTCCACCTAAGTATGCATCATTGGATTTGTCTTAAACTAAACGATTTCTTTTGTGTATTTAACATTTTATAGGAGTTCTCCTCTTGAGAACTTTCCACGAGGGTACGAGGTAAATATGAAATGTAAATAATAAGTTTTAAATTATAAACGATCGAAGGAAAGTTTATCCGCTGTTCGTCAGCGTAAGGATGCGGAATTACATTAGGCAGATCCAGAGGCAGGAAGAGGATTTTTCGTTCAGGATATACACTTTTTCAACTGAGATTTGAGGGTCGAAAACTGGAAATGGTTCACTAACCAAACCATTTTTCCTATTCAACCCTGTAAGTCTTTTTTTTTGGGCGGGACTAAATGAAAGGGGAATGCGGTTCAAGAGCTAAAAGCATCCCGAAATGTTTTGCACAGACAGCTTAAATTAAGTTGCGGTTCCATAGTTATCCATACAAAACTGTCGAATGGAATAAACATCAAAAGATTAAAAAATTTCTAGTTTGAGGATGTTACGCATCTGATGCAGGGAACGGTGTTATTATTTCATCGCCAAAAGTGCTCTATCGCTTATAGCTTTTCTCATTGTTCGAAAAACTTTGTGCAAACAATTTTTTTTTATAAAAGGCGGACCATCGGCTGGTTTCATTTTGATATTGACAGCTCGCTCGCACTCAACAAATTGACAGAAACACAGTATCACATTTTCGCGGTTCGTAATGAATCCATTTCCGCTTGAACTATGTTGGGAAATATTGAAAACTTATTTCCAAAGTGAGTGCTGTGTTGCCGAAACACAAGTCAACCTTGTGTTCGTCCTGTACGCTCAGCCGAGAATATTGCTGTGTGACTGTTTGGTGTAGTTTGTGGAATGGCGGCATTATTGGCCCATTTTTCTTCGAAGATGAAGATAGCAACAACATTATGGTCAACGAATAGTACTACAGGAGCATGATAACCGTTTTTTTTTTTTTTTTTTTTTCCAGAAACTGAGGAAATGAACATGGACGTTCTTTGATTCCAGCAAGATGGCACTACGTGACGAACAAGCCGTATAACCATCGATCCGTTTGGTGATGTTTCTTGACCTCCGCGGAGCTGCGATTTGACACCGTTGGAATTTTTTTTTGTGGAATACCGTTAAGGATTGATGTTATGCTGATAATCCAGAAATGATTCAAGCACTTAAGCACAGCATTGATGGAGCTATTAATGAAATAGAGTCCTGAACCACCAAAAATGTACTGCAAAATTGAGAGGAAGTGCTACTGCCAAATTGTATTCCATAAGTAATATGAAAATGTGATCTCTTCCACAAAGCTAACAACTTGGAAATATATTAAACAAATTTTTTTTTATAGCAATTTTGAGAAGAAACCAACAAATGGCCCACCTAATATATAAAAACGGGGTTTTTTTTTTTAGAGGTGCAGAACTTTAAAATAAAATAAAATACATACAAGTTATGGTAATGGCCATGGTATTAACTTTATTGAAAGGATGATTTTATGCTATTAGTGCCTAAATATAATCTCGGGCATATGGGTGCAGCGGCTGGTTCAAATCTGGAAGTTAAATTTTCGCCCCCTTTTTGGAGCAGCTGGGGCCATATATCGGCAGTAACGCGTCGAATGTTGGCTCCCAAGTCGTTAATCGTCTCTCGTTTATGGGCGTAATCTAGCAACTTTACATATCCCCACAGAAAATAATCCAAAGGTGTTAAATCAGCCATTTTTTGGAGGCCAATTCACAGGTCCATTACGCGAAACTATGCGCTCATCGAGTGTTTCCTTCAATAATTTGATATTTGCGCACCGTCTGGCAAGTTGCGTCGTATTGTTGAAACCACAGCTCTCCCACAAGCCATTCAATTGGGGAACTAAAAAGTCAGTAATCATGGATCTATAGCGCTTTCCATTGACTGTAACATTCCGGCCGGCATCGCTTTTGAAGAAATATAGACCAATTCCACCAGCCCATAAAAAACACCAAACAGATTTTCTTCACTTCAAATGCGGTAATTTTGCTAGTTCACGTAACCATTCAACCAAAAATGAGCCTCATCGCCGAACAAAATTGTTGTGGAAATGAGGATCAAGAGCAATGACGAACGTACGACGTGCACGATGGCCAAGCAGCTTCAGTTCTTGCACGAACTGGATCTTGTAAGCTCGTAAACCAAGATCTTTCCTCAATAACTTCCATAAAGTGGATGGACACATCTCGAATTGCTGTATAAAATGGCGAATCGACTCAATCGGGTTCTTCTCAATACTATGATCCACAGCAGCAACAGCTTCTTTGGAGCGCACTGTATGACATCTCTCTTGCGGATGTGTAGAGTATGCGTGGTGCGAAAACGATAAACGATTATGTCGACCGTAAAATGAAAGTAGCGCACAGTAAGTTTTACGAACAGAACCACGATTTTCGAAATAAATTTGCACAATTTGTAACCGTTGTTCTGGCATAAGTCTATTCGTGGTGAAATGACGAACCGAACTGAGCACAAATTAGGTGTCAGCTGTCAAATTGGCTGCCACTAGAAAAAGTATTACCAACTCGAAAAACAAATCTCTAAAAAAAAAAACTTTATGTACATATATACTCACTAAAAGTACAGCTTTAATTTGGAATGTCGCATGATGGGGTGGACTAATATTTTTGTATTTTTAATGCTATTGCAGAAAAAAGGTATTTTTTAAAAATGTTCCTTAATTATCTTCGTTTCACCACTTATTATTTGCGTGCGAAATTTCAGATCCTTATGGCAAACGGTTCAAAAGTTACAAGTGTGTGACACAGGGCCATTGTTGAATCCATTAATTTTCCGTTTCATAAATACAATTCTAGTACACTAAAAACGAACCACACTTCACTTAAGACTTGCCCGGAAATATCGCCATAGATTTGATGCATCAACGTATCTCATCCACTAAGCATTGTGTCACCCTTGACACCAGCCCCACATCAAATTATACCCAATAATTCCGAATCAATTCCCGGTCATTGCATAGAACTTTAACACTTTACCCAAGCGTCTTCGACCCCACAACAGAATGTCTTGACACAAATTGTTTAGCGCCCGCTTGTCGCACACAGACGCGCAGCGATAAATACGTGACCAGAATTTAACCATGAAATTCAATTAAAAACTTCAGAGCTCCGATTATTAACTTCTTCCTCTATCCACCCAAATTCTGGGACTCAACCCAATCGTTGTTGCTATTTATTAAGTGACGAAGGATGCCAAAGCAGTGGGTCGACAGGAAAAAAAATCGACATCCCTTCCATCTGTTTGTCCAAGCGAACTAAATTTTCTGAGTTTTTCGCGAAACCAAAAACAAACTTTATGAATCTTCGTCCTTCGTGTTCTCCGGTTATTTCCTAATCCCATTTGCCACGCTGCTTTCGTTGTCTTTTAATTAGCCGATTTCCCATCCCAAGTCTTCACCAAACATTCAAACTCCTCCTCGGGTCCTTGCCGAAGTCGATCTTTGTGGCGCAATACGCGTCACACCGTACACCCACAAAAGGGTAAACTGGGTGTTACTTGGTCGTCTCTTTTGGTGAACTCTTAATCCTTCACGCACAAAGCCAAAACCAAGAAATGTAAGAGAAAGAAAAGTAAGCTCATCAAACACACAAAAACTGAACTGATTTCTGACCTAAATAAATACGTACATAGCATTGGAGTGGTATAGATACTTGGGAGCTGAAAGACTGGGATGCATGGTGTGGGTGAGAGATCCCTTTTCGTGTATGTGTTGTCGTTGTCGTCGTGGAATCCTTTCCTTGAGGAAACTTCTCTTCGTGAGTGAGGATAAAAATCCTGTAGAACTAAGCGGTCGTATTTGGATTCGTTTTGTTAAGTAAAGATTCGGCTAATTTTTTAATCGGAAGACGGAAACTCATAGGAATGCTCGGTTGGCTTCGGAGGATTATAAGTTTGTAAGCAACAGCTGGGATTGCCATGAGAGTTTTACTTTATGTGTGCAATGAGGTCTTGCGAACTAAGAACTAAAGTTTATAAAGGAGATTAGGTTGGGAGAAGGATATCTTAAAGATCAATATGAACAATTTTATATTGCACAAAGTTAAGATTTAAGTTCGGAGAAGTTAAACTTTATTAAGGTTAAGAAGTTCGTAATAAATTATGTGAGGGTGACACTTTTTGGGACTGGCTTTGACGTAACTACTTACTGTGTATTCAAGTAAAGTGTGTTTGAATAACAACTGCACTCTATTTAAGCTTTAACACCTTTAGATATTCTGTTCTAAGTAAGACTTTCTACGGGAGTAACATGATTACCTTGGGTTAATTTGTTAGGGTGACAGCACTGTGCTTATGTTCCGTATCTCAAAAGATTCATTGTGATCCCCACTCTGGTATGAACATGAAATTGAAAAAAAAAACAGACAAAAAAAGGGGTTCTTTATGGAAGTAAAGGACGATCTTAGAGTGCAATTCAGTGTTTGCCACAGATAGGTGTCTGAATATTTTATTTATTTTATTTATTTATGGAAAATGTATCGCTTACACCTAAGATACAATATCTTTACATCGTGTGAAGCAGTATTAATGAAAAAAAATAATTTCGGGCATATGGCCGAATATGAATTGTTGATGCGCTCGATGTTGGCTTTCAAGGCTTGAATCGTTGTTGGCTTGTCCGCATAGTCCAACGACTTCAAATACTCCTACAAAAAATAGTCCAGCGGCGTGTAATCACACAGGCAACAAGTCCATTTCTAAAGACAATGTTACCATCGAACACTTACTTCAATAACTCGATGGTTCCGCCGGCAGTATGGCATGTGGCACTATCGTGTTGAAACCAAATATCCTGCAGACCATGTTCACGGACTTTTGGAAACAAAAAATTGTTGATCATGGCTCTATACCGGCCAAACAGTGCATTTTTCAGGATGCATCGGATTTTCCACTCTATAAAACCGACAAAAAAGCCACTGAGACAGAAGTGAGCCTCATCACTGAACAAAATTTCATTCAATCACTGAACTTATAACGCAAGCTGTGATCGTTCGGCTTCAATTCTTACACCAATTGAATCTTTAAGCGTGAAAACCAAGATCCTTGCGCTAAATCTTCCACAAAGTCGATGGACACACGCCGAGTTCTTGCGCACTATGACGAATCAATGAATTAGGATCTTCCTCAACACTGGTCTCAACAGCGTCGATATTTTCATCTGTGCGCACACTAAACATTTTTTTTTTACTGAACACTGATTTTTAAAATAAATGTCCACAATTTGTAAACGCTGCTTGGATGCAAGTCTTCGCACTATGATTTGCCAAACAATGCTAAATAAAAAGATGGCGTCAGCTGTCAGATTAACTATCAGCTATCTTAGTGTTGCCATATTGAAAAGAAACCGTACACTTTTATTATAATTGAAAGTATTGTATATTATCTTTCCATTTTAAGGTTCAAGATTTTTAGCAAACTCAACAAATTCGATTCTGGTGTTGTTAAGTAAAATTGGAGGAAAGTAGGACAGATGAAGGGTATTACGGGAAATAGTATGATTTTTTATGGTCCAAGGGACAATTTTCGTTAGATCCCTGTTCATGGATTGCGCATCATATTCAGTAAGGCCTAAGGGGCAGCTCAGGTACAGCTGTACATCATCCGCATACAAGTGTACGGAAGAATTTTGCTCAACCTTACGTAAGATATTAATGTACAGCGAAAATCATAAAGGTCCTAATATTAAACCATGTGGTACTCCACTCTTGACTGGTAAGAAACCAGAGGTTCTATCACCAGTGACTACAGCCTGTACTCTTCCACTTATATAATTGGACGCTAACTTGACTGTGGAGTGAGAAAATTTAAATAAATGTTTTATCTCGTGGCAAACGATTTCGTGGTTGACTGAACGAGTATCAAAGGCATTTGAAAAGTCAAGAAGTGTCAGAAAAGTAACCCAGTTTTTATTGATTGGTTGGCGGATATCATCAACTACATCTAAGAGAGTAGAGGTACAAAAGTGTTTCGGTCGGAAATCTGATTGACGCACACTAATCATGTTGTTACTTAAAAACTGTGGCATTTGTTTATGCATAAGGCGTTCAAAAACCTTTAGAAAGGAACGGCAGAATAGCAATGGGCCTATACTCAGCTGTTGACCCAATGCGAGGTTTGCGAACAGGGATGACTTTAACTGGCTAGTAAACCGGTGTTTTTTTTATGGTTGCGCCAAAGGGTGTGTAATCTTCATATGTAGATACCAGTAGCCCGTGGTACTGGCATGCACGATTCGCAAACCTGAATGATCAAGGCCAGGAATACGCCTACGTACTAAACTACACCCTGCACACTTCGAACCACTCTCCTCGCCGTTAGTTATTACTTCGTGGGGCTGGTTAATCTTTTAGGCTACATTCTCTTCAACGCCTATTTTGTTCTTAGGTGATTGACACTCCACTGTTCGGATTATACGAGTTACTTTGGCGCTCTATGCGCCTAAGGTCGCTGAGTATGCGTACCGCCACATTACGAGTACTTACGATGGTCCAATTTTCGTCATTCTGAGGAATGCAATTTACGACATCCTCGGGAGTGGGCCACTCTCCAAATTGGCCCCGAAAGACGATCCTCTCGGTTTCATATCGCGGGCAATGAAAAAACACGTGTTCCGCCTTTCCAGGACATTTTCACAATGTGAACAGTTTGGGATAGTTTCATGTCTGCGTTTGAAGAGGTATTCTCTGAAACAGCCATGTCCCGTCGGAAACTGAGTCAGATAAAAGTTTGTTTCGCCGTGCTTTCGTTTTATCCATACATCGATCGCTGGAATAAGGCGATGCGTCCATCTCCCCTTTACGGATATGTTTCACTGTTGTTGACAGGTACCAATACTGCGGGCACTTCCGTATTCTCTTCTTTCGTTGTCTATCCGGCCATTTCGAACTCGTTCGCTTTTTAGTCTTGTCTTTACTTCAGCGAGTAAGTCGATAGGTAGCATTGAAGATGCGTGGACTATAACATCATCCGACACAGTTCGAAACGCACTTTCTACCCTTAGTGCGCTAAGACGGTGAACGGATTTAACTCCACGCACATACGACTTAACTTTCGCGGCACTTGACCATATTTCTGCTGCGTACATACATACCTATATATATAGAACTGGCAGCTCCTGCAAGTAGAAGTCTTTTGTTCTGTTTTGGGCCTCCGATATTACTCATTAGCCTTGAAAGTGCACTAATAGCGTTTGAAGATTTTTTATATGCACACTCAAGATGGTGTTTGAAACTTAAACGAGCATCAATAATCATTCCAAGGTACTTAATAAACAATTGAGAAACCGCTTCGTGCCGTCCGACTCTAAACGATATCGTTTCTCGAACTTTTCTACTTGTAACAAGCACCGTCTCAGTTTTATGGTCAGCAAGCTGCAGACCGTCTGCAAAGCCGATGATTGACGCTTCTCTTGGAATCGGTAGGAGTAAGATTTCATCATATATAGCGTTCCACAGAAGGGGCCTAACGACCGAATCTTGTGGGACCCCGCCAGTTACTTTGTATGTCCTAATTCCGTCGTCAGAATCTTAGAGGCGGACACTGTTCGCAAAATACGAGTATCTGTCGATAAAGACAGCTCATAATGCATTCCCAATTCGCTAAATTAAATCCTTTTTCACATCCAAGGTTATAATGGCGCAGTATTTTTTGTTGCCTCCTTTCCAGCGCCTGCCTTCTGTAGCGATTCGGGCTCTCGTTATTATAGCGTTTATTGCATCTATCGTGAAGCGTACCGTACGGAAACCTGTATTGATGTTCCGAGAGACCTCCTGCTGTTTCAACTGCTGGTAAAAGTCTGTTGTAAATTATCAGCTCAAGTTTTTTTTCGACCGTTTAGAGCAAACAAAGAGGAAGATAGGACGAAGGTTCGTTTTAACTGCCCTTTCCTTTTGGCAGTAGGTCTTGTCTCTTGGCGCTTCCAAGGCTCAGGGAAAACGCTTTCGTGAAGACACGTGTTAAACATTTCAGCAAATAAATCGGGTCTAGTTTTAATAGCGAATTTTAGGGCTTGAATAATTCTTCGCGTGTTATCACAGGTATGAATGCACTTTCGTAAATGCTTTGACTACCCTGCTTTCCTGGCGAGGAAATAGGGTCTCAACTATTTGTCTAAGCAGTACCAGACACGTTGGCGATTGCAAACGGGGTCTTTTTAGCCTCATTGATACAATTTTGTATGCTTTACCCCAGACGTCGTTGTTAAGTTGTTCACAAAGGTCCTTAAAACAAAGACGCTTGCTACACTTAATCGCTTTTTTCAACCGAGTTCTCGCTTCCTGATATGCGTTACAGGTGGGTTGCAGTTGCTGTTCACCTACATACCGAGTCCGTGTTCACTGGGAAATTCTTCGCGCTCGGTGACACACCGCTCTGAGTTCCGCTATTTCTAGGATCAACCAATATACTGGAGGTCAATGTTTTCCTGTTCCCAGCCTGCACATTGATGTATTACATGCATTGACTAATAGCTGTGATACTTGCGATACGTACATATACCCCAGCTTAATTATCGCCTCACTAACGACGAAGCTTAGAAGGTCTTCATCTAAAGCATTCACGTTCCGTTTTGAACGCTTGAGTGCTGTCCGGCTGGTGCGGATTGCTAGCCCGGTGCCGGCGGTGAATAGGATAGCATTGTGACCCCAATGCGTATAGTAAACCGGTATAGTTAAACCTATTTGTCTCATACATTTGAGTTTTTACCCCTAACCGTTCCCCACTCCCATTCACTTATCGTCTTATTGCCACTTTTTCCTATAGTGACTTCTGAGCCAACAACCCCACTCCTACTGCAATAAAATATTGTAAAATCTGCAAAAGTCTCAAGGTCCGAGTTCTAGAAAACATTAAAAAGTTTTTCACGGTGCCAACGTCCGACAAACATCCAAGAGTAAAATTGCCATGAGAAGTTTCTCTTAATCAAAGAAATTGTCCTTCGGAAATGACACAAAACCGTAGGCGTTATAAGCCCGTTTAGTTTTTATCACGGATGCCAAGCTTCGACTGTACCATCGGATAGCACTCACAGCATTTCCTAGTATTATCAACACTCTTTTCAACCAATTAAGGGGGGATATGTACATGGATTGGGGAATATATCCTCACACCCAACCAAGCAGGTTACAACTCATAAAGTTCGGTTAGTCCACTCAGTTTCGCGACAAAGAGGCAACCAAAATTGCACTAAATATTCTTCCATTATTTCTTCAAGTAATAACTTCTCATACAAATCACATCAACACCAACCACTGGATTCTTGATGAATTTTAATTTAAAACAAATTATATGGCATTCCACACATACTCATCACATGGCATCCGTTGACACTATGCTAACAACCGGAATGCCCGACAATTGCATGACAATCGCAGCAATGTGCGCATTGTTAAGCAGCACCGAACTACACTCTCCCTCTCAGGTAAACACTTGCACTACGTAGCGGCGAATGGATACAACGGCCAAAGCGAACAAATCCATTACACGGAACGATTACTCAACTCATTCGTGACGCCACACATTCATCCTTCGGATAGCACATCCATAGCCGTCCTCCCATAGAGATAATCCCCAATGGATGCCTGACCATGTACCGTGTTTATTTTGTGCTCCAAAAAGGATATCGCGCGAGAAAGGAAATTGTTTTATATGTGATTAACGTTTGTTGCCTTCACACACATAAACAACTGGTAAATATACACAAACACTTTCTGCCTGACGTGTAAACACTCATTGCGGACCATCTCATTGCCAGAGAGGAAGGACTAAGTGCAGCTGAAGAGCACCGCCACAGCCACTGCCGTCTTTTCCTAATGCCCCAGCAAATGACTTGTTACACGGAAGGACACGAGTTGTTCTTTGTGAGGTGGCGGGCGTGTACGAGTATAGTGTACCTATACATGAATTTATTGCATCCTCTTTTTAAGTGAAGAAGAGATTTGAAGGACATTAAGAGGATAAAATCCATGAGAATTTTTCTACATATACGAGTAGATGCAGTATTTACTGACCCCTCTAATACAGGGTGGCCGAGTCTTTCCTCTTTGTGCACTGTGACTGAGTCCTTTTCCTCTTTTGAGGGGATAATTTAATATCGCTTAGAGCGAAACGGGGGTACAAGTGGTTGGAATCAATTTCATCCTTCATTTGCTGCTACTGCTCGGCGGTCGTCATGCCGTCCAAATTGATGGTAGCGGCTACCAAGGGGAGGATTGACGTGGATCTGTCCGTGACATACGATTGAACTCAATGAACCCGAAAATTTGCCACTTGCAAATCATAAAGCGAGGGATGATCCACGAAGGGTTGAGTTGTGAAAAATGGAAATGTCATTTGATTTGAACAGTGGCTTAAATCGATTTGCATTTATGACACTTTTAAGGCTTTCTGTAGCAGTTGTCTTTTGAAAAATGAAAAGCTGGTGCTTCATGCGTCAAGGCTTTCATACCAAATATTAAGAAGCTGACAACATTCAAGTACGCGTCAGCGATGTTTTTTTAACGCCTAAAAGTGGCTTAATTTATCTCAAATCTCTACCACCTTACGTCTTAGGTTTCACCTTCTATAGATATGAAGTCACCTGTATTGTACTGCTTTAGCATGAAAAGATAAGTGATAACGGCTTCAAATTAAAAGATTTTGGGTAGACTGGGACGCTTTCTTTCAGCTCAACAAAATCCGACAGTCTCACAATCGAAACAAAATTCAAAGATCTTATGAGATAGCCAGACAACTGAAAGCTAGCTTTAAGCCACAATATGCACAAAACCATCGGCCAAGTATGAATACATGAAAGCAGGTCAGATGTTGATCACAACAATTCACGAAATACGAAATGGTCAAGCATTCAATTTTAAGCCGTTTGGTCACTTCACCTAACGATAATAAGCTCCCATTCCAGTGGTATCTCTTTAGTTCTTGCGGGATTGGCCATCTACTCAGAAAGTGGAATATACTCGTATACTACCTTTCTTCCATGTAGAATATTAGCCAATCATTTCTGTAAGGTCTGAAGTCCATTGGAAGCAATTTAAAAATTATAGAAATTTGGTGGATGTTTTTCCATTCGCTAAACGAATTTCTTTCCTTCAAGCTGTGGTTAAGAATCCTGAAAATATACTCTAACCACAGATAATAAAGTTACATAGATATCGCATGCAGAGCAAAAAAAAAAAAAAAAAATTACCACTTTTTCAACGACAATAAAATTCTCAAACCTAAGGGTTGTTGCATCAATTCGGTATGAAACCATATTAAGTTGTATAGTCGTGGATATCAACCATCCTCCAGTGTGTTTTAACTTCCATATACAAGTTAACGACAACTTTGTTCAACAGAAAAATATGCCACACGTTTCCGCTGCATGAAGCGTAATGACACCGTACGTGATGGAATGCAGGTGGTGTCAAATGGTCCAGACGAAAAGTCAGCATTTGGTAGCCGTTGCATCGTGGGAATGTGAATCAGCCGACGATGAGTAATTTAAGAAAATCATTTGTCAGGTTAGTTCTTAAGTAGCCGCCAAGGCGATCGGTTCGTTTCTAATAAAGATTTTTTTTATGAACATCGGTGTAAAATAAATTAATTTACACAAATTTTTTTTCATATTTCGTTTTGCTGCAACACTTCATTTTGTTTTACTTGTACGTCGCAATCGATCTTGCAAACGAACATATACGAATGACTGACTGTGTCGCTGGTGTTTATCTGGATCGCTACACTGTGGTGTGTTTGTGTGGATATATTTATTGAGGAAGCACATCGTACATATACATATGTATATATTTTGAGAAGGACGTCAATGTCGCTTTTGTTCGATTTTATTTTTCAATTTCATTTTCATTCGCCGTCAACTTTCGAGGGATTTGACTGCTTTTGGTTTACGAGTATGTTTGAGCGATTTTTTTCAGCGGTATACTTTTTAAGTATGTGTGATACACGTTAAAGGAAGTCTGACGTTTCTTGTTCGTTTTGTAAAAAATCGAAAAGAAATTTCCCCGATCTGAAAATTTTTGCATGTCCTTCAAATGAAAAAAATAAAATTTTGAGTAATTTGTGGAGGCAAGCATGCGATTTTAAGAGCGAAGGAAAATATTTTGTTTGTCAAAATCATTTTTCCTCGGAATTTATTGGCAGAAAAATGCTTAAAAGGGACACTGTTCCCTCCTTAAATCTAAATTGTAATTTAAATTTGGACTTAAATTTAGAAAATCTTTCATCTTTGCTACCAAAACGGAGAAGGACCTCTAGTAGTTCAAATATATTTCTTGCGTTAGATGCAATAAATTATTAGAAAAATGCGCACAAGAGGAGAAAACAAATTCTGAATTGAAAAAAAATATATTAAGCTGCAGACTTAAAATTCAAAGCTAGAGAAGAAAACTTCGCTCTAGAACTAAGACGCATAACGCTCTACAAACTAGCAAAATATCATCTAGTTTATCATCGCAAATTCAAGTACTTGATATTTCAGAGCATTCAAAAATTTGTTGTGGTATATTGATGGGGCTGTCCAAGTCCAAAAAATATAATGTTGCCGAAAGATAACTTTCCCAAAACATTTTTTACAGATCTCAGAACGCTTATAAATTTCTTCGAGATAGACTGGGATTTAGACTTCCCCACGTATCCACATTTTATCGTCGGGCTCCTGTTAAAGGCTTACAACCTGGATTCCAAAACAATGCCCACTGTTTTCTGAAAGTAAAGTTTGCATCATTAAGCCAACGTGAACGGAATGTGGTACTGATATTTGATGAAATTAGAATTCGTCCAAATCTCACGTACAATATCAAAAATGATTTAATTCATGGATTTGAAGATCAAGGAGTGGATCGAAAAAGATTGTACGGCAATGAAATTTGTGTTTTCATGGTAAACGCCCTCTTTGATAGCTGGAAAAGTATTTTAAATTATTTTATTTCAGCAAACTCTGTCCTGAAGTCTATTTTAGAAAATAATTTAACAATTTGCCAAGAACTTGGTGTGAAAGTGTGCGCTATAGTTTGCGACCAAGGCCCTAACAACAGGAAAGCTTACCAATTATTAGGTGTTACAGAAGAAAAGCCTTTTACAATTTTCAATAATGAAAAATCCATGCGTAATGTTTTACTCAAATCTGATATGCTAACTATAGATGGTAATGTTTCCTTTGATGTTTTCAGAGAAATATTCAATTTAGAATGAGAAAATGTGACTAAAACATGCTTGAAATTTACAAGATCACACCTACGAGTAGCCCCAAATGCATTTGAAAAAATGAGGTTTCGGAAACCTTTAGTAGGACAACGGCAGCATCAATACAAACAATAGTTCAGATGAAACTCTAGCAACACAAGCGTTTACATCAAAAATTAATAATGCTTTCGACTGTATGGATAGTGGGTCTCATTACGATAACAATATTTTAATGCGTGGAGTTCAGGTCGGAAATCCAGATTAAACAATTCTTGTCTTACTTAAGATCAATGCAAGAGTCTACTAATCTTCCAAGGAACTTTTGTGTAAATGGAATGGTACAGACAATAAACGGGGTTTTATTACTTAGTGAAGATATACGAGTAAGTGATGGTTTATTCGGGAAAGTTGAGTATGTACTTACAAAGGGATATCAAGGGATATCATCAAGATATTTTGGAAAATGTATTTTCTATTATTAGCAGTAAAGGCGGTAATCACAAAAATCCCTGTGTGTACGAATTTAATGTTTTGATGTCAAAAATTCTGTCCTCAAATAGAATTGCTTTCTCTCCTCATAGTAATTGTGCTGATGATGATGTAGAATTTTTGAATTTAGATACCTCCCAGACTCAACCGCACACATCAAGTACTTTTTATTACCTGAAGCACGCGAGGAAACTGTACTCGTATTTGATAATCCTTTGTTCGAAAAAGTGATAAATAAAATCAAAATTACAGATGGAATTTCATTGGAAACGACTGCAATGCGTTATTTTACAGGATATCTGGCGTTTAAAATGCTTTTAAAAAACAAGCACATTTTTCATTCATTTTTGCTAAGAATTTTTCGCAAAATAGTGATTTTGGAAGTCTCTTAGCACCAACTGATGAACTTTTCAAAATTTGTAAGCTCCATTTCAAAGTATTACAATTTTTAGAGATCACCCACATATTAGAAATATAAGGAAGAGAATGGCCTTGGAATGCATGAGAATAACAAACCTTAGAGACTCGAATTGGTTTGATGAGCAAAACCAATGCTTTGAGCACACAAAGAAATTCTTTACTTTGCATTTCTTATTCTCTTACAAGAACATTGTACCTGGTAAATCCAAAAAAAATTACCAGTAAAAATCAAAAAATTCAAATTTTGTCAGGAAAACAAGTACAAAACAATCACGAAATTGAACCAACTATGCCAGAGTGAGAGGCACGGTGACCTCACTATAAACCAACACCCCAACCTATGACTTCCGTCTATGAATTCAAATGAAATAATTTAATAATCCACTTCTGTAGGCCAGCAAAAGCAACATGCAATTTGTTGTTCCAACCAAATTTGAAAGAACATCATGTCTTATGCACGATTCGGACGTAGTAGTAAATCCCATTCGCCTGAAAAAGAGACATATTTTTTTACTCTGCATGCGATATCTATGTAACTTTATTATCTGTTCTCTAACGCTTAACTCCAAGTCAATTTAACGATAAGTCCATATTAAGTAGCTTAGCTATATAGTGCTTCCAAAATAATGCACCGCCAACTACAGAGGTACTCGTATTAGTTTCCTCAATACCGCTTCTAAGATCTTATCTGCCATATTATGTGAATGCCTTAAACCTTTTGTCAACAATCTGATTAGTCCGTACGAGCTCCAAATCTACCTTCTCGTCGATTTTAAAGTCGCCAATGATAGCTCCTGTAGAGCTACACAGAGCCATGTCTAGTTTAGAGATTTCTGCCAAACTTGTCAGCCTGTGTAGAATGACGATGGCAAATGGACGTTGCTCCATCAAGATCGGTAGCAACATCAACGAAACTTTTGATGCCAGAAAAGGACTACGACAATGTGACGCGACGTCATGTGATTTCTTTAACATCATACTTGAACGGATTGTACAAAATTTTCAAGCTAACATCAGGGGTGCTACAATTTTAAGGTAGTTAAGGACTTTTTCTACCTAGGCTCCGCTATAAATTCAAAAAATTATACCAGCGCAGAGATCAAGCGATGGATCACTCTTGCCAACAGCAGTTCTGTTTGGGTTAAGAAGGCAATTGAGCAGCAATGTCCTCTCACGGACACAAATTCTTCTGCTATGCGGCGCAGAAGTATGGACGTTATCAAACGCGGATCAAAGCACCCTTGGTTGTTTTCAAAGAAAAATTCTTCGAGTAGTTTTTGATCATATCTGTAACGACGGGGAATGGAGGAGAAGACACAACAGCGAACTATATTGGTTGACATGTAGAGCGAACGGACATCAACGCTCCGACCCGGAAAGTTTTCGAATTCATCCTGGAGGGACGACGACGCGGTAAAGAAAGACATCACCTAAGGTGGCGCACACAAGTTGAAAGGGACCTTAACCAACTTCGTGTGCAAAACAGGAGGCGGTTAGTATTAGATTGAGTCCAAGGTTTACCACGGACTGTAGCGTCAGCTAAAAGCCAACACACTTAGACTAATAATATGTCCATTGTGATCCCGTGTGGATTTGGAAAGCGGTCTCTACACTACTCATTGAACCATTTGGAGCTTCTGATGAAGCGTAGGAGGTCCCTAATGTTTATTTTCTTCAGATCGTTTAAGTCTCTTTGGGTGAGAGTTGGGCAGGTTCAAAGAAGTTGAAGAATAGTCTCCTCCTCATCCTCGTTCTTGCACAGCTTCTGCAGAAATCATTTCAAAATACGCCAAGACTTGTTGCATGCTTGCCTATTAGACAGTGTACACTGGACACTGAGTGTTGTTGAGTATTGTTGTTCCATGTCTGGCAAGTTCGTCCGGCACTCAGATTAGGTGAATATTGAACTGCTCCGCCATCTCCATAGGAGACGATCGGCAGTTTAGAGCTGCTAGAGAATTTATGGAGAATAATTCCAAGGATTTGATTGGTGCTTGGCTGTCTGTAAAGATGCGGATATCAGCAGTTATCACGTTTTTCTTTAGCCAAGACAAAACTTCCCTTATTGCCAATATCTCCGCCTGGAACACGCTACAGTGGTGACGACTTATCTTCCGTAAAACTACCTTCTTCCCAGAATGCTCTGGAAGGGATGGTGACTTGAAAGTTTTTGTCAAAATTTAACTTGAGTATCGTGTAGTCAATGTTTTCAGAGAAGAACTTGTTTTAAAAGGAGGCGTGGCCATATACTTTCCTTGTCCACTGTAAGTAGTTTTAAGGCAAATAGCTGAGTTGCCATTTGCCTACCAAAATATTGGTGAAATAGAGTGTCTAACTATGCATAATGTTCGGTAGATGACAGTTTCGGAGGTCCAGTAACTTCAATATGTTCTTGAAATGCAACCTTAAGGTATACAGGCTTAGGGGGTGGACCTGTTTCCACATAGAGCAATTGTGTGTTCTAAATAAATGCTTTATAAACTTCCTTTACAACAATTCTGGAATATTAGCAGACAATTTGATTCACTGCTGGGTCAGCCTCAGCTGCATGTAATATTAGACTGTTGGAGTGGGACCGAAGGAGAAGATAAAATCATGAGCTGACAACTATACATTGGCTGGAAAACATTGAGTGAATGGACAGCAGTGCTCTAGCGAAGAGAAAATTAATATACCAACCTCCATTTTCAAGGCGATAGTGAAGTAGTACCTAATGGCAGAATCGCGGGGAAAGTGATAGAAGTGTGCGGGTGTAGTACATAAGCGCACTCCTGGCATCGATTATTCAAGTTTGCGAATCTTGCATGCTGGTATTATTATTATTATTGTTTGTGTAGGGTTATCTTGCACTGCCTAATGGTCTATCGTGCCTCCTGCTAATACCTAGGAGAGGTTTATTCCCTCATTAGAGTTTCCCCTTTCAAACACTCTTACTTTGCCTTGGCAAAGATAGTTCGCCCTAGAGCACCGTGCGCATAGATTCTGAGTTCTTTGTTCTTGGCCGAAATACACCCGCCCCTGTTCCTTCTTCAGTTCTCTAGCCGTCTGCATACCACTTTATATTAATTATTCCAAGCCTTCTTGTTACTCAACTTCGTACGAAATTTGTTATCAAAGTTAAGTTTCCTGATACTATCGTCCCTAGGAAATGCTAGAAGGGCGAGTTTCTTGAGAGGTACATCATATACTTTTGAATTGATGCATTGCCCTCTTTTGCCATCCTTAGGATCGTTTGCTTTGCGTTTTGCTCAACTACAATATGAAGCGGAGTTAGTTCCAGGAATACTTCCATGGGAGCAGTTGGACATGTTTTCATGGCCCCAGTAATACAGAGGCAAGCAAGAGTGAGTGTCTCCCTCGACGTGGTTAAATTAGTTCATTTGGCCCACGCTATCGCTCCATATGTGATCAATGGTCTCACAATGGCGATATGCATCCATCTCAGTCCCCAAGGAGCCGCCAGGCTCCTACATATCATGAAAGCACGCGTGACCATTTTGAATATCTCTTCTGTGTTCTTTTTCCACATAAGTTTACTACTTACATGCAATCCTAGATATTTCACTTCTTCTACTGGTGTCAGTTCCGTGCCCGACAATCGAATTGGCTTCAGTTCAAGCTTCTCTTTCCTCGTAAATGGTACTATTGTAGTTTATGTTGAGCCCAGCCGTGCAGCACCATTATTGAGTTGCTTTTAGACCTTTTTGTCCGAATTCACAAAGAGTTCCTTCAAACTTTCCTCTGTCAATCAGTACTATGCCGTCAGCGTAGGCTTGACAGTTTATTCCGAGGTTGCACACTGGTAGCCCGGGTCTATTAGTATCTTTAGAAGATTACCACATCTATTGGCGCATCTAAAAAAAGGCAATAGTTTATATGTCCATGAGGTGCTAGAAGCCGGTGAAAATGGAGAGCTGTAATGTACGACTATCAGGTAGAAATCCCTCACAGATCCGGGTCCTGATAAATAGTAAACTCTAAGTTCAAGATAAGATAGTTGCAGGGATCAGTCCGCCTTCCAAAATTTATACCAACTGCTATGTTTTTTATTTTTTTTTTTTCGCTCTAAACCACAAAATTCTGGCGCACTAAACAGCGTATGGAAATTATTAAAGAATATCGAATTTCCAGGTCAGTTGTAAGTACGCAACGTGAATTTCAATTCGTCGCACCGTGGAAGAGTTTGAGCGTAAGTACACTCTTTTGTTTGGAAGAAAACATAGCCGCCGTAGCGGCCAGTATCGAAGGAGACCCAGGAATGTCGATTCGGCGCCGATCAACTGATTTGGGCATCGCCAGAGAGTGAACCAGGCTTATTTTGCGGTTGGATTTGGGCCTACATCCGTATAAGATTGTACTGACGCAAGAATTGAAGCCGGAAGACCATAGACAACTGGAAATGTTGGCCGGAGATCCGGATTTTGGCCAAAAAATCATCTTCTCGGACGAGGCTCATTTTTGGCTCAGCGGCTATGTCAATAAGCAAAATTGCCATTGTTGGACCATAATCCACAAGTGTTCGACCAAGCATCAATGCATTCACAAAGATTGACCTTATTTCTTTCGAAATGAGGAAGGAGAGACCCTTACCGGTATAGAGCAATGTTAACCGATTTTCCGTGGCCAGAGCCCAACAACATCGATATATCCGAGCTGTGATTCCAACAAGACGGCGCTACATGTGATGAAGGAAAACTTTGGCGACTGGGTCATCTCATGGCGAGCGTTAATCAATTGACCGCCGAGCTCATGCGACTTGACACGCTAACTAAATTTCTTTTCCTATCGCTCTTATCTGGTCACCCTATATAAACTACATATATAATGTCAGTCTCATGTAAGTAGGATATAATGCTAATCCAATACACAATATTTCTCAGTACAATCTCAGATTGCATAGCCAGCTATAACTTCCAAAATAATCTCATACGATTACAAAAACCAAAACATTAAGTCAGATTCACTTTCCTCGCTAAGGTTTTAAGCTTTACTTATCTATTTTTAGCCTAGAGTCTGCTTCTTTTTACGGAAATGAATCTGAACTCCTTTTGAAATGATAACACCTCATGCCCTTTTGTTTGCATATCACTTGTAGTAAGGAAATCTCCGAATAATCTTTATCCTTTGATCACATCCTTTATCCATAATACGTCCATTCCGAATTATATTTCAGGGTTCTCCAAATCGACTGACCGAGCATCTCGATTTTCGTCACCATCTCCTGCGCATCCTTCCTGCTACATCACAGAGGAATTCAATTTCCTCAAAAAATTCGAATTTTTTTTGTTATTTACCCCAACCATCTACAACTGAACCCATTCTGATTCAGCATAAAAAATAATAAATATCCCTTTCGTCTGAGGGTTGATTCAGCAAACGCACTCAGCGTAGCCCCATTTCCCCATCCTCGCCGAGAAGCCAAAAAGTAATAAATTAATGAATGATAAATTTGCGGAGTGCTTGAGAACAATATTTCTGTTTGGGGGTAATTGCCATTAGAGGTTCTTCAATGGGGAGCGCCCGAGTCCAGGGGCTACAAAAAGGATAATGACGTAGCGATAGAGCGATATTGTTTGAACTTTTACGCGGCTGTTTACCACCACCAGCACCTATCCACCAGCAGAGGAAACGGGGCCAAAAAAGATGAATAAGGATTCGGTAATAAATTTAATCACTTCGCGAGATGAACAAGAAAGAGTCAAGGCATTCATTCCGTTTGTGTTGTCTTTCTTGTAAGCACGGGGTGGCCAGTGGGTGGATGGTGATACCCCGGACTGGTTGAGAAGGATATCATTCTCTGGTAGACAGCAGCTAATCCCTTGGGCGATATAAAATTAAAATTTTAATGCTCTATGTCATTTTAGCGGATGAAATATGAGAAAAGTTGGAATTGTTGTTGATTTATTTTTGGTGGCCTGTGGCCAGGAAAGGGTTACGGTATGGCAGGATTTAGGTTCCGGTCGAGGAAAAGAAGTGCGTTTTTGATTTATGGAAATTACATTTGTTGATTGGGGAGAGTTTTGCTATTAATTTATTATTGATTTGGAAGCAAAATGCTTTTCGGGGGTCGGGAGCAGATGGCAGCATGTTTGGGGAACCGCAATTATGTTGTACAAATAGAACGCATTAAATGTATTAATGGAGTTTCCACTCAAAGAGACTGGCATACAACGTCGTAGGTGAAGGAGGATGTAAATATTTTATCAACTTCACTTTGACGCGCATTTCGATTAAATTTGCATTCAATCAATTTGCAGTTATACCTATTAATTGGTTGGACGAAATCATAATCATATGAAAGTCATAATTAATTTTACCAATCTCTGTTTCTCTTGATTAATACTAGCAACAAGCACTTCTCATCATCAGAAGCACTGTGACATTTCAGCAAGTAATCCTATCAGAAAGCAGACGTTTGAAGCTAAAATGGGGTCTCAATGTCCATATCCGGGGCAAGACGAGGAAATCGATAAGTGCAGCCTTTCACTTCAAATGATGAGGGATTTTTTCTCTGCCTGTGATTTCAACTTTAGTAGCTACTTGGTTGTGTTTTGTGATGAGAATGGACGAACGTCTGTGGTCGTCATTGTTCTTCTCCGCAGTTTTTCCCGGATGGTTAATCCTGACGAAATATAACGACTTTTGTTTCTGGCTTTGTGATATGCGGGGATTTTGTTTCCCCCATTTTGGGGATTTTTCGAATCGATTGGGGGAAAGGGGAAAAGTGACTGTCATCATTACAATTTCATGTATGTACATTGATTTATTGAAAAAAACAACAAAATTGCCACAAAAATTACCCACGGATGTAAATGAGCAGCACTGACTTCAATTTTCTTTATCTGACCGAGTCCATCGCAATGACATTTTAGCTTTTAACTTTCCTCAAATGTCTGTTTTCTTGGACACAAAATGTCGATCAATCTAAATTGGTAGGTATACGAGCAATTTTCACAATATTCAGAATTCATTATTTGTTCAGAAATTGAATCATAAATACTGTCTCTCCGAGGGCAACAAAGCTGCTCGGATGATCTACAGAGCTGAAGCTTTACACATTTATACTCGTAGTACGACAGGTCTTTAAGGAACTCGATTTTTGTTTTTCGAAATACATTGTGATCCATTATATATAATATTTTGCTAAGAAATTGCTTACTAAGTACTGTCCTTGCATGTGCTATAGGGGCCCTAGAAGTACGATAATATCACTCCAGCCAAGCACCCTAGTAGCCAGTACTCGTATTTCATCTTATAGGAAAATGACAAGTTGCATTGCGCCACTATTAAAGCTTTGATCGCCTGTTATTAACAGGCTTATCCACCAGTTTATTGTAATTTGCGGAAGGATAATTAAAAAAAAAAAATATTTTGAAAATTTTCCAAAACTTCCATTAAGTCGCGAAGATAATATCGATCAAGTGGCCGCCGCCAAAAACTGATGCACATTCCGGCTCATTCCACAGCATTTTCCATGACTTTTCTCAAAACTTCTGGCGATAAATTCTCCACTTCTTATCAGATGTTCTCATTTAGGGTTACCAAGGTCTGTGGCATGTTTGTATAGACCCCCTAACTTCAAATAACTCCAAAGAAAAAAGTCTGGAATGGTCAAATTGGGCGATATTGCGGGCCAGTGCACATCACCAAAATAAGAGATTAAGTCACCAGCAAACGTTTGCTGCAGAATGTTAACTGTCGGCTCGTGCTGTGTGTGCGGTTGCACCATCCTGCGAAAATCGCTTTGTTCTCCAAACCCAATTCGTCAATTTGTGGCAGCAAGAAGTCATTGATCATGGTTTTGTAGCGCTCGCAGTGTTGCCGATGCCTTCCTTGAAAAAAATATGGGTCAATCACCTTTCCTCCGTAAACGCTGCATGAAGCAGGGACTTTGAGAGGATGTAATGGTTCTTCGTGCATTACACGCGTATTTTCAGTGCCCAGTAGCGATAAATTTGACTATTCACCTATCCGCATAGGTTGAAATGCGCCTCGCCTAATTTACACGCGATTGGCGGTCTACAGGCAAAAGCAGATGTACCACTTCAAGTTTTTTACCAAAATTTGCTATAAAGACCGCCTATTGATGCCCAATTGCGTGGCCCGTCATCTGGTTGATGTTTGAGTGTCCTTTTGGACATCTGCAGCCACAGCAGCGACCGAATGGCTGCTTCTGAGCCTACCACGTCTAATACTGTCCCCTGTTGAGGCAGTCTCCTCGAGGCGAGCGGATAAACGGCGCAGTGCTCGCCCAGTTGGTGCCACATGATCAGGGAATCGATGACTAAATTCACGTTGAGCCAAAACCACCGACCTATTATTTGTCAAAAACATTGACACAACTATTCCGTGTTCTTGAAGAGTGTAGCAATACATTCCTATTCTTCTTCTGTTTACGTCACAAATATCAAAGTTGCGATGACATAAGACGCCAACCAATTGCAAAAATGAGAGCAAGGTGATGACTTTTGCGTCAGCTTGTATATGTCAAATTTTCAAAAATCTGTCAATAAATAAAGTACCGTTATATGGATTTTTTTTTTGCAAAAACCTGATACGAAATATGTAAGCATATACCTACTGTTACGCAAATATTAAAATTAAATAAAATCAATCACAGTCGTTTCCAAAAGAATCGATTTTTTTTACTAAACCGGCCATTAGTAAAGTACCGTTAAGTCTGAGGTTAGAATTAAAATTCCGATACCCGAATTGTGACCCTAAAGATCTCAGATATGAAATTTGAAGAATATCCGTCCACCTTTTTAATGTGCACACGTATGTAGAGACAAACAGACAGACAAACAAAATTGCCAAACCCATTTTTTTACGAAACCAATACTTGCCCTTATGGGTACAAATAGCAGTATCACATCGCTACCAACTGCATTCGAGGAAATACATGCATTAAGGTTAGGTATATGGATCACACAGTGATGCCTTTATCCCTAAGAGCTTATGGGTAACTTCAAAATCCCGAGAAAAGGCCTGTCGGCTTGAGAGACTATGTATTTCCGTGATGAATGTCTGTCAGCTAAATAATTAAACGACCAGCAAAATGTGCTAGCAAACAAAAATAACCAACAGAAAAAAAAATCATTCACAAGAACACAATTTTCCAATCAGCTAAATTGAATTGAAAATTGTAAAACCAATCAGCAGAAAAAGTAAATGATTAGCGAAAAGAAACAACGCTTCAAAAAAAAAGGAACGAAAGTATAGGAACAAGAAAAACCTCCAACGATTGCAATTTCGTTTTCATTTTGCTTATGAATCTGAACATTTTCGTAGTATTTTAGAATTTTTCTGCTGATATTTTATTTTTCGTTACTTAAAAGAAATATGTTCTCTGATGATCAAATTATTAGTTATTGCTGAAATAAAATTTGTTGATGATCTATTCAAATACTCGCTGATTTTATACTTTTCTGCTTTTTTTTTAAAAAAAAAAATGCTTCAGCTCTTCATACACCTACATACGAGTATATTCTGCTGATCAAATAATTATTTTCATTTCTTCAGCTTATTCTTAATACGTTAGTCATTTGCCTTTTCTGCTGATTTTGGTTTTAATTTTCTGCAGATCAAATAGTTTATTTTCTGATGATCAAAATTATCAAAAAATTACTAAATTGCTAATCAAACAATTTTATTTTGCTGGTCGAAAAATCCCATGGTAGCCTTTATTTATTAAGACACAGCAACTGTCCATGTTCCACCCACTACGATACCTTAGATGTTGCGTGAAAGCTCCGAGAAGTGTATTCCAGAGGCGTGATCCAATAAGATCCGAGGCTCATCATAACTATAGTTTTAAACCCTGTCCCATAGGGTGCATTATTTTGACACATAGTGTGTAATGACGACAACATACCTACAAAAGTACGAACTTTATGTTGACCTAGCCTGTCTGTATGTATCCAATGTCTGGGGTTTAAATTTTGAGCTAGAAAGATCAAAATTGGTATGAAGCCTTTCTAGCTTTCCAGAACAGGAAGCACTACATGCATAAATCCGCTCTTTTTTTCAATATTTTTACTTCGAACTTAACAAAATTGATAAGGAAGTATGTGTAGTGGACCTACCTCACTACCCAAACATTGTGTCAAATTAAACATGACCCACTTTTCATTGCGGAAGCAACAACGGTCAAACATTTCAAATGGCACAATACAATTAAATACGACAGCCACAAACTGATGACGCCGCGAGAATACTGGCAAAGTAGAATGCTAAACATGAATACATTGTGCACTGCCCGAGTCAATGGGGATTATGTCATCAATGTTATGCATACACACTGCATTGTTTTACTTTCGCTGACGCACCACATTGTGCACATCGTAGGTTGGATCATGTGTCAAGATCGTTGGCCCAATTCTGGTTCATGTGTTCTTTGACACTTTGTAGCCCGAAACTCTATCGATATTTTGTAACCAATGTATCGATATGCATAGAAAATACTGAAAGGAAATTAGTATATAAGCTGTACGTTTTAATCAATAAAGTTAGAATCACTTTGACATTCAAACCAGGTGTTTTCTCATTATGGCTTTTTAGCCCTGCTATTCATTAGCAGACTTTTGCAATTACTAAAACATTGTACTTCCACATGGCAATCCTGCCATGTTGTACTTCCACATATGTAGATGGCGATATTCTCTACAATTCGTTTATACCTTAGCAGCGCCAAGATTAATTTTTGGAGGTTGCCAACCACTCTCATTTTCTTCTAAGGAAAAGCCTTTAAAATATTTTTATTTTCAGATCCCTTAAAAATGAATCAACAATTTAACAATGCCACACCTACCTTATGGGCTGGAAAATTAAGGATAGGATATCATACAGTCCTTTTCAATGCCGATAGCAACTTTTCATAGTTGCACTCAAGCATCAAAGGTGCCGCTATCCACATACTCACCGACAGCCAGCGGCGCTTAAAACATTGATCTCCCACCTGATCAGTTCAAAATTTGTTCTAAGCTGCTTCGACAATTTACAAAACTTGGCCCGATACAATAAGGTGAAATTGTGGTAGGTACCGGGTCATGTCGGCGTTGACGGCAACGAAACTGCAGATCTGCTAGCTAGAAAATGTTCCTCTGAGTTGTTCATTATACCTGAACCCTTTTGCGGAATATCTGATTCTGCCTTTAAACTGACCCTAAACAGTTGGGAACGCAACATGTGCATTTCCCACTGGAATAACTCCCAAGGTCTCAAACAAATTGAAAGAGCTGTCCAACCCTTCCAAAATAAAGGAAGTTTATATCCTTAAATATAGCAGAAACGACATAAGAAAGCTTGTGAGCTTCCTTACTGGTCACTACCAATTACTCTACCACCTAAATAAAATGAGAATTTCAGAGGATATCACATGCCGCCTTTGCATAGAAGAGGACGAAATTGCAGAACACATACTCGTACCATGTGAGTGTGTAGCTCTGTGTAAAATTAGGAGAAGCTCCTTCCTTAAGGAGATCATATCTCCATTAGACTCACGGAACTCCTCCGCAGCCGTAACTATAGCTTTCATAAGGAAAGTAGAATTACTACTGCCCTAAAAAGTCACAGTGCCTACATGCCATTTGGACGTGACCACATATCTGTTAAAAAAAGAAAACTTTTCATAGTAAAGCAGTTATCTCGACGTCACCACCTTTTCCATCAAAAATCCTGATTCAATCTTGAATAGATCTTATCGATCGAGCTTCAAATTTGTCGGCATACATAGTCGTATGAATATATGTAGCCCGGCTGAGCCAATATTTTCCACATCACATCATCAGTCAAAATCTATGTCCCAAACAACTTTAGACCATTGGCGAGGTTGCATGCTGTCATCACTATTATTCTTGGCCGTTATCAGTGATATTATTCATGCAGCCTTGATGAGCGAAATCCGAAAAATACAATTTGTTGCTGCATATTAATACGGACGCAGGACAAAAGCACTACACCTTTCAAATTTCACTGCCCAAGCAAGCATTGTCGGGTAAGCCGGTCGTGAAAGTTGATAACTTTCTTTAGTTAAGTAGTTTGTTTCGGCGGACTGTGGTACAGTTTTTTATTCGGGCAGAAGCAAAAGTTACATTCGGAATGCTACCAAGAGTCTAGAAAGGCATATTAGCTGCAATTATTTACCTAAGTTGGGTAATGTTAGGTTTATGGGGGCTGTGTATCTCGAAAGGTGCTTATTCAGGGTCCTAACCACATGGGTATCTCCGGTAACGAAAGAGCGGGCAAACTAGCCAGAGAAGGATCATTTTTAAGCTCTTCGAGGGCCCTTCCAGAGGCTAGTGTACCGCTTAGCATCCTATATAGGGAGATAGACTTCGAGTCTAATGAGGGCGTTAATGAACTTTGGTGTCGATTAGATACATGCGCTGCAGCCAAATCATTATGACCAGTCTACGACAAAAAGAAATGTATCAATCTTATAGAACTAAGTCGAAGGGATATCTGTATAGCTGTTGGTGTCGGAACAGGACATTGTGTGATAGGTAATCACGCACCATGGCTAGGATTACCTCATAACGACTACTGTAGAGGCTGCAGGGAGGTAAAGGAAATAGAATCTATTCATCATCTCCTGTGTGATTGTCCAGCTCTGGCCACCAAAAGAAACCGTGGTAGCATTGAGCTAAGAAAACTCCTGAGATTCATATATTTATCTGGGTAGTTTAGCCTAAGAAATTTTTAGGTTCCCAGGGTTCGAAATACTGGGCACAATGGACTCTTAGTGGTCTAAGTGAGGTGTCGACAACCCTGTCAACAAGGACACCTAGTTACCTAACCTAACCCAGATGGCCCCCGGTAAATATGATCTTAGCATCATAAAATATACACTTCGCGAAAATTCTCAAAGATATTTGCAGAGCTTCTGTATTCCACCTACAGCTATAATGCTCTTTAGTTTGCTAAGGCATAGAAGTCGTTTTGGATTTTCTTGCTCGAACGTCTCTCTATTTATCATTTGAAGTGATACTCACTTGCGTCCTCAGATCTTGGAAAACCGTAAAAAATTCTAAAAAGACGACTGTGATTTATAAAGTTCTTACCGCACATAATTCTGCAAAAGCTCTATTGAAATATTACAGCAATTTCAAGTGCCAAATAAAGCTCTACAGAGTACCATTATTTTCATCTTAATTATCGCAGGATTTATTTTCTGGTTGATTTCTTTTGTGTTAACCATAAACACAACTCGCAGAATCACTACGTTTTGCAATGCTACAAAACTAATTGCCTACTTATCCGCAAATCACCCAACATTCACAATGCACTAATCTCGGGAAATCGCGTTCCGCAGTTATAATTGCCATTCAACAACGGTCGCCAGGATAACGAACGTTCGCCGCCCACCTCTGCAGGATCCCATTATATTCAATTTATTCAATTTAAGAAAATTCCATGGAATATGGTTAATTATAAAACGCACTACAATTCTCAAATTCGGCTATGTGGCTCTAATTAACTTTGTTAGATACATACTCGTACGCATACAATGGAATGGAATTTTACGCATCTATGTATGTAATGCGCCCATTAAACATTGAAACTAACATCACAAACACCATCGACCACTTGGGACGTTCTATTGCAAAAACCAACTGAAGCTAATTTCCAAATGTCCTTCTGCGTCCTTCTCACCCTCCATCACAATCACACGCAATTAATATATGAATTTCGCAAACTAGAATTGTGTTTACGCAAAGCGGTCATACAATTAGGCAGATGACTCTCTTTCTCATAGGTGCGACTACGATTGAGTGTACTCGTATCTATGTGCGTGAAAATCCAGGCAATGTCAATTATTTAACAATATACTCGTAATCCTGGCAAGTTTGTTCGATGAATTCGTTAAATTCCATTCCGAAACACGAGTTACTAGTAAGTACATGTACTAGTGGTTGCATTACTTAGCCGATTATACTCGTAATGGAATGGCATAACTCTGGCGGAATGTGCACTTTAGTATCCTACATGACTGCCCCTTGGAACAGTGTTGTTATTTACATTATTGAATTGTTCAGTGTTGGAAGTGTATTTGGGGTGAATACTGAAAAGGCGCTTTCGAAATTTTTGCCATAAGTCACTAGAGTGATGACTTCTTCAAAGTATCATTGAGGATTCTTGGGAATTTTCGTCCTCACTAAGGACATGCATGTCTGGCATGTGTGCCAGATTTCTAATTAGGAAAACTTGCAGTTCGCTCCTTCCCTCTGTGGTAATTATAAGTTAAAGTGAACTATGTGGCAACACGGCATGGTATTAAATTGTTTGTTGCTGCATTCAAAACTTTTGTTTCATCCAGTTGAGTTTCTTCATCAGAGTTTCGGTTTTCTTATTTGGACGTTTTATTTTGTTTATTAAGGAATTTTGTAAATACTCGTAGTTATGCAAAACCATAGCGCAAAGGGAAAAGTTTGGCATCACATGGCGTAAACGGTCCGCTTACAATCCATACACAAGCACTTTTTGCTGTACTGTACGTACTTAATTTTGTGTGACAGTTTTATTAAATGGCAATGCAGACGTGACACATTTAAGATTTATGTCAGGTCGTCAAAATTTAACAAAAGGGACATATAAAAGGTTTAATTGGGTAGTCTCGGGATGATTGAAACACGCAACATCTCCGCCAAAAACGACGATTTTCGAAAAGGCCAACACTTTTGATCATCGTGGAGGATCTTTAAGTTGCAAACTGACATCAGATCTGCGGAGGCTACTTGAGCAAAGAATGTTTGATAACTTGAATCCTAAATGCTATCCTGAAAAGCATGAGCCTATCCCGCACAGCTGCTGGCTACCATCAAACAGTCTAACATAATGACTTGTGAGGACTGTGGCGTATTACACCATAGCCGACAGTAGAAGGTCTGGGCTAACATACATGCCAAGCATTGACAAACCATCATGTGTCACGTCCTCAATACCAACTACACCCACTCTGAGTTTGTCCACGCAAGTATCCCGCTTCGTAGAGAGGAGACAGCACTGGGTTTTTGACGCATTGAACAAAACTCGGTTTCTCAATTAATTTCGGTAGACATTCGCTGCAGCTGTGACTTGACGATTTGGAGCCCTAGCTATGGTGCCTTTAGCAAAAAGGCGAAGACAATGTGCTGTCATCCGCAAAATAATGTATCGGATTAAGTATAACAGAAAGGAGATCTTTGATGTAAATCATAAAACGAAAACGAAATTGGTGATGTGGCTACCGATATCAGGAATGCTTTTGATAAAATTTCTCACCAAATTATTCTCCTCAAACTAAAACCGCTCGGTTTTCAACCGGGTTTCATATTGCAAATTAAGTCCTAATTTGAAGCTCGTTGGTACAGAGTTCTATTCAGATCATCATATCAATTCCAATCAGTATGATATCTTGGGTACCTCAGGGTAGCCATCTAGGACCCATGATTTTTATTTTTTCTGTGAATAATGTTGCATCAGTCATTAATAAATCTGACCTACGAACTTTCCCAGATAAATTTCGCCTCTTGAGAGTGTCGTTCTCAATGCAGAATGACTTAAATAATTTCTCCATTTGGTATGAAATAAATTGTGTACTGCTTAATGCGGATAAATCTCAAGCTGTTACTTATTGTCTTACACGTCTCTCCCAGCCACCGAGATACTACTTTATCGGGAATAAGCCTGTTGTTATTGTGTCTTGGGTGTATTTGGCGAATTTAATTTACGCTGATTCTATATAAAAGCTGGACTAAAACTGTACTTGGCTTTATCAAACGTTGGTCAAAGGGATTCTCAAAACTACTCGTTACTAAATGCCTCCATATGACCTTCATTAAACCACTCTTTGAGTATGCTTGCGGTCACCATATCATCAAGATCACAGTCAGAAAATTATAGCTATTTGGTCACTTACAACATAATTCCCTATGAAGAACGACCAAACTATTAAGCTTACAACATCTGAAATTATGTCATGATGTCGCTGATAACCTTTTTGTACACCAATTGTTGGCAGGAAGTATTGCTGCTGCTCCAATGAATCTCAATCAGTACTAATCCTCGCCATCTAATGGCAGTGCCAATAATCTGCCTTGGCATCCATCGTACTAACTATGGCCAGTATGAACGTCTGAGCGGAATATTACGACAAATAATGTATCTAGCATTTTAAATTTGAATGCAAGCAAGGTAACACTAAGAAACGCTCTATATAGTAACTCTCAAGTTATCATTATTACTACATATCCCAGCTAACTACTTACGAGTGTTTGGTGTTTTCTTGACAATAATTTTCAAATCTAATGTTAAATTCAAATTATTAGGGGGGCCCTAAAACTGTTAACTCCCAACCCCCCGAACCTGATGCGTAACAAGTTAGACGAAAAGGATGTCTTCTAATTAATTAGAAGGTCCCCATCGGTATAACACGATGCAAGACACGGCCGATCGTAGGAGTGGCCAATAAGGTCAAGAAGATCAAGCCGGTTAGCGTAAACAATGATGAAAATACTTATCCAAAAGTCTATATTATGGTAAGTCCGAGGAATCACTAAACGGTCTACCAAATCCGTACAAAAACTCTAGGAAAACTAACTGGAATCTCTTTAGAAGGAAGGTAGAAAATTGATAAAGCAGTCGATGGCATCTCAAAGAAACTGTTCAAAAGTTATGTGGCTGTGACTCAGCGCTTTCCAAGCACACTGGATTTGCTATCCGCTAGTAGCAAAATCATGGAACGCCTTTTTGGCCTTACAACAGCTGATATTTAGAAACTCCCTATATTTACTAGAGGTGGGTAACTATGGGTAGTCATCACTTTTAGTTTGTTTTTTTATAATTTGCGCGCCAAAGAGGATATAAATACTCTTATACTATTACAGGACATACAGGCGTTGTGAAGAAGAGAGAGAGATAGAGAGAGAAAGAAAGATTTTTTAGTGTAGTTTGAAACTCAGACGGTATTAAGTTTTTGAAAACTCCAAGGGTAGCGTCCAGATTTGTTTTGCTTTTTATCATTGCTCATGATTCACAGTATTTTTTTCCGTCCTCCTGATATCATCATTACGATCAAGTTGGATTTCCAGCCATATGACCAATCTGCCAGTGTTATGACTTCGCAGTAGAGATGACTTAGCTTTCGCAACTAAGTCTTTTTTATTTATTTCAGGCGAAATGAACTAACAGCGTGACAAGCGATGATGTTACCACTACACCACGGCCACCCTCAAAGTTAAACTAACAAAAAACAGTCTTAGCGTGTGTAGAATTTTATTTAGATACTAACATTTTGTAAAGACAATCTACTGAACTCCAAATTGACTAAGAATCGTTTCCGTTAATGTGTAAAAACAATTAAAATTAAAAACTAGTTTTAGAATAAAATTCCAAAGTGAAGTACCTAACGATTTCTTCCTAACTAACTGATTTGATACAATATCATTGACTTTAATTACCAACAATTCAGAACGTCTACTTGTTTTAATTATGGAATGATTCTATAGAAAGCCATCAAAAATGCCGCAACTGATGTGCTCGGTTTCACCAGTCCACCCCCATGAAACCCCTGGTTTGATGAAGAGTGCCGACAAGCACATGCAGCAAAACAAAGTGCCTACGAAGCGTCGCTGCATAGAAGGACGAGAGCAGCTCGTCAGCTCTACGAGTAAAAAAGGAGGGAAGAACATCGGCTTCTCCGGAGAAAAAAGAGAGAGCATGAGAAGCGCGCGATCGAGGATATAGAGAGGTGCTACTCCAGGAATAATGTTCGGAAGCTTTACCAAAAGGTAAAAAGAACGTGTCATGCCAAAAAGACCCGAACAGAGACCTGTAGAGACGAACAAGGAAACCTTGTAGTAGAGTCACAGTCGGTGCTGAGGACATGGAAAAACCATTTCTGTAGACTGCTAAACGGCGAAGACGACACAAATTCCCCTGTCAGGCAGAATGAACCATTCAACCTGGACGATGAAAGCCAAGATTTCCGTTCACCTGAACAAAATAAATTGAGGATAGCAATATCTAAGCTTAAATCCAACAAGGCTGCTGGACCGGACGGCTTAACTGCCGAGCTGTTTAAGGTGGCGGGAGATGACTTGGTGGAGAGCATACACCAACTCGTCTCCAAGATTTGGTCAGAAGAAAGTATGCCTGATGAATGAATGAACTTCAGCATCGTTTGCCCGATCCACAAGAAAGGAGATCCTCTAAACTGCGCCAATTATTGAGGCATCAGTCTCCTGAATATTGCGTATAAGATCATGTCTGCTGTACTGTGTGAACGTCTGAAACCATTCGTCAACGATCTGATAGGTCCCTATCAGTGCGGTTTTAGGCCCGGTAAGTCCACGACCGATCAAATATTCACACTACGGCAGATCCTGGAGAAAACCCAAGAAGTCCAGATCAATACTCATCATCTTTTTATCGATTTTAAGGCAGCATATGACAGCATTTATAGAGACGAGTTATACAGAGCCATGTCCAGTTTTAGCATCCCTGCCAAACTTGTCAGATTGTGCTCGCTGCTCCATAAAGGTTGGAAACAATGTCACCGAGACCTTTGATGTCAAAAAAGGATTTAGACAAGGTGACGCGCTCTCATGTGACTTCTTCAACATCATTCTTGAGAAAAATGTGCGAAACTCGCAAGCCAACACCAAGGGCATAATTTTCCAAAAGTCTGTGCAAGTTCTTGCATACGCTGATGACATTGACATTATTGGCAGAACACAGCGAGCTGTCACTAGTGCGTTTGCAAGTATGGCAAAAATGGGTTTAGTGGTGAATAAGGGTAAAACGAAATATACGCTGTCAACAAGAAGGGACACACAACATCGACGAATCGGACAGAACGTCACGATAGACAGCTACAATTTTGAGGTAGTTAGGGACTTTGTCTACCTCGGCTCCGCTGTAAACTTTGATAATGACACCTCAGCAGAAATCAAGCGAAGAATTACACTTCCCAACCGCTGTTTCTTTGGCCTAAGACGGCAATTGATTAGTAAGGCCTTGTCAAGAAACTCTAAGGAGACTCTATATAAGACCCTTATCATCCCTGTCCTGCTCTATGGCGCAGAAGCATGGACCCTAGCAAAAGCGGATGAAGATCTTCTTGGTCGTTTCGAACGCAAAATTCTTCGAGTGATTTTTGGTCCCGTTTGCGTTTGACGGGCTTTGGAGGAGAAGATTTAACAGCGAACTCTACGAGCTGTATAGCGACATCGACCTGGTCAGAAAAGTGCGCATCAGTCGTCTAAGATGGCTAGGACATGTAGAGCGAATGGACACCAACGCTCCGGCCCGAAGAGTCTTCGATTCCAACCCGGAGGGACAACGCAGTAGAGAAAGACCTCGCCTTAGATGGCGCGCACAAGTGGAAGGGGACCTCAACCAACTTGGAGTGTGCAACTGGAGGCAGTTAGCCAAAGATCGCGCTAACTGGAGAGGCGTATTGGTTGAGGGCCAGGTCCACCCCGGACTGTAGCGCCACCTAAAGTAAGTAAGTAAGATTCTATCGATAACACTTTCCGACCATTGATTTTCGATTTTTTACTCCATCGAAGACATTGAAATATCAAAGAACAGTATAAAATGAAATTTAATCAAGAAAGATTAGTCATTCTCATTTTAAATGAGAAACAAATAATTTCGAGCCAGTAAATATATGTTCATAATTATCGATAGTAAATGGTAGTATTTTTTTCTAAATATCGACTGGTTTCGGCTTTCATTCGAAGACCCCATCGCTAATGGATTCTATTGACAGATGACGTTTTTCTCTTGTTCTAGCTAAGAGGATTACATTAAGATTACAATCTTATAAATTTGTATAAGCTTACGTTAAATACATAATTTAAAAAATAAAAATTAATAAATTTAAAAGGAAAATAATAATAAAAAAAAAAAAAATTGAATAATCATAATTAATTAGTTATCTTGGAAACAAGTTTTAAAATGTTTTGCATATCTTACCCTTCTCACTTCAAGCGGGAGAGAGTTCCACAAGCGGATGGTATAAACGAAAAACTGTCGTTCTGAGGTTAAGTAACGGTAACTATTTTGAATAGGTACATGTGAGCAGAGGTCACCAGAAAACTTAGTTTACTATGCAGGTAGAAAGGTTCACGAGTTTGCATGATTTCGTGCGTATGTACTAGTGATCTAAATTTTATTAGATTATCAAATGAAAGTCCCACGATTTTTCTTGAATAATCTGAAACATGATCGTATCTGCCCAGATTGTAGATGTAGCCAGCTGTATAATTATTGGCGACATTGAGCTTTCGTCTGCTACCGGAATCAGGATTGCAAAAAATTTCGCATTCATAAAGCAATATGGACAATACCAGAGTTTAAAAGAAACTGCTGAGTAGTCCAGAGCAGGCGAAGTGCACCGTATACTTTCCCGATCGCTGAATTAATATGGTCCGTCCATGTGAGTGTTCTGTTGAAGACAACTCCTAAGTTTCGTGCTGTGTTTACATATTCGATGTTCTTCGAACCAAGTTTGACAGGTGGGAAAATCGACACGTTCATTACTGTCTTACTGATTATGAGGGTCTTTGATTTCGTTGGGTTTAGGCAAAGGTTATTTGCTTTAGACCACATTCGAATATTTTCCAAGTCCTCATTGATCTTTGACCCTCCGCATTCCACTAAGCCAACTGGACAGCTAAGATAAAGTTGAACGTCATCTGCGTACATGTGAACTTTACAATGGCATATAACCCCAGGAAGTTCGTTGACATAAAGGAGAAAAGAAGAGGCCCACGAATAGACCCTTGTGGTACGCCACTTACTACGGGAGCGAAGCTAGATGATCGGTCGTTAATAACAATTGATTGCTACCGGCCCTCTAGGTACGAGTATATCAACTTAGTAGAATTTCCGGAGAATCTATAACTATTTCTTAGCTTAGGACATAAAAGTGAATGGCTTATAGTATCGAAGGCCTTGGAAAAATTGATTTATTGTTATTAAGTAAATTCTTCTCTGACATAAAACTTTGCATTTAGTTCTGATTTGCTTTTTCGAAGACCTTTGATAGGAATAGTAATATAGCAATTGGTCTGTACTCCTATATTCTACTGTGCACTTTTTTTAGGAATTGATACAATCTTGGTCCGCTCTACACTACAAGTTTCGCTTATGACTGGAGCTGTTACAAGGTTTGAATTCAGTAAATCACAGTCAATATCATCTTGTGTCTTCAATTTGTGCTTTCCAATCCCTATTTTACATAAGTCCTTCCACAATTTTTTCCTGAATATACATACCTATCCCGTAGAGTTTCAAGTCGGTAACGTTTCCAGCGATTATAGGAAATATTAAGCTCTTTTATCAATTCTTTAATACGATCATTAAACCAAGGATGCGAGACATTTTGAAAACGGCTCCAGTCCAAATTATGCAAATCGTGTATAAGAGCAAAAGAGTTCAATGTTTTAAAATCCCTAAACTGAATAAGATTATTGTGAATTTTAACATCAAAAATAACAAATAAAAGATCATGCTTGGAGAAACATGGAGCTGAAAGTTGGTTGTAAAGTAAAACCTTACTAGTATCGTCGACAAAGACAACATCTAGAAGAGAGTTACGACCTCCCAAAAAACCTCCTCCATGACCTTGTTTGCGGACAATCCCGCCTTGGCCTTCTTCGGCTTCGATTCACCAGGAGAAGTGCATTGTTTTGACTGTTACGAAACGGCGCAAAAACTCAGCCGAATTTTTCTGAAACATCGCCAAACACACCTTTGAAGTTGTTGTCGATTGTAAGCAAACGCGACACCCATCTTGCGGAAAGCTTTTTCATGTCCTAATATTTATATAAAATCGAAATTACTGAGCCATGTGATAAGCCTGTGGCCTCTTCAAGCTGACGCATTTTCACTCGCCGATCGTCCATTATCAAACCGTGGATTTTGTCGACCATTTCTGGTGTGGTGACCTCAATTGGGTGACCAGAACGTTCGGCGTCACTTGTGCTTGAACGACTGCACCGAAATTGAGTAAACCAGTAGTGAATAGTTCCAATCGATGGTGAAGAGTCCCCATAATATTTGTCAAGCTTTTGTTTGGTTTGCGTGATAGTTTTTTCTCGCAAAAAATAGTGTTTAATGAGCACTCGAAATTCACTTTTTTCCATTTTAATGAAAATGCTAGTAGGCGTCTGTACAAAATGGCTGCCATAACAAAACTATTTGACAGATCTGTCTGAAAATTTGGGTGCTTTCTTTTGAAAGATGATTCTTGACAAAAAAAAAAAAAAATTTAAGGTGACGACACAATTTGTATTAATTTTCAGGGGCTTATTGGCCCACCCTCGTATAGTAGTATGAGATAATTCGCTTGGTGGCTATCAAGATTTTCTGCTTACAATATTTACTTATTCATTGCTGGTGCCCATTCGTTGCACCTCGGTGATAGCATTAAAGAAGTCAAAGTTTTCCACAAGAAAACTTCTCCTAGTTGCATCTCGTTTGGCAAAAACAAATCTATTTCGTGTGTATACAGCGAACAGTTGATTTTGGCGTTTCTTTCGGATGGAATGTTGCAAGAGAGCGCGATTCTTCTTTGTGAGACTCTCATTAAAATAAATTTTGAATTTCTTTGCTATATCCCCTCCACAATTCCCCGCTGCTGATAGTAGCGGAAAGTTTTGACGGCCCTGTCATCCTGGTACAAAAAGTCGTTTTGCTATATTCTAGCAGAGTACTTGGAACGCACCGACTGACCAAAAAAAAAAAACAGACATGCGGACAGATGAACAAGCAGACTCTCACTATGAGGGTTAATTTTTTACTTTTTGTTACATTTTAAGTACCGGAACCCTGAAAGCAGTTATTGTAAGTAGAAACGAATACAAAATGTGTGAAATTTATTTCTATCTACCTGGGCAGATACTTTTCACGTAGTTCTTATCCGCAATTCGCACTTACCTCGATTTTTAAATTTAAACCAACCGCAATGTATACGAGTAAACTAAAAAAAAAAACTTATCATTGAAAGGTACTACTCGTAAAGCTAAAATAAAAAAAAAATGCCACTCTTCAACCGCCTTTTGTAGTTAATGGAGATCCACGAAATTAATATTTACACAGAACTCGAATAAAAATTCCCGAACGGCGGCGGTGGCGTTTCATATTCAACAATTTTCACTATGAAATCCAAACAGTAGGCACCAACCTACCTCTTATTCAACTTAATATCCGCCAGCAGCTATGGAAATCCTTTAAGCACTGCGGCCTATTACGGTTCTTTTTTTATACTATTTCCATTTAATATTTGAGGAAGAGGAGTATTTGATTATTCCATTAATAGTTACTTTAGGGATAGCTTTCTCTTTCTGACGTTGTTTTACAGTTGAAAGACGCTTCACAAAGAGTGGCTTTTAAAATTCGTGGAATCTATTTGAAAAGAACTTTGAATCTTGCGGCTTTGGAGCAATACTCATACTAAATGTCCGAGTTCAATGAAAGCCTGTGGTTAAACAACTTGCATTAGACAAACTTTAACTCGATGAAACATTAACCAATCTCCAGTGGGATTAATTCGAATCCTTATCGCGTCGAACTGAAAGGGATATCCGTCCTTGAATCATCTCACAGACATGGGGCTGGGAGTGAATGGGTTTTGGGATAGCAGTAATTTTTCTTTGAACTCTCCGTGAAACCTTTTAAATCATCCTGCCCGGGCGGAGGTGGTTAGTCGCACAAACAGTTTCTCTATCCCAAAGGCGAATTTTCACAAATCACTGATCCACAATGGTGTTATCCTTGATTTTTCCATTTCCATCTTTGCATACGGTTCGGACCCCATTAGGTAACCGACTTTAAATTAACTTTGTTCCTGTCTACCGTGCTCCTGGAGCATAATGTGCAAATGTGGGCATAACTTTCAAATTAACTTTTGCATTCGTTGGACATAGAGGCCAGGAGGATAGTGTGTCCGACAGAGAGGTAGGATTTGGGGACGTCGTCCGTTGATCGGGTCGGGTTTTGTTCTGTATCCGGTGCGGTGTCACAGGGCGGTGGTTACCTTTTCTCGAGTGAATGTTTAATTTAAGGGAAATAATTAAAGATTAAATGTGGAGAGCTTTTGGGGATGAAATTTCGTTTCTTTTTCGGTATCCGTATGCGGTTGACACTTAGACTGTCCATTAACGGGGAGGGCATTGTCGACACATAATTAAAGCTATAAAAGACAAAGCGTTATGGATTTTTGAAAGTCTGCAAAAGGTTTGAATTTAATTTTCTATATGATTTATACACCAATATATATGCTGAAACAAAAAGGATATACGGATACATATGCGCATATTATTATTTTTGGATAACCCTTGTGCTGGTGAAAACGTCTGATAGTTCAGGGTTTTAATTCGTTCATGGTCAGTGTCAAGGTAAGACCCTGGAGGGGACACATTCTTGTCGATTCATAAGTGTGCTTAGGCATGTTCAACCATAAGAATGCAGCAGCGTGCTGGAGCTTATGGGCCAGTCAGTGAGCTTAAAATTGTGTAAGAAGTGGTAAGCGTTTTGGGCAGTTGTTAATCCATAAGAGTCAGTTAACATGTTTGCTGGTAAGTGTTGGTTGCTGTTTGAGAGCTCAATTGGCAGGTTATCCCGAATGAACGTTGCAATTGGTTAATGCGATCGCAAGATGAGTCCAAACAAACTTCGATATTAAATATCATGGACAACACAACGACATTATTAGATAGTCAGGTCGCCAGCAAGGCACTGAACTCCCATCTGAAATCAAGTCCAATCTGAAGTTAATCGGCTGAGAAGAGCTACGAAAGAGGAAGAGTGCAAAAGAGTTATGCTCAGGGAGGTATTTCATCCCTAAGCTGATACAGGCCAGAGAACTTCTCGGGAACTAAAACCGAAAAAGAAGCTTTAGCAGCTTGGAAATGCCTCCTCAATGAATGTGGAATACTGATCCACAAAAGAGGGTCTACGTGAGGGCCTATCAACTATTAGCAAGATACCTACCATTACTAAATCTACTTCAGTCTTCAGATAATCCGGTTCATCATGGCAGTTGACCTGGTACTCTAACTCGAGTATGGGGCAGTAAAATAGATCTATACCGATTGAGTGCACTCACAAACATGGTATGGTTAGGTTAGGTTAGGGTGGTTGTCTGTACCTGTGTACAGACACTCTTAGACTAAAGGAGATCCATTGTGATACCACGGGATCTATTGCTATTCGAACTGCCTGAACCAGTCAGAGCTTTTTATGAAGCGCAAAATGCTTCAGACGTCAATGTTCCCCAGGTCGCCGAGGTCATCGAAAAATGGAGCTCCTAGATGGAACACTCTTCTTTTGGACAGGGCTGGACAGGTACAAGGGAAATGGAGGACCGTTTCTCCTCGTTCTCGTCACTTCAGCTTCTGCAGTAATAATTTGAAAAGAGGCCAATCCTTTTAGCGTGTAGACCGATAGGACAGTGCCCTGTGAGGGCACCGATGACAGTGTTGATCTGCGATCATTTTAGCAAAACCAAACTATCAGAGTGTTTTTTATCTAGCTTGGGCAAGTTTTGTCTAGAGGTTGTACAAGTAGTAAGGGTCTCCCATTTGTGATTGGTGTTTTTTTTTCTTTCATCCGGCATGCGTAAATGTTTACACGTAGCCTGAGGGTTGTACCTTTTCAAACGAGCTCATCAGCCTTGCAGTTCCCGGTATATCTCTGTGGCTTGGCATCCAGCATAGGTGAATAACTTGCATGCGTTGGCCAGGTTCTCACCCTACAAACCTCTCCAGCTGGCTCGATCTTGCGCTAGCTGCCTCCTTTTTCTCTTATTAAGTGGGGTCTTCCTCTGCTGAATTTGCTCACCGGTGTTAACTGATATACAACACTTTGGTGTCCGTATCTTTTACATGTCATAAGCGCTGGGTTCGCACATCTTTAACCAGGTCGATGTCGCTGCAAAGCCCGGAACTGAAGAATCTTCCTATCGACCACTTCTAAGATAGATGTGGCTATGGTGAAGTTTTATCCTACTAGCCGATGTTATGTGTCCTTTCTTGTCGACACCATATATGTACTTTATTTTAATACTATTTCAATACTTTTTACCGCCTCAATGACATCCCGTTGCGTCCTTCCAATCATATCAGTATCGTCGGTGTATGCTAGCAGTTGAACAGAACTTTTGAAAAATTATACCTCTGGTGTTAGCTTGCGAATTTCGTATAATCAGTCCAAGTTAAAGAAGTCGTAGGATAGACCTTTTTTCGCCTTGCTTTGGACCGTTTCTGATATCAAACGGTTCGGATAGATTTTTACCGACTTTGATGGAGCAGCGTGTATTCTCCACTATCATCTCACATAGACGGACGACTTGAGCAGCGATACCTAAACTATACATTATTATATATTATAAGCTCTGTATAACTCGTCTCTGAATACGTTAAAATATGCCGTAGTGTGTATATTTGGTGAATGGTAGTCTTGCCTGGCCTAAATGGCAGTCCAACAAGATGGAGAAAGAAAACAGGACGAGAACCTTGCTCAATACTACAGGTCTGCGTCAAGATAAGAAACTTCTGGGACACTATAACTGGAAGAGATTCGAAGCGTGCATCTGCCTTACCAAGTATCCTAACAGGCTTTCTAATTGTAAACTCGGGGAGCATTTAATGAAACAGGGCATAACAAACGAAGGCCTTTGCAGATTCTGCAATGAGTCCAGTGAGACTCCACAACATCTTCTGGAGTCATGTGAGGCACTGACCCACAAAAGATTGCAATGCTTGGGCAAGTATCAACTATCAGATGAGGATATATGAACCATAGATCGACTTCTCATTCTCACATTCCTAAGAAAAACTCGGTTAGAGAGGGTGCTCTAGGGTGACCTATCCTTGACCCTCGATAACAATTCTGATGGAATTATATTCTGAGGGGAACTTTTATGAGGGAATAAACCTCTCCTAGGTATTAGCAGGGGACACAATAGACCATTAGGTCAATAATGCCTGGCCTAAAACTGCACTGATAAGGACCAATTAGGTTGTTGACGAAAGGTTTTAGGTGTTCACACAGGACAGTAGACAAGATCTTGTAGGCGATGTTTAGGAGAGGCATTAGGCTTCTGTTCAGAGTATTTCCTTTTGTGTGGGTCGGGCATACGATGCTGAGATTTCATTTAGATTTTTCAAATATGTTGGTGCATGCCCCTTACCAAATTATTTTCCCCTGCTTTAAATAGCTAGGTTAGTAGGCCATGAGCTCTAGCAGCATCACCCTATGTTGGTCGGGTGGATGGCAGAGTTTGCTGTCATCCTCCAAATCGAATAGTTCGTTCTGCCTGATAACGGATTGCTGGTCGTCAATGCTCTTTAACGGTCTGCAGAAATATTCTTCAGGATTCCCTGCACCGACTGCAGACTTACTGCGAGGTTTGAAGGCTTCAGTTCCACCCTTATGGCCGGGGCATGCTCTTTTTACTTTTTGGTAAAACTTTTGTCTGTGCGCATATAAGTATATTTATGATCCATGTCTTGAAACAACAGAGATAGGCGGATTGTAGGTTTCCTATATGTTTCCTTTTGTGTTGATCAGGGTAATTTCGAACAATCGTCGTCCTCTAAGGGCGCGAGTTTCATCGAACTCATCTGTAGGTGGAATATGTCGTTTAGCACATCTGCACTTGGTCTGGCGCCATTTCTGTGTACTCAGGATAGGGACACAGATGCATTTCAGCATTCGATTGTACGGCTCAGCTCTTTGCACAAGGTAGTACCAGTCTCCTCTCATTCATTTAACAGGGTTGACACCACACATAACTTGAGTCTATTTCTTAAGTTAAGGGTCTTCTTATGTTTAGAAGCAACATAAGAACCTCTACCTTAGATGGGTTTTGAGGTCCATAAAAGACTCTGCACAGGAGAAAGTGTTACCAACCACCTTGTGTGTATTAGGATCATTTAAATTAGAATACTCTGCAATTGGATCTTATGAAAACTTCATCTTCAGCACTAAGTGATTGTTATTTGACTAAGAACGTAGTTCGTTAAGCGGAAGTTAGCAAATTATAGTACCTTGGGCTCATTAATATCACTGGAGGGATGAGAGGAACGCCGATCTCTTAATATATCCCCCTATATTTTTTTTTTTTTTTCATAGAAAGTGAAGCTCTCTGCCATCGTAAAGGGACATTTCTAAAACGAAAGTTGTTTTTAGTGAAGTTTCTAGAGGGAGTGATGTGGTACTTGGTACTGTGAGGGTTCCACAATATGTACTTGGATGCTCCAAGGTATAGGGTGACCAGATAAGAACGATAGGAAAAGAAATTTAAATAAAACAACAACATCGTGAGATATCAAATTGATTCTAGCTTTATTTACATTCATGCCATTATATACGGAATAGCACATCATGTAAACGACCGCCTCGGCTTCGCTGGCAGTTTCAAGCGGTCGGTCCAATTTTTTATGACTCGGTCCAATATGTGCGGCGTTATTCCGGCAATAGCATCTCGAATGTTGGCCTCGAGCTCGTCCAAAGTAGTTAGCTTATTAGCGTAGACTAAGGACTTGACATAGCCCCAGAGAAAATAATCGAGGGGTGTCAAGTCGCATGACCGCGGCGGCCATTTGACGAACGCTCACCGTGAGATGACCCAGTCGCCTAATTTCTTCTTCACCACTTCGAGCGTTGCATCGCTTGTAGCTCCGTCTTGTTGGAACTATAGTTCGGATATATCGATGTTGTCGAGCTCCTTTTGATGCCGCCTTGCCATAAACCGCACCAAACAGTCAATCTTTGTGGATGCATTGATGCTTGGTCGAACACTTATGGATTGTGGTCGCTCCAATAACGGCAATTTTGATTGTTGGCATAGCCGCTGAACCAAAAATAGGCTTAGTCCGAGAAGATGATTTTTTGGCCAAAATCCGGATCTCCGGCCAACATTTCCATAACCCAATTATCGAACTCACGGCGTTGTTTATGGTCGTCCGGCTTCAATTCTTGCGTCAGCATAATCTTATACGGATGTAGGCCCAAATCTAACTGCAAAATAAGCCTGGTTAACTCTCTGGCGATGCCCAATTCAGCTGATCGGTGCCGAATCGACATTTCTGGGTCTCCTTCGATACTGGCCGCTACGGCGGCTATGTTTTCTTCTGGTTGGTGGCTTAAGGTCCAAAAGAGTATACTCACGCTCAAACTTTTCCACGGTGTGACGAATTGCCTCCGAACTTCCTGAAGCCATGATGACGACCGACCTCACGACGAAATTCACGTTGCGTATTTACAACTGAACCGGAACTTCGATAATATTTTTTAATAACAGCTGCTGAAACAACACCCTTTATGATAATCTAAGGAATGGTAACAACGTCACTAGCCCAAGGTCTGAAAATCGGGTTACATTTTCTTGAATGTAGCCAGTGCCTTACTCAACCTACTCCATCAAGTCATTTAATATACGAATCCTTTTCTACCTCAAACCAGCTTCCCGCTCATATTTCTTCCACGAACAACATAATAACATTTTGACGACATAAAGATGTCCTTCTTCCTAATCTTGTTACCCGCTCACATGTTCACATGCATCTTTTATAATGCCATTTCCTGGCAACTGGCAATTTGCATCAAAAGGCCACCCACGTCCAAAGACTTCATCTTCTATGCACATAGCGTTTCCGTCTCATCTCGTTTTCCAATTGATTTCTGATTGAAAACTTTCAACCGAGGAGTGTCTCCTTGAGAATCTTATCACAACTTTGTCGTTGTATTTGTCGTCCTTCGATGAATTTTGTATGCCCCTTAGAAAGTGTATTCAACTACCCGGCCCATGTCAATACAAAACTTCAATAGAATGAAAGGCCTCCTTCTAGGATTCTTGAAAGAACTTAACATAAGTAAGCACCTTTTGCGTTGGTGAGGTCCTATTCCGCACAGGAAGCCACCATAAAAACGAGTTATGGTAGGACATTTCCCAATACAAAAATACAAGAGAAGAGAAAACTCTGGGCTTTATGTCGTCTTTTCATTTTGCCGCTGGATTGAAACGTGTCAACACGTTCCCGAAATAAATTTTCTTTTTCTTCACTTTTGTGCATGTGTTGGTACATGTGTAGTTACGGCATGAACGCAGCAATGCTTCTACATACCGCTGGCTGGGAGTAGTCGTCGTCGTCGTTATCGTACCGAATGGGCACGTCCCGAAATAATGGCCCATAATGCAGCGACTAAATTATGCATACTGTAGTAGTTGACTACACTTTGGTTCTTGGTGTGGCAACGCTCAAGAATTTTCCGTACAAAAATTACTCCCACACCGAACATTGGAGCTGTTCGTCCTTTTTCCGTATTCCACAACTAAATTTAGTATAGCGGCAGCAGTGATCCCCCAAAGCAAGATTCTTCTTCCCAACAGCTGAAGCGAACACAACACAATCAGCAATTTGGTAATCTGTCCTCGCCATGTTATTACCTCCCTCAAGCAGTGAAGTTCAATGCGGGGGATGGGGGGCGGGAAAGTACTGTGCTGAATGAATTCAAAATTTTGGAAAAATTTTACCAAAAAAGGATACGTTCCCGATGAACTAATGTGACATTTGGGTTAGGTTTTATTGTACGTATGTATTCATATATGAATGAGCTGTGCAATAGTGGTACTGTTTCCGGAACCACAAAGGTCAAATTAGGATCATTTCTTGGATAGAAATTGTACTCGTATGTGTTTGTGTTCTTCGCAAAATGTTGCAGTTGAAAATGCATAAAATCCGTGACGACGTAAAGTATCGAGAAAGGATACACTTTGAAGTTGTTGACATACTCACTGAAAGGAAGACGTGCACTGAAGTTGAAATGTGTTTTGAGTATTCGGTGAGTGCAGGCGCAAGGGGAATGATTTTTTCGGGACATATTCATAATATTTTCGGAAAACGTTCAAAATTGGAAGCAGTTTGAATTTAGACATTTTATAGAGCACTTGTAGAGTGTAGAAGTAGATCCAAGAATACTTGATTGATACCCACCACCTGTATCAAAATTCAGCAGAGAACTTTACCGCCAGCTACAATGCGACCGAATCTCCACAGAAGCGGTAAACGGGTTTTCAACCAACTGACCTGTTCCATATCTCGAATATCCGCCAGATTAGTTTTCTGGTCTTTTGAATTACAAGCAATGCATTGTATAAAAATGTGATAGGCTGTAGACTTCAGAGTGCCGTGTTTTGAAAATTGGCCAAAGCATATGTTACACTTCTTTGGAGAGGCTAGTGATGGCGACCCAGAGCTGAAGCTATAAAAAGTGAGAAAACCAAAGAGGCGAAGTAAAAATCATTTTATTTTTCTAAGTCTCACTTGTTTTATTTAAAAATTCTGGTTCTCGAGAGGTGGCTAGGTTAAGTTAGGTAAATGGGTGCCTTGTGACAAATAGAGCTCACTTAGACCAACAATTCGGGTACATTGTGCCCAACTATTTAACTCTGGAAACGCTATAAAGTCCGCTGTTAGAACCACCCAGATAGTGATATGAATCTCAGGAGGTCCGTAAGCTCCACATTACCTAACTCCCCAATTCCAAGAAGAAGTAACTTCCAAGAGTCCTCATTCTTATAACAGATAGGGCAGGACAATCACACAGCTGGTGACGAACTGATTCAATTTCTTCTTCGTCCCTGCAGCTTCTACAATAGTCGTTATGTAGCACACCGAGTCGTTCCGCGTGAACTCTAATGGCACAATGACCAGTAATTATTCCAGAAACGATCCGTGCGTTGTAACGACTAAGTTTCACCAGAGAAGTTGATCTCTTCTTGCTGAAGGCCGACCATAGCCCCCGGCCGTTGGGCATGTTTCCAGATGAACCCACGCAACCCACTGTCTGTTTGCTCGACCGGTGGTTTCATCTTCTATTTTCTTTCGTAGGGGTTACTACAAAAGGAAGGGCCCGCGACAAGTACAGCGCCGACCCTTTCCTAGCAAGCTCGTCAGCCCTTTCGTTTCCTTCGATATCCATATGCCCTATTACCCAGCAGAGGGTCACCGCATTGGCTCTGGATATTCCATTTAAGACTGATTTGAAGGTCCTCACAAGCCTTGATCTAATTACAGCAGAGTATAGAGCCGTAATGGCTGCCTGGCTGTCTATCAGTTATCGTTTTCATTGGGAAACATGGAGTTATACTCGCAATGGCTCATTTCGTCCTTCGCAACATATCGATGGTTCTGATGCCATTGTGATTCGCCAACAGTTCCAGTCTATTTCCCACTGTTCCTACGCCTAGATCATCATGTAACCCCACCCGCAATCTAGTCGAATGGGAGCGCCACATAAACTACTCCGGATCTGACATTTGCTGTCACCTCAAAAGTCACAAATTCGCTCTGCTCCGTGTATTTTTTCCATCTTTCAAGTGATTTTCCGGTGCGGGTGTGAGTTTGTTTGTAGTTTGTTGTAGTTCTCCCTACGGGAGAAACAATCCGACACACCAGATCCCAAGAGTGTTCGGTTCCTCTGGGTCGAAATTTCACCCAGTGTCTAACCGTTTGTTCAGTGTTCTTCTGCGTTCTCCTGACCATCGGTTTCGGATATTTTCCATCCTTCCGCTAAGCGAAGTCTACCCGCACGCAAATCCGAGGACGATGGAAGCATCACATCTTCCTATTGGATCTGCTTGGGATATCATCTGCAACAGGTGAGTTCTTCCGAGGTTTGCCCTTCTCTGGGGTGTTTTGCGTGCGGGTATTCGGTCCCTTTGTTCCGGTGAACGAAACTTTGGATTCCGCGGTAGCCTATGCCATGGAGAAGCCGACATCGTTCCACTTTCATCACACTTTCCGTTCCGATATTATCACACTTGTCTACAATACTTGTCTTGTGGAGCACGGCTTCCACAGGCAATTAGGTGCATCCATTGTATACTCGTAGACAGGAGAGTCTTCGAATCCATTGCGGAGGAAAGATCTTGCCTAAGTTGACGCATAGAAGTAGAAAGGGCCCTCTATTAATTTAGCATATAAATCAGACCAGGGTTAAGGCTTAAGTCTACTCGTACTACAGACTTTACTTACTTAGGTGGCGCTACAGTCCGGGGTGGACCTGGCCTCAACCAACAAACCTCTCCAGCCATCCCGGTTATAAGCCAGCTGCCTCCAGTTGCGCACGCCAAGTTGGTTGAGGTCCCTCTCCACTTGTTTGCGCCACCTTCCGAGAGGTCGTCCTCTACTGCGCCGTCCATCCGGGGTGGATTCGAAGACTTTCCGGGCTGGGACGTTGGGCTTCATCCGCTCTACATGACACAGCCATCTTAGTCAATGTATATGAACTCTTCTGGCTAAATCGATGTCATTGTAAAGGCCATATAGCTCGGCGTTATATCTTCTCCTCCACTCGCCGTCTATGCAGATGGGACCAAAGATCACTCGAAGAACTTTTCTCTCAAAGTAACCAAGGGCATCCTCATCCGATTTTGACAAAGTCCATGCCTCTGCGTTGGGTGTCCTTTTTTGTAGACAGCATATATTTTGTTTTGCTTTCATTGATCGCTAAACTCGAAAACGCCCCCCTTGGCGGCCCGCTGACTTCTTCCAACTATGTCAATGTCATCAGCGTAGGCGAGTAGTTGCACAGACTTGTAAAAGATTGTACCTCCGGTGTTGGCTTGTGAGTTTCGTACAATTCTTTCAAGTATAATGTTAAATAGATCACATGATAGCGCGTCACCTTGTCTAAGACCTTTCCTGAGGTGGTGTTCTTTCCGACTTTGATGGAGCAGCGAGAGTTCTCCATCGTCATCCTGCATAAACGGACAAGTTTGACAGGGAGGCCAAGACTCGACATGGCTCTATATAACTGGTCTCTATACACGCTATCATAGGCAACTTTGAAATCGATGAAAAGGTGGTGCGTATCGATTTCATATTCATGGGTTTTTTTCCAAGATCTGCGGTAGTGTGAATATTAGGTCAATGGTGGGCTTACCGGGCCTGAAACCGCACTAATAAGGACCTATCAGGTTGTTGACGATCGGTTTAAGACGTTCACATAATACGGCAGATAAGATCTTATATGCGATGTTGAGAAGACTTATACCTCTGTAGTTGGCGCAGTTCAGAAGGTCTCCTTTCTTCACAATCGGGCAAAAGATGCTAAGGTTCCATTCGTCGGGTATGCATTCTTCCGACCAGATTTTACAGATCTTAAAAAGTTCGGCGGCAAGGCCGTCGGTTCCAGCAGCTTTATTGGATTTAAGTTTAGATATCGCTATCCTCACATCAATCTGATCGGGTTCATTGTACCTGACAGCGGAATATTGGACATCATCGCCGTTTAGCAGTCTGCAGAATTGTTCCTTCCATATGTTCAGCACCGACTGTGATTCTACTATTATGTTACCATTTTCGTCCCTGCAGGCTTCTATTCTGGCTTTGAAACCCTGGCATGTTCTTTTTACCTTCTGGTAGAATTTTCGAACATCATTCCTGCGATAATGTCTTTCAATCTCCTCGATCCAGCGCTTCTCATGCTCCTTTTTCTTCTTTCTTAGAAGTGGATGTTCCTCTTTTCTCCTCTGCTCTTAGAGCTCGAGAGCAGCTCTGGTCCTTCTATGCAGCGCCGCTTTGTACGCCTCTTGTTTTGCTGCATGTACTTGCCGGCATTCGTCATCAAACCAGGGGTTTCTTTGTGGTGGCCGAGAGAAATCCAATACATCAGAGTCGGCATCTCTAATGGCTTTCTGGCAACGCTGCCACTGGTCTTCTGCGTTTGCTGCAGGCGGCATAGGACTCAGATTGAGGAAAACTCGATCGGCAAAGGCTCTAGCGGTCTCTTGCGATTGTAGCCGTTGAAACTTCCTCACAGTATTTCGTTGATTTTACTCCGTTCTGGATATCCGCATCCATACCTTGGCTACAACTAGGTAGAGATTCGAGTCCACGTTAGCTCCTCGAAAAGTCCGGACACCCAGAATATTGGAAGAGTGCCTTGCGTCGATCGCAATGTGATCGATTTGGTTGACGGTTTTTCGATCAAAAGAAAGCCATGTCCCCTTGTGAAGATCAAGACGCGGGAACCGCGTACTACGTACGACAATGTTTCGTACCGCCGCAGGCTGTGCTTCCGACAACGCTACTAAAGGCGTCCTCTCTTCCTAGTTTTGCATTAAAATCACCCAGAACAATTTTAACGTCGTGGCTATGGCATTGCTCATACGTGTTGGCCAAGAGCTGGTAGAAGTCATCCTTCGTCGCGTCGTCCATCTTCTCGTGAGGGGCGTGAGTGCATATTAGGCTAATGTTAGCGAATTTAGCCTTGATGCGGATAGTCATGAGGCGCTCGTTCACATGCCGAAAACTCAAGACTTCTTGCCTAAGTCTGCCTCTAATAACAAATCCGCATGCAAATAGACGCTGTCCTAGTTATCTGCAGCAATCGCCGGAGTAGATATCACAGTTTTTCATCCTTCTTTTGCCAGGCTCATCCCATCGTACTTCTTGGATGGCGGTAATGTCTGCTTTACAGCAGACTAGGGCCTCCGCAAGTTGTTCGGCTGCACGTGGTTTGCAGACACGAAGATCGTTGTCCTTTTTACGTTTGCAAGGGTCGTCAACAGTAAAATCATCCGTATCCGAAGCTGTTGGTTGCTTCGTAACCATATTTTTTTGTTACGTGGTAGGGAAGTTAACCCGACGGCACAACCCCCAACATGGAGGACCAGGTCCCTTTTTTTTTTGGTAACTCCTAGGATGAGGGGCCGGTTACACCGGTGTCAGTAACCCACTTCGGGAATATGAGCGCTGCCGTTGACCCATTAAGGGCTCCTCCGCCACCATCTCTTTCCAATACCCTGACCCAGTATTGAAAATCGTTACAGACCTCAGCTCCAAATACGTCAAAGTAGCTCAAGTAAGGTGTTCGCTGGCCTGTAGACGTCACCGTTGATTCCATCGAGAGAATTCATCCGCCGCACGTCCTCCTTCTAAGGACCTCTTGCTAGACTCCTGAGACGCATATTTCAGCCGATCAGGTCAACAAGAGATGTGAATATATGTGCGCTGAAGTTCACCCAGATGTGCAGCATAAGCTCATCGTTAGTTCACTATCAAAAGATAGCTATCCAGCGGGCACCACGGGGAGGCACATGATGATGCGATTTTGCCCGCCAACTACAGACTTTAGTGCTATCTAAAATAAAGCTATAGCATAGCTCGTTCTTAACACAGGTGAAATTCTAACATCTTAGCCCGAAGTAATGGTAATCAATTTTGGTAGGATCCTTATTCAAAAACTTCTCTTCTCTTTTTCCTTAGCTCAGCTAGATGGCACGGCATAAAGGCCAAAGTTTAATGGTAGCCAAAGTCAAACGAAGTGGAAATGCAAGAAAGCCAAATGACAACCTTCCGATTTCTTATACACTTAATGCACTATACGAGTACACCTATTTGCTGCTAAATTCTAATTAAAAAGAAATCTATTTAAGTCCTAAAATGCCGATGTCATTGAACAAGCAATCTTCAGCCTAGCCTAACCACCTTCGTTTCGTTTTCTCCTTGAACAAATTGAGAAACAAAGAACTCAACCTAATTACCGCTCACAAAAAAAAAACGAAATGCTCAGAATGGGGAAAACTTTTCTCTTAACGGTACATTCATGAGGACCCTGAACTTATTTACTGCCTGCGTAAGCATTAAAAATCAACATTCTGCAAATATCCTTTTCCGGTTTTTCGTACATTTCTGTTCGGTCTGTCTGCCGAACTAGATCTGGATCCCTATTTTCTCATCCACCGTCAACGTATCCAATTACCAAAAGGGACACTCGAATGTGTCCGCTTTCAATTTCTTTCCCAAACTCGGTCCACACACAGGAAGGGTGATGTTTCCCAGAGTCCAGCAGTAGCAGGAGGAATATGTAATTGGATGGAAATAAAGTTAAGTGAAAGAAACAAATTCCATGGTATTATCTGACATTACCATAAAATTTCGTTTCCTTCGTCCATTTTTGTTGTTGAAATTTTTGAGCTGTGCTCATCTGGGATGGGGGTGGTGGGAGAGAAAGAATGCCAATTTATGGTATGCAGATTTTTCACCCTTTTTTTTTTGTTTTTTTTTCTGTGTGCCGCCCAACTTCTTGTGAAATGAAGCGATTTGTTCTTGGTATGTTGTCGGAGAGTTCGATTCGATGAGAAAGGCGAAAGGTCCTTGAAGAGAGCCATAAGGAAATTGGTCATTTTGTCAACTCGCTTGTGTTTTATTTTTATTTCTCTTTATGTGTTTTCCTTCTGGCATCATTGCGATTGTTTGGGGATTTTAAGGATTTATGCTTTTTGTTTCAATTACATCGCACACACACATACGAGTATGCACGCTAAAACAGGGAAAACGAAAAAGAGCTCGCGCATAAAGGGTAATTGAATCCTTTGTTTTTATGTGCCCTCAAACTGTCAAAAGCGAGTGAATAAATGACGCATTATTTTAATCCTCCCCGAGATGAATGATTTCGTGCAATGTGCTCAAGGATTTTGCATGGCTTAACATGGCAGGGAGGGGGCAGAGATACAAACAATAAGTCGTTAGATTTTGGTAAGGCGTGCAAAACTTTCCTTTCGCATTGCTAACACCGAGGAGGATAATAAACGAAATGATAGGCACTCTCTTGTTTGTTTGTGTTTATTTTTTTTTTTTTAGGATGAAGCGACACCCGTCCCGCGACCGCTGTTTTTTTTTTTAAATAAACAATTGTTTCCTTCCAGAGTGTGGCATAAATCAAATAAATTTGCGCAAAAACACACGGAAAAGTCTTTTACATTCGAGAGAGAACATAAAAATGAAATATATTTTAGGATTGACGCCTTGAGGTGTTCCGCCCCCGTCATCTTTTGGGATTTTAGTATTATTTTGTTTTTATTTGCAGGATTAAGTTCAGCCTTGGAATTCCTTTTCGGTGGTAGGGATGGAAAAGATAAACTTCTTGTTCGGCATAAGTCAGAAACTTTGCCTCGGGAGGTTTTTTTCGTGGGAATTCATCTTTTTTTTTTCTCACACTCAACGAATTTTATAGGTCAGTTTAGTGAGTGATATTACCTTGGATTATTAGGAGCATAAAACGTTGAGTATAAAAAAAAATTATCGGCATGTAAGAGTGTCAGTTACTGCCGATATAACCCACATACTTGTATAATGTGTAGCTATGGGGTCCAATTATTTTTACTTGCTCTTTAAAATGACAAGCACCTACTGTTTTCGTGAAAAAAAAACAGGTCTCTCAATTCTAATATCAATAGGTCTCGAAACTATAACCCGTAATCGACGAAAGACGTCTGACACACACAACGAAATGTCTTTGGTCCGCATCGTTTGCGGACGATACGGCGATGTTGACAATGGACGATACGTGCTAAAGCCAATGTGGACCTATGGTCTACAACTATGGGGTTGTACCAGAAACACCCTACAAACTTTTGAAAATAAAGTTCTTAGAACGATCGTTAGCGCACCGTGGTACGTATGTAATGAAGATATTCATCGGGATCTGGGAATTCCCAGCGTCATCGAAGAGATAACAAAATTTGCTCGTAAACACGAACATCGTGTTCACGGCCATTCTAAATGTACCGTCATTCAACTACTTGACGCGAACATTTCAATTCGTCGCCTGCAAAGGACAAAACCTTTTGACCTCGCGTCATAGTATACATATGCCAGTCGTGAAAACCGCAGGAACTTTAATTGGAATTTAACCTGCCTGAACTGCTACATTCGCATACCTTTTCCAAAAACACGAGTCTCGTAAAGGTAGCCCTAACCGACGAACATGCTCGCCGAACTTGTTCGTTTGCGTTATTCCCTGCCCGGCGAACACATTTGGCGAACATTCATTTCGTCTTGATTCATGGCGAACATCGAAGCCAACGAACACGAAAAAATCGAAATTTTTCGCCAACAGCGAACGGTTCGCGAACCAGCCCCTACACGAGACAAACATAGCGAACACGAACAAGTTCGGCGAGTATGTTCGTCGTTTAGGGCTACCTTAAACGAAAATAAAACTGCTGGATAAGTGTCGGCTTAGTTGTAGTATAAATCTTGGAGAGAGGTGTTTTTAGTGAGTAAAAATCTCACACTACTATAAGCAAGGGAGGTCGAGCCTTAAAATATCTTTAGAAGATTTTCACCCTCTCGGCAAAAAAAAAGATACACATTTTCTGGTAGTTTTCATACATATCGGACTAGAGATGTATAAAATTCAATGAGAACTCTCACACACAGACGCATAAACGGAGATTTTTTTTTAAAAACCCCTCCTCATATGATGACTCCATCCGCATGTGATGCTTTTGAAAGCGGGTCAACTACTAGTACACGTTGGGCTAAAATGGCATTAATCGAACGTTTCTCAACAAACATGACTTTCGAGGACCGTTGGCATTCGAAACGAATCAGCCGTAGATACGAGTATGGGTGATACCACAACTCCATACGATTTGACTTATTTTTAAAAAATTCAAATTCCATCGAAACCTGCGTGGTTCTTCTATTAGGTTAGGTTCGGTAACTGGGTGCCCTTGTTGACAGGGTTGTCAAAAGGTCACTTAGACCAAGAGTTGTTCCCAATTTTTAGAACCCTGGGAACCTAAAAATTTCAGTCTTCAACCGCTAGGCTAAAACACCCAGATAAATGTATGAATCTCAGGAGTTTTCTTAGCTCAATGCTACCAGCTCTGAAAACAAGTGTCTGCCAAAAGCACGGTTTCTTTTTTTTGGCCAAAGGTGGGCAATCACACAGGAGATGACGAACGGATTCTATTTCCTCTTTGCCCCTGCAACTTCTACAGTAGTCAATATGGTGACAGTGTCCTGTCACGACACCAACAGCTATACAGATATCCCTTCGACTTAGTTCTATAAGATTGATAGACCTTTTTTTGACATAGACTGACCATAATGATTTGGCTGCAGCGCATGTATCTAATCGACACCAGAGTTCATCAACGCCCTCATTAGACTCGAAATCTATCTCCCTATATAGGATGCTAAGCGGTAAACTAGCCTCTGGAAGGGCCCGCGAAGAGCTTAAAAATGATCCTTCTCTGGCTAGTTCGTCCACTTTTTCATTACCGGAGATATCCATGTTGCCCGGTACCCAGCACACGGTCACCGTGTTGGCCACTGAGATAACATCCAGTCGTTTTTTACAAATTTCTACGAGCTTGGATATTAGTGATGTTGACTCTAACGCCTTAATGGTCCTGAAATATCTTCCTCAATAATCATATCCACAGCTTGTTTTATTGCAGCAACTACGGCTTGGAAAACACTGCAACCATCCTTAAGTCTAAACGAGCGATGTATATTTCGAGACTCACAGTAGACGCCGACACCAGTAAAGATGGGAAGTTCATTCTCGAAACAGACTCTTCCCTCATCCCATTCTAATAGAGAACTTTCCGCTGCAGTTTGTTATGGGGATGATGTAGTCCGTTTCCGTTCGGAGTCTCATATATTCCATCGGTTTAGTCATGCACGAGTATTAAGAAAAGTTTTTGAAACGCCACCAAGAATTAGTGTATATTTTGCGAAAAAATACAAATGTTTTGCTGGACGCCTGTGTAACAGTTCATCCCGAAAATATTCTCTTTATTTGCTTGAAAGCATACAGGGTTGATTAGTCCGCTTAATAGAAGATCCCGTACTAACTTCCAATTTCCAACCATTACTACAGATACTATCATGGCAGTTGTTCTGAAGCCCTCAATAGAATGATCAATAGAAATGCTTTATTTGAGCGTTCTACTAGGCAAGTCACCAGGGATCATCACCTCTACTCGTATGTCCACCTAGCAAAGGCGCAGATATCCCTTTATCAAAACTCCTTCTGCTACAAGATAAATAAACTTTGGAATTAACTCCCAGAAGTTTGACCAGCAGGTTTGATTTGTCAGTTCGCATTTGACGGTCGTGAAGAGCGGTCGATAACAATATACTATGGAGCACCTAACGCCACAAGAACCTGTTGAAGTTATTAAATCATTTTATCTACATAATCGTACAATTGTTAAAACATGAAGACATTGACGTATTTTTTTTTTTTTTGTTTAAATCATGTACCTGGCAAGTTAACCACTCAGGGTAGAATAACTTTGAAACTCAGTATACACTGCAAGTAAAGTGAAGTCCGGTCGAGTCCGTAACGTGCGTACAGCACAAAATATTACTGCAATGAAAAAGTTGTGCAGCACTGAAATATAGGGGCACTGAAAATCCTCAACTGATACACAGACGACATTTACAACCTCGTGGACTTACTGTATGGTACACCATTTGGTCCAGCGGCATCATTGGGCCATATTTTTTTTTTAAGACGCAAGAAGCAATGCTGTAACAATTACTGATGATCGTTATCGTGACAGGGCGCAAAATATGTGGTTCCAATTCCAATTTGACCGCCTCCGACTTCTAGTTGAAAGTTCACGCACCGCGCTTTTTTGGCCGATTTAATATTTCATACATGTAACTGTTATAAACCAAATAATCGATTTCACTTCTTAATTAGTCAAAAACAACATTAGCTTGGACCATAAAAAGTTTAGCTTTAGCCTTCCCATAGTGACAACGCTGCTATAGATACTACCATGGCAAACGTTTCGAAGACCCCAATAGAATGGTCCCCAGAAATATAACATTTGAGTATGCTAGTAGGCTCGGGCTCATTATATTTATGACTGCCTGGCAACCAAACGTATATCAAAATTAATTTTATTACAGAAAGTAAAGACCAGAATCAACAGATGCTTTCGTAAATTACAGAAAGAAAAACTGTAGAAGTCTTTTATTGGCTCAGTGTTGTACATAGGTATATTAAACTGCTCTATTTTTATATGATATTCATTGCGATTTCCCCCTTCTTTTCTAACCTTTTCGTACAATGATAACTTAAACCCAGTCCCAGAGCACACTTGTTGCTTTATTTTCGTAAAGCAGATTTCGCCAAACTCAATACCTTACTTATTACCATTAGTCATGTCTCTACACATTTAGTCATCGACCATGCCCTTGCGATTTTTTATGCTGACACCCTTCCCTGTTTTGTATAATCGGTGCCTTATCTGTCTAAAAAAATCTGCTCATCTTCTCTACCCTTGTACTATATAACAAGGAGTACTCGTAGCGCTCACTTCGCAATATTAAAAACAAACTCTGACAATCTTATCTTAAGTCCAAATCTGACTCTCACTTTTGTAAGTACTTTCGCCATTTCTTTGACTTCTGCGAAAGGCTCTATCTAGATTACCTAGATCGAATGCAAAGCAACCTAATTACCGACCCCAAGATTTGTTTTTTTTTTTCAATTATTAACGTCCAGCGAAAATGTGATCTATTTATTCCCTTGGTCCTGACGGTATCCACGCCATAGTATTCAAATAATGTGTGAATCATTTGACACTGCCCTTTTCCAACTCTCAATCTCTCATGACGTTTCTAACAATCCACAAATAAGTGTGCAAGAACGAGGTTTCTAATTATCGTCAAATTGCTAAGCTCTCATGCATACCTAAACTTTTCGAGAGCATCGTGTATGATACAATATCCTTTCACTGCAATGCAATCCTCTCCACAAAGCAACACGAATTCAGCAGGTCAACAACCACCAACTTAACCCAATTCGTGTCTAGTACACTGAACGCTTTGGAAGATGGTAATGATGTTGATGTCCTAGCCATAGATTCCAACCGCTGTTCAAACCATGGATCAAATTAAATCTAGTGGACCTATAATACACTGATTACCGCTGATTACCGCCTTCTGCAGGATGATATGTATGCTGTGCAAAGCATTGCCTTATGCGGTCTGTATTGGACTGATGAACTCAACCTCGCCGCCCTATGTGAATCGTTTTAGACTGATTAATATTCAGTCATTGGAAAAACGATGTGATGTTGCCGACATACTTTTCATTCATTAGCTATTATCTGGTAACATTGATCGTCCCGCCCTGCTTCAAACGATCCCAACCTTAGGTCTGTTCCTCTATTCCGTATATCTTCTCATCGCACTAACTATTGTTTATTGTTATAGTTGGCTTAAATAAATAAGGTACCTATTCCCTATAAAGCATCGAAAGTCGAAAGGAAGTCATTCTCTGAATGAATTCCTTATCCTGGTCAATTGAAATATGTATTTTAACCTAGATGGTACATATTTGTGATAAATCCTGGAAGACCATCAACCCTTGTGAATGAAAGCCCTCAAAACCAGTTTCGTTTATTAAATTTCCCATCTGTTTACAAAACCCAGATATAGTTCATCCCAAGCTTTCATCAACATCCGTGTCTCCCAGTGGATATTTACTTTTAAACTCCACGTGCAGGAACCCTTAAAACTAAAAATGTGTGTATAAAATCCACTTGCTTACAAGATAAGCTGACTGTTTACGAGCATTAAAACTGAACTGTTGATATCCTTCCAAATGCAATGGACACAGACTACGTGACAGGAAATGTAATTTCCCATTCCAACAGTTAGTCTCCAGGACTAACCTTTGCAAAGAGGTGGCACAGTTCGCCGGCACCTCACCATCCAATGCTAGTTGGGTTTGGTGAATTATTTATCTTCTGTAACCTCTGCATAAGCACACACACTCATGTGCACAAACACACGTGTAGTCCTTTATGCATGCAGAGAGGATAACACACAGCTATGATTTAATTGACTGATTCACATGGCAAAACCAAGCCGAGTGTAACCCTCGTAGTCACTTATTTAATTGTCGATGCACATACAAAGAGGCTGGGGATCCTTGCAAGGACTCTCTCTATTTCTAACCTCTCCTACAGAATTCACTCAAGGATGACATTTCTTTCATCATCACAGATGCAAACAGAAATTTAGGTGCGGTATTCGCTGTTGATTGGAGTATGTCAGATGGAAAATAATTGGCAAAGAAAAAAAAAACTGTCACACATACGAGTGCTGCAGCTCCTGGAAAATTTTAAAAATTTTTACGGTTTCAGATAAAAATTGTATCTTTCTCATGGGGGCGAGGATTTTCGAGATGGGAGATGTTTTGCGGTGCCATGAAACGAAATTGAGTCGGTTGTCGGTGTTTATTAAAACAAAACGGTGTGTTCGGTGCTTGTAAACAATACCGCCATATCCAGGATACGATAAGAACATGTGTACACATGGGACCACTTGACGATGACGATAAGAGGTTATGTTGCTTGCGAACCATTTTTGATATTTTTCTTTGGAGGGAAACACAATATTATGGATGGAGAATCAGCCCGGAGGGTATTGTTTTCGGTTATGTGGTAGATTTCAATTTGTTTGGAATACAATGTTTTTGGCGGACGACAGGTTAGGTTTCTAAGGTTTGTCGCTAGTAATTATGTGCTTTGTGGGAAATGTCTTTACCGTAGCTAGTTAACTTCTCAACCGGCAAATGGTCGACCATGAAATTAAATTCTGACGAAAGTTTAGAAATTTAGAGTCCCCTTTTTAGTAGGTCCAAAGTCTAAAGGTTTGCTTTAGTAGATACTGTTCGTTGAAAACATCGCTTATAGGCTTATGTCATCGCGACTTTGACATTTGTGAAGTAAATGGCAGCAGAATATAGGCAGACAAATTAGGGATTGCTACACTCTTCAAGAACATGGAATAGTTGTGTCAATGTTTTTGACAAATAATTGATCGGTCAACAAATAATAGACGTGTATTTCGTCTTGGCTCCCCTTGAGCAGATGTCCAAAAGACCCTCAAACATCAACCAGATGCTACAGAGTGCTACGGAACCATGATCAACGACTTCTTGTTGCCGCAAATTGACGAACAGAGTTTGGAGAACATATAGTTACAGCAGAACGGTGGAACCACACACACAGTACTAGCGACATCCGAAAAGAAGTTTAGAATTTATAGCTAGAAGTTTTGAAAAAAGTCATGGAAAATGCCGTGGAACGAGCCCAAAGGTGCGTCAATTTTAGCGGCGGCCACTTGGCCGATGTTTTTTTCGCGACTTAATGGAACAACAGTTAAATGTTTAATTAAACATAATCAGCAAACAGAAGCAAATCTTTTTATTTACAAACAAAGTTATTGCTTTGGGGAATCGTGTGAGGACTTTTGCGCAACCTTGTAGATAGAACCGGCAAAGTTTAGTGACCATACGTTCCGATTTATGATCAAGTTTTTCAAATATTCCAGCGCACAGTAAGAGTTTAATGGCTAACGCCGAATAATTTTAAAAACGATGTTGATGGCTTATCTTTTAACTCATGAAATTCTGTTAGGGAAGAGATCGCTAGGTCAACTCAGAACTCCTGTCTTCTTACATAGGACATATATTAACACTGGGGGCGGAAGATATTCGTATATCCCTTACCTTTGGGTCACATATGCAGATATCCAATTTACTTACGAAGTTACTGCTAAACTGCTGGAAGAAGACGAACAGGTGTGGCTTCTTGCGCTGGCCTGACTCTGGCAGAACACAAAACTGAGGCGTCAGTGTACCGAATCTGTGCGCTGAGTGTAAGTTGTGCATTCCGCACTACTTCAAACGATGCCAAGAATGCCCCCGCAATAGATATCCTGGCAAACGAACAGCAACGCAAGGTGGAACAGATATGGGTGGCGGAAACCGAAAAATAGCTGAAAGAATGCGAAGCGTGAGAGAGTGGTAAGAGCGTTAGAATAATGCCTCTGAGAAGGGCGGGTGGACCCACCGACTTATACCACAAATACAGTCTTCTTCTTTTCCCTTCGGCGAGGTTATAATCCGGAGTAGAAGGATCACAACCTTTGCACTTTACTACATCCCAACTGGTTCGCCTGTGGTGTTTCCCGGTTTGATCTCATCACATACCGTCAGGCTTCCCGGTTTCGGATCACTTCGTCACTGAAGTCAATCAAATGCTGGTGTTTTTGCATTTGTGTGATCCAGTTGTTTTTTTGGTCTGCCTTTTTTGCGCGATTGTGTAGGCACGTTGATTGATATTGCCTTTTTGACGGGGTTCGAAGGATCTCTCCTTTGAGCCGGTCGTGCTCTATCTTGCTTCCTCGAAGCTTCCAACTTCTTATTCTACCAAGCTCAGCTGCCGTTAATTTGCCCTCATAGGCGATGTAAAGCCTTCCTTTCAGCTTAGGGAACATTTTTCGGTCACAGAAGAATGCGGAGTTCCCGTCACTTTATCCACCCTACGTTTATGCGATGATTGATGTCATCATCACAAGTTTCTTCGCTATTGATCATAGATCCCAGACAGATATTTGAACTTTTCGCACTTGGGAAGCACTTTTCCATTCAAGTAAATGTCTGCAATAGGCCGGTGTGGATCAGAGAACGGACAGCACAGATACTCTGTCTTTTTCGAACTAATACGGTACCCATTTCGCTCCAAAACATCCACTCATACATTAAGTTGCAGGGACGTTGCAGGGACGTTTGATCTCCACTTATGATAGCTCCATCGTCAGCAAAGAATAACTGATGCGCTTTAGGGTCTGTCACTTTTCCTTCAAGCAGATAAAAGGACAGCAACAAATAGCAAAGGACTGAGGACCCTTCCCTGATGTACACCGACTTTGATTGGGAACTCTTCGGTGACTTTTTTGGGGGACATTAAATGTTTCTGATTCAAATTTGTGACCCATTGCAGATCTTTCAAATACGCCTCCATCACTGTTTTTCCCATAGGCACCTATCAAAGAAATTTTGTAGTCAGCTCCAACAATTGCCAAGAGTACCACAGAAAACTTTTTCAAATAGCAGAAATGTTGTGAACCTGTGTTGTGAACCATCAGGACATTTGATGGTTACATGTTTCTCATCTATGCTTCCTATGCAATTTGGAAACTGCCACTTATTGTTGATTCATTCCAGAATTGTTCAGTGGGTTCAGGCATATATATTGGTTGCATATTTAACCAAATTGCTTCGCAAATCTCTGCCATTATAGTGCTAACAGTGCTAAATCCAATCCTAAAGCTATGTCCAATAGTTCTGTAGCTGATCCAGTAGCTAAAAATCTGTAACGAGAGACTAAACAAATAAAAGATGATAATGAAAAATTGTTTTGAACATGAACGAGATGCGAATTCAAAGAAATGATCGTATTTAACAACATACTACTATTTCAGTTGACGCTGTAAAGAAAAAATGGAAAAATCTGAGAGATTCATATGCAAAGTACGTAAGGAGCTTAAAAACGACAACTGGACAAAGCGCAAAGCGCTATAAACACTGGCAATGGGCAACACGTATGGAAGGATTTAAAGCATTTCTACCTTTTGCAAATACTGGTAGTAAAGTAAGTTGCAATGAAATCCAAGTCAGTAGTGATACAAGCGATACCAGAGAAAATCCAGAGACTTCAAGTGCAATTATTCAGGGGGGAAAAATCAACGTAGCAGATAATCACCCCAGTCAAAATGAAATTTGTCAAGATTCCGAAGAGTTTGCAACGCCATGTCCTAAACCTAATGGCAAACGTCGTAGATAAAGTAAGTGAACACCTACAAAACAAGCGCGGACGTAATGACTACGATGCAACAGAATTAATATTGTTGGGTTATGCAAAAACAATAAAATCATTTCCACTGGAACGGCAGGCACAAACTAAATTGGAATTTTTTTTTTTTTTTTTTTTTATAATCTCCACGTGTTAAAGGGGATATGAATACCCTTATACTAATTTTTTAGAACACGTGCGTTTTTGTGGAAAAGGGAAGAGGCAGAGAGAAAGACAGAGTGGTGTGGTTTGAAACTCAGGTGGTATTAAGTTTCTGTAAACTCCAAGGGTGGCTGTCCAGATAACTGGGGAGTATTTTGTTTGTTTTCGCTATAATTGTCGTTGCCTATGATTCACAGTATTTCTTTCTGACCACCTGATGAATTGCATAAATTATAATGCAGCAAGAAATGGAACATACTCGTATACAAGAGCAAGCACAAATGACTTCAGCACCTAAAACACGGATCCAAAACCCCATATTTTGCGAAAAGGATTCTAATTCACAAACTTTTTTTTATCTTTTTAAAGTTTACACCCTAGTGCAAGGCCGTAGCCAGACAAATATTTCGGGGGGGGGGGGGGGGGGGGATACGATCTTTGAAAAATATTTTTAATGTTGGGAGCGATTGTGGAAAATAAAATAATTTTGAATTTCAAATTTCATTTTTTTTATTGACTAACTAAAACAAAATTTAATCGCCTGGCCTTCTTTGCTGCAAATACATCAATTACTTCGTCAGTATTTATTTCTATCTCCCGATGAATTGACATTAAGACAAAACCAGTAAGTCGATCTTCACCGGTAGAGTTTCTTAAAAAAGTTTTTAAGCGTTTCATCGTCGAAAACGTTCTTTCTGGTGTACATGTCAATACTGGTAAGGTTGCCAAAATTTTTAAAAGTCGATGTACGTTGGGAAAAAGAGCTTTACTGCAGTCTCCTAAAGCTGTTATGGCGTTCTTTGAACGCTGTGCCTATTGTTGTTCATGACATTTTGTCTTCCACAGTAGAAACTCAGCCTTCAATGTATCCCAATCCAAAAATCTTTTATAAAATTTAAAATTTTCTTAGTTAAATTTTGTTTTGCTTTTGCCAAGTATTGACGGGATCAACGGATTGTATAGTATCTAACGGCGCTTAGGTACTTTTAATTGCAAAAAGTCAATGCTATAGCTTGATTTGATTTAAAATCTTTTTGCATTTAGGTAAATGGATGGAAAAATGGCTCATTTTTGTTTGGATTTGCATTTTACTAGAAGTTCTTGGCACAAAATCGTGTTACCTATTGCTCTGTTCTCGTTTTAAAAAAAAGTGCACTTCTTAAGAATTTCGGGGGGGAGCAAATCCCTTGCTCTTCAAAAAAAAAGAAAACTGTGATATTGTAATATGCGAGCTACGGCTCGAGTAGATAAAACGTTACTCTGTGGAGATTATTTCTTTATTTTCTAGTCTATAGAACAATTCAAGTTCACACTATACTATTCTTCGCAAATTCTTTCCTTACAAGGTCTCTTTCTTCTCAAATCACTTTATCTCATTTCAATTACTTAATTCACAAATCCAAACTAATTACTTCTTCTTGTCAACTCTTAACTTTCAATTTATCACAAAATTACAACTTCGCCTATTATCACTTTTTCAATCTCTTCGTGCGGTTCGAAAACCAACTGCCCTGCCTCGATCGCCATCTGTCCTTATATAGTCGCATTTCCCAGCCAGAAACTTCTAGCAAATTCTTCGACCACTGGAACGCTAAAATTCTGATGTAATAATTCCAAGATGACAGCTGCAGCCAATAATCTCTTGTGGTTATAATTCTCTCTTAATTCCGTGACGTCGTCCTAGACATAATCCGTCTCTTACCGTGGACACGAACCTCGAATGAAAAGACACTTCGGAATGTGTTGCATCTTTTTGGGGCGTAGTTATTATGCTACATTATGTTACAATATTCGCGTCTGTAGTGTTTCTAGACTTTTTTGTGGGGGACATCAGTCGATTGGTGTATGGACTATTGTACCGACTAATGATACATCTCAACAGGATCTGACTCAACTGCAGCCAGTCTGGCATTTAATTTGAACATTCTTCTACCTGCTCAGGACTACAAGTTCCGTCGAATAGCAAAAACTTCCGCTGCATGAACTAAGCAGAGAATTAATTGAAAATCCATTAAATTTTCAAAACTAATTAATTTAACATCCGCAGCATAAACCAGCGAGTGTATGTGGAAACGGCTGTTCTGAAATTTGACCCACATTTGCTATTTAGGTTCAAACTTTATGCACGTAATTAGAACATTATTCACACAGCATTGGATTGCAAAATATTCATTTCTGAATTGTGTTCGACACTATGACATAACCCCTTTACGTTGGTTTCTGCTTACTCCATTAAAGGATTAACTTAACTGACTGCTTTGTGTCAGCGATTCGGGGGAAACATGCTTTCCTATTTCAAACCAAAACCAAACCTACAGCTTCAAGTCCTTAATGGACATCATTTATCATTCGCGAATGAGCAACATTAAAGGGGATAGCTAAACTACTCCCTACAAAGAGCTGTTGTAAGAAAACTGCTACGGAAAATGTCATGCGTGTTCCATTCGTACAGTCCTGTCTGTGGAACGTTCCACTTTAATAAGGCCACCCGCCATCCCCCATGCGTTCGCATAATCTTACATTCCGACACCGTGTAACCAATTCATTGAGTGTAAAATACAACCACGGCTGTTGCCAACCCAAAGGTGGTGGTGGCGATGGTGGTGGGTGCCTTATCCTTATCCGTATCCTTATCACTTGAAAAACGCACAAAACAAATGTTCGCTTGGCATGACACAACCGCTTGCGATAAAATTTCAGTAATAATCATGAAACGCTTACGCATTGTACGAGTATGGCTGTGTACAAGGCGCACTTTGTTTATCCTGTCAGACTCTGTGTGCACCGAGCCTCTAGGTCCTGCTCCACACCACCGACATCAGCACCCCACGTTCGACATTCATCCGGCAAGCATTCGCAATCTCTCAGTTCATAATTATAATTGCGTCAAATCAGTGAAAAAGTCGGTACGAGTATGTGCGCACAGGCACACTCACCCCCTCGCTGGCTACAATGGAGGAGTCCTTGCTGTTATTTAAATATAATTACTGTAATCCTTGTAGCCCCCGATCGTCCCCCGTCCCGGTGCCAGCACATTATCCTCGCACACACGTTCGCCCTTGTTAAGCCCGTGTAGTATCTAATTATCGTAATGTTAAGCGTATGTACAGCACATGGGCTTATGTGTGCTAAAGGTTATGTACGCAATAAATACCGGAGTCGGATGGTGTGCTGCGAATGGGATGGTCCGGGAGCTGAACTGAGCCACTTTGCGGCTGCAAGAGGACTAATTCTCGTACTGGGACGAATTAAATGTGTAAGCAAAATGGCGCCAATGCCCCATCGTCATAGTCATTTGTTCTGAATGAAACTCAGATTTGGATTTGGTTTAGGCCCACCTTTACGGGTTGTTGGCAGTTTTTCGTCATCACATTGTGAATTCCACTCACTCGCGGGTAAGTTGAGTTAATTCATTGCCGCATGTGGGGGGGTCAAGCGTTTAGATTTATTAATTATCCAGAGCGGACCTGTCCGAATTGGAGTGGGATAGGGCTTCTGTCATTAGCATTCCGAGTAATACGTAGGACACTACTCAACAAAGGAGCGAAGGAAGAAATGCAAATTTATTGCTAGATACACCCTCCTCTGGGCACTTGAAATATTAAAAAAAAAAAAAAAAATTAATTCCATAAAAACAAGGCGCAAGCAAAACACATAATATTTACGCCAATGTCCTTTGGCATCCTGACATAATGCAGGATTGCTTTCGTACGTGACGCCACGTCGTGCTCCGCATCAATAAGTTCGCCGCCTTGTCCTATTGTGTGTTTGTCCGTTAGGGGGCGGTGGCGGTGGCGGCGGTTAGCGTGGTGGCAAGTTTCTTTCTCAGGATTTGTTTGCGCGCCTTGGTCCTCCGACTAGAATATCCCCCCCCCTAACATCTCTGACGATTCCGTTGATGGGCGACTGAATGAGCGTAACGATTGAGAGGAAATAGAGCGGCAGAGTGACATTGATTTTTGATATTCCATGATGGTGCGCTGTTTATCACTTTGGCGTGAGATTTGTGTTAGGGTTTCTTCCTTTCTTCTGAGCGAATCCATAAAAATGGGTGTTGGGGTCGTGAGGGGAGCGATTGTTGGAATAGTTTATGTTGAATGTTTTTATCTTCTTTTTTTTTTTTTTTTTAGGGCGCTAGGTGGGAGAAAACTTTCTTCGAATAGTGGAGTATATATTTCAATGAAACTATATTAATGGCGACGACAATGTTCGAAAAAGTAGAACATGGTTAGTCACTGCTACTCTTCACTGGATTAGATGGAATGATAGAGCGTCGAACTTAAAATTTTATCTTTTAAGGTATGTGAAGAGTTTTTGAATGTCTAGCATGTTGCCATCGTTAAGGAGACACAGTCGACAAAGTTTTCGACGGGGATTTGGGTAAAAGCACCTGCGTTGTGCGATATACATAAGTAAATTGTCAATGGATTAAGGATATGAGCATATCCATCAAAGCAGACACAAAACTACAACTTTATTGAGTGGGTAGATAGCGTAGAGGATGTTGTCTTCAGTGTAAAGAGGGTTTTTTATAAGAAATAATGTCAGACCGTTGGAGCACTTGCCGAAATGAATTTCCCAGATATCTTCCTCTTAAACTTATCTATATTTTAAAGAGCATATTTTGGGGTTGTCCGCTTTAGATAGTAAGCGTGTTAACGACACACCAACATATCACAGTCATATCAATCGATTTGTCAGGAAGAGTAGAAGCAACAGAACAGTATACTCGTACTTGGGATCCAAAATTAAATTTTGTTGGTTTCTAAACCTTTTTATGTGCTTTAAAACATGAATCGTTTTGCCTTACACGCATCCTTCCAAAAGGTTAAGGTCCATTCACAGCTCAGCGACCGGCGAATGGGCGAACTGAGAACAAACCATTTATAGTACATTTAAAGGCACACAGTTGACAACTTTACTATTCCAAAAGAACAGAGTCTAATTTATCTATCGATTAGTAGGAAACAATTTTAATTAGTTTCTGCCAACTGTCAAATTTTATTCACATTCCACAGATGTGGAACGCAATCCACATTTGCGCGACCAAAACATTCGCGATAGTTTTACCTCACAATTCTTTTGTTTTGTTCTTGGTGGTCGGTAATTATGTTTGAATTTCTTGAAAAGAAGGTAAGATTACAAAACAAGTATTAAAGTATTAAATACAAGTTAAAGCACATGTATTTATAAATTTTTCACGTTTAGGTATTTCATTATATATATGATTGTAGCAAAAAATGTTGCCTGACTCCCATTGTACATTTGTATTTTGTAAACACAACGAATGACAAGTGAAATTCGCAGATTGCTGGGACTCGAAAAAAAAGTTTTTGTGCATGAAATGTCAAAATTTGCGAATATTCGCTCGTTCATATTCGAAGATCGCTGAGCTGTGAATGGACCTTTATTCATATTGAGGTTGAAATTTCACATCCCTGCCATATGACATCTGTCAAATTCACCTGCCATCCATAGTGACAGGTAATTAGTTCTTGAGTTGCTAAATTATAATCGCCGAACTAAGCCCACCTTTTTTAGCCCCGATATTGAAGACATTGATGAGAACGACATGTGGTTCTAACGGGATGAGGCTAAATGCCACACAACACAGGAACATTTAGCTCAAGGTTCCCCGGCTGAGGTTTGGTGACATCAATTAGTCACTAAGATCCTGTCATCTAAGAAAAACCCCGGCTGAGGTTTGGTGACATCAATTAGTCACTAAGGTCCTCTCATCTAAGGAAAAAAAAAACAAAAAAAAATTTCCAGTATGATATTTATGTACCTACATAGTTGACACAACCATGTAAAGGGTGTCCCAGAATACACGCAAGAAGAAATTTTGACAGAAAACACAGGTTTTTAATTAAAAATTGTAAATGTTTTATTGATCCATAGAGTATACTCGTACATGTATGGAATACAATAGCATATCGGGTAAATGGCCTCCACGAGTTTGTTGGCTCATACGCACTCTTTTGTCGAAATTTTCCCTGACTGTTTTGCATAAATGTGGCTGAATTTCGTTGATACAGCGCTCAATTTGAACCTTCAAGAAGTGCGTGGTCATGGGCTTGTTGGCATAAACCTTAGAAAAAGAAAAAATTCCAAACGGCGTTAAAGTGAAAATTATACGACCAGGAAAAGTCTAATGCAGTAACTGAATTGTTTCTCGGGCTGCATGACATGTGGCACCGTCTTGTTGGAACCACATGTCGTCTACATCCATATCTTGCACAAAAAACTGGATTATCATGTCGCGATAGCGAGCACCATTAACTGTTACTGCCTGACCAGCCGCATTTTCAAAGAAGAATGGTCCGATGATGCCTCCAGCTCAAAATCCGCACCAAATAGTGACACGTTGTGGATGCATTTGTTTCTCAACAATCGCTCATGGATTTTCTGAACCCCAAATTCGACAATATTGACGATTAACAAAGCCATCAAGACGAAAACGAGCTTCATCGCTGAAGATAATTTTGTTTGAAAAATCAGCATTCACTTGTTGTTGTTCTCTTCGGTGTGCATGGTCAGTAGGCTTCAGTTCTCTTTCGTGAGAATACGCTGTAGAGAGCTTTTCGAAATATCAAATTCGGTGCCGAATTGATGTTCCTGGACTCCCAACAACACTCTTACGAACTGCTTCGATATTTTGTGTTAAATGACTTGTTGAAGGACACCCACAGTGTCTAAGATCACAAATTGATCCAGTCTCCCTTAATTTTTGAATTAATCTCTTCACAGTTGATGAAGTTAAATCACTATACCGACCATATTTTGTACGAAAACTGGGAACTGTAGCTACCAAACCTTCATTATTCTTAAAATATTGCTCAACAATAAAAACGCATTTTTAATAACCCTGAACTGTCAGCTGTCACGCTTTCTTTTTTTTTTCGTTGGCAACACTTTATTTTGGGACACCCTTTACATATACAAATGCATCAAATTCAATTTAGAGTTAAAAACTAGTCAAATTAAATGTTAAATGTCCTGAATGGCAGACAATGTATGCAAATTGTACTAAACTTGTCAACTATACCAACGATTTTTATGACATTGGTCACATAATCTTAATGTAAACCCACTTCCAGACAGATGTATAAATAATATTTGGGAAAACGCTTTGATACTTTTGAAAATCTTTATTTGTTCCTCTTTAGTATTTCGTACCGAGCAGTTATTAAGTGCGTGACCACTGAGCCGAATACTCAGATTCGAGTTCCAGAAACACCAAAAAGTTAATTTGATGGTCCCACCCCTCGCGAACTTCTGACAAACATCACCGGACTAGCCAACACGCAGGGGTACCACGCACCGTGGTTTTAATGTAGCAAAAAAAAATTTTCTCTCTCTCCATCACTGGGTTAATAAACTTCAAAATACATAGTCTTAAGTGATACAGACTATTAAAAAAAAAGGAATAAAACTGTAATAAAAAAGCTTCTCAGTTACACCCTTCGGATGCTACATGTGAAATGTAAGTCCTCTTCGCTTAGAAATTCCACTGGAAAGGAAATTCAAGCATCATTCATCTATTAAGAGTTAAAACATAATCGGGTGGGCCATCTGCTGGTTTCTTGTAAAATCACGTGTTATTCTGACACTGACAGTTCTTTCGCGCTCAAGAAATTGACAGAAACACAGCGTCACATCTACGCTTGAACAACGTTGGAAAATATTGAAAACTTATTCCCAAAGTGAGTGCTGTGCTGTTCCGAAACTGAGGAAATGAACATGGACGATCTTTGGCTCCAGCAAGATGGCACTACGTGCAATACAAGCCGTCCAACAATCGATCCTATGGGCACTAAGTTCAATAATCGTGTTGTCAGCTGTTTTGGTGGTATTGTTTGGTCTCCGCGGAGCTGCGATTTGACGCCGTGGGACTTTATGGGGTTCCGTTAAAGATTTTTGTTATGCTGACAATCCAGAAACTACTCAGGCTCTTAAGCACAATATTGATTGACCTATTCGTGAAATAGAGAGTGAATAGATATGGATTTTTTTTTTACAGCAATTTTAAAAAGAAACCAACAGATGGCCTACCCTTTATTTGTGGTTTGATTTAAAAGAAACTTCTAGCCCCCATAACTATGAACGGGTGGCAGATGGACCCCACTTCTATTTCTATGGTACAAGCTATTCCCTCCCAAAGTTTAATAGTCTTGAGTGGAGTCACCCTGTTAGTAAGGTTCCATGTGTTCAATCACAATATCCTCCTTCGACTTCATCACTAAATTTTAAAAATTTTATTAATGCAATTTCGAGTGATCAAAAGAGCTGCTCTGTTATTTCATTTCATCCAAGGAAATCTGCAACTTAAGGTGCAGACCAATTGCAGAGCAGTAAACTTGGCTTAAGTATTTTCATGTTTTTTTTTTTTTAACCGGAATGAAATTTTTTCGTCTTTCATAGGTGTCAACGTTTTTTTTTTATAATCTTGTCTCAGAAGAGCCGAATCACGCTTAGCCAGCACCCGGAACTGTTTGTAGATGTCTTTTATTCCGCTCCTGAATTGTTGAGGATTGAATGCTTCTTGAAATTGCAAAGTTCACGGGGAATGAATTGCAAAGTTCACTTGTCTTGTAGCAGAATACGTTTTGATGAAGGGAAGTCCACACGGTTGCCAAGTGGACATAGAAGAGATGAGCCCTGGTGTATTGCCTAAAATATTGCATTTTTAAGGCTCTCTCCATTAAGGTCTTCGAAGTATCTGTGTAAAGGTAGTATCTATAGACATAGTTAATCTTCGATGACCAAACGGATGGAGATTGGAAGTTGGTTCTTCTTCAGATGAAGCGAGTGCTTTGGGGCTGAATTTTAAATGTCTAACTTGTGCTTTGTACAGTAGAAGGAGCTGTTACGCTGCTCTAAATAGGTAGCTCAACTTTATGGAAGCCGATTTTGTAATGTTAAATATACGGTAGTGCCATGTTACACCAGAGTTGACTATGATGCCAAGAAGATGCATGGTTTCATGCACTCTTCTACTGTGGTACAGAAGAAGAGTTCTTTGTGGAAAAGGCAGTAAATTAAGATTTCTTCGCATTTCAAGTCAACAATTTTTGCTTTTCCCCACTGCAAGATTTTCTGCAGGTCCTCATTTAATGAGTTGATCTGGACCGGCTGTTGGAGCAAGATAAAATTGCTGTCAACGGCAGAATTAAAAACCTTGTTGTTGTTTAACCTTAAATGGTTGTTGGTATGGAGTAGAAACAGAGTTGGTGAAAGTATATAACCTTGAGGGACTCCAACATTTACAGAAAACATGTCGATCTGTTACAGAAAACATAAGATCTGTTACAAATATAATTTTCCATCAAACTGCGGAGCTGTTATAATAGTCTATGGGAAGCTATTCCAGACCTCATCGAAGCTACTGAGATGTCCATTGCATTCATATTTGATTCCCATGCTGTTCGATGGCTGAGGCCCCAAATATGTACAGTATCGTCACCTTCTAAACAGTCTTCGCTGATGGTGGTGTCGCTTAAGCCTAGCTCATTAAGATACTTCCCGATAGTGAGGTGGCCCATGAAAATGAGAATGTTGGACGCTGTTTAATGGGACTTTGATCCATCGCCGCTGAATTTAAACGTAGTCCTACCACCGATAACATCGAAAAAGTCAACCAAATGACCGTCGATTCAAGGTTAGAGAGATGCCAGAAGCTTTGGGCATATCGAAGGAACGCATTCGTCATACTTTACATGAAGAATTGAGTATGAGAAAGCTGTCTGCGCATTGGATGCCGCGCTTTCCCACTTTGGACCAAAAATGCCAAAATTCAAGAACTCAAACTGGCCGCCTGTGACTTTTTTCTGCTTCCTAAGCTCAAAGCATGGTTGGACGCTTATTTTGCGGATCAAGAACTACTATTTGGACGGGTTAAAGTAATTGAAGCATCGCTGTATGGAATTAAAAGGAAATTATGCTGAAAAAATACTCGCTCCTCTGTTGGTCTCAAAACTTTTTAAAGGACCGTAGACACAAATCAGAACCATACTCGTCTTCAACACATGCATGTACCCAGCAATACACCAGTTCTAAGGAAAAGAACTTCTTCAGGGTTCACTTTCTTAGAACTCTCGTTACGTGAGCTGTTATAACTTCCCCCATATAACTCTGTGATATAAGGCCCTCCAACTACTTTACTGATGTATGTGCTGCACGTGGATCGTATAAGTAAGGATTTTTAAAAGTACATAGTTCCCCTGCTCCCATTTGTCATCTTATTACTTTCTTCTTTCCTTAATCCTTTTCGTTTAATGTTTATGTTCTGTGCTTAGTGGCTCTTTATAATAACACCCAAACCATTCGCTGCTAATTAATGCCCTAAGCCTTCGCCGCGCTGTAATTAAAAGCAAAACGTTTACGCGCCTCAAACATAAATCCTTTCAGTGGAGCAGCACCGAAAACGCATCCGAGTCAGCTAACTCAGCTACCCTTTCATGTTTGCCTGTAATTAAGAAACAATGTGGCTACCCCTAGGGGATGCAACAGAACGTCAATTGGGGCAATAAAGGAAGACCTACAATCCCTAACACCGACTCAGCATGTACACTCGTAAAATATAGAAAGAAAAAAAAACCCTTTAATTCCTCTTTGAGGCATCTTAAACGTAAGCAATCATGTCCTTAATACTTCCTAAAAGGGTAAGCACGTTACCCACACACACCCACACATGTAATCTGGCACCAACAGCGAAGACGAATACGAATACGAAGACGACAACGCTGGTTGAGGGCACGCAAGCGGCTCCGTAGGATCTTTAAGGACAGATTAATGTTAATGTGAAAATTGAAGCGTATAGTGCCATAGGTCATGTGCGGAATAAATTTCGTAGTAATTCGAAAGGAAAATCTGCTACTCTTGTTGGCGCTGGTGGTTCGTCATGTACGTCAGGATGTGCACCCCGACAGAGACTGCGATAAGTGCGTGCTTCGCTGTCGTTAAGTGGGGTAATAAAGTGAAGCCCGAGGCATTTTTCGGGTGTTGATGTCGATGACGATGGACGATGTTGCAGGATGTGAGCTTGAACAAGAAAGGACTAGCGAGAGCAGTTTAACAACGACTGTAGGGAATTAATCGATTTGGCGTTTAGGTGAGGTAAGCCGGTTTGCCAGACTGGTTATTTTTAAACACATGCAGAATTTTAATTTTTTTCTAAAAGAAAAAAAAAAAAAGGACTTCCCGAGAGCAGCCCTTCCTTAAGCCGAGTCTCTTGTAATAAATCTTAATGTGGGCTATTAAAATGCACGAAGGACATTTTTTTTTAAGTGTTCCTCTTTTGCCGACTTTTCGGCTTTTCCGTTGCCTGACCGACAACCAATCGTTGTGTGTGTGTGAGTTCCTCGCCGGGCAAATTGATGTTTGTTCGGAAATCGACATTTTTACGAGGGTGGCGGAGGCATTGAAGGCGGCTGCTGACAGGACGCAGAGATGTTTTCGAAAAATTCGTTGATAGGAGGGGATCATCAATTTGATTTCATTTTATGTAGAGTGTTTCTTATCAGCGAATGTCGTACATCGAGAAATTTGCATTAAAAACGACTCGAAACGGGAGGGCATTAAAGCGGAGACACAGAACATGACCTCGGTGGTTTTTTTTTTAAGGCAACGAAAGGTTTTTTTTTGCACACATTTACCATATTTATGGGTGGAATTTTGTTGTACCTACATGAACTTGTGTGGGGAAGGAAAGTATGAAATATCCTTTATGAGTTGATAATATGAATTTAATTGCAAAATAATTGGGCGTTGAGAAATAAAACGTAAACGGGATAAAGGGGGCAGTCCAAGTGTTTGACCATTAAAAACAGAAACGTGGAGTCAGTTGGCAAAGTTTATATGCAAAATAGACAAGGAAATGAAGTTACTTGTTAAAGTCTAAGAAGGGCTGTACAAATTGATTATTGCAGGGTCTTTGTAGAAAAGGGATTTAATTTATTTATAACAAGTACTTTGTTACGCTCCTATGTAAGTAGGTACCAATAACTGTATGTGGTTGTGTTTTGTAAAACTCTTACAAAAGAAGTCAGTCCTGATGTTTTTTGAATTAAAATTTTGAATATCTTCATCTGATGACAGGGGAACCAAAGCCAAAAAGGGAAACCCCAAGACACGATTGTCTGCGGGCATGTTTTCCAAACTTACGAACTGTAAGGCACCACAAATGGCTTGAATATTCGATTAATTTTCATGACTTTTTTGTTTCCCAGTGTACATTTGCTCTATATTGCCAAGCCATCTTAGATGATAAATTTGAATCCTTCTGAATAAGCCACTTTGATGACTGACTAAGCCACTTTGATGCACCACTTACAGCCCACTGCGTTCTTCAATTATGTTAATGTCATCGGCGTACGTGAGTAGTTGTAGAGATTTTGGCTGAAAAACTGTTTGTACAATCCTTTCGAGTTTGATGTTAAAGAAATCACATGACAGCGCCTTGTCGTAGTCCTTCTCTGACACCAAAATCATCGGTGAAGTTCTTACCGATCTTGAAGGAGTAGCGAGTTTTGCAGAGATGCTTTGTATTAGCTTGTCTCTATAGAAGGTATCATACATACTCGTAGGTGACTTTAAAATCAATAAAATGTGGTGAGTATCGATTTGGAACTCCTGGTTTGTTTCGTAGATCTGCCGCAATGTGAATATCTGATCTATGGTGGGCCTTCCTGGCCTAAAAGCACACTGATATATACTAATCAGATTGTTGACAAAAGATTTGATACGTTGACATAATTAAAGTTCAGTGGGTCTCCTTTATTGAGGATCTTGCAAACGAAGCATGCTCTGTACTAAATCATCCCCATCTGCTTTAAGTAGCTCGGCTGTTAGACCGACGGCTCCAACAGCCCTATTAATCGTGCTGAATGGAATATTCTGCCTGACAGCGAAGTTTTGTTCGTCACCGCCTCTCAACAGGCTGTAAAAGTGATCTTTCCAAATTCTCAGCACCGAATGTGACTCTACTACAAGCTACCTTCTGCATTCTTATAGGCTTCTGTTAGGGCTATGTAGCCTTGACATGCGCTTTTATCTTTCTGGTAAAATTTTCGAATATGGTTCCTACTATAATGCCTCTCCATTAATTCCACCTCGCGTTTCCCATATTCTATCTTCTTTTGTCTTAGAAGCTTGTGCTATTTTCTTCTCTCCTGCTTGTAGATGTCGCTTTATAAGCCTTTTGCTTTGCTACGTGCACTTGGCGGTACTCTTAATCGAATCAGGGGTTCGTGATGGATGCTAGAAACTCAGCATATCAGAGGCGGCGATCTTGATGGTTTGTTAACAAAAGCAAAAGCGTCCAAAAGCAAAATACGGCCAGTACCCCAATTTGTCCTGCATCCCCAAACTATAACACGTGGCATATCGATCCTTAGCTCACCCTCACACTTTCTGCTTTCTATCAGGTCCAATTAAATTAAATTTGGATTCATTAGAAAATATGACCCTTTTCCAATCGTTGGCGGTCCATTCCCGGCGCTGTTTCGCACACATTAATCTTTTTTTCTTCATTACTGCATTGTTTATAACTGACAGCTGGATAGAAGGTTGCCCATAACTCATTATCTACGAGGGAAAGGTGAAAAGTTCTCGGCCTGACGCAGAGATGGCGTTCCAATCAGCAAAAATTTATGTTTCCTGCCTTGGTGCACTTCTCATTAGTTCGTATGACAAGTTTCAACTTTCATCCAAAGTTGACAAAAGTTTACGGGGACTCTGCTCCTTCCATGCCAACTGTTAAAAAGTGGGCAGCTGAATTTAAACGTATCGCACGTCCCTCGAAGATGACCCACGTGAAAGACGGCCAAAAACCGCAACCACACCCGAAACCATCGAAGGAGTGCATGATATCGTGTTGGACGATAGGTGAGTGCGATAGCTGAGGCTGTGTTTACTCGTATATCGGAAGAGAGGGTGCGAAACATCTTGCACAAAAACTTAGGGATGTGAAAGCTCTGCGCAAGATGGGTGCCGCATTTGCTGAATGCCAATCAAAAGCAAATGCGCAAACGATTTTCGCGGCAATCTTTGGATCGATTCAATAGGGATCCGACCGATTTTGTGCGGCGATTTGTTACCATGGTTGAGACATGGGTCCACCACTACACGCCAGAAACGCAACAGCAGTCGAAGCAGTGGGTGGAAGCCGGTGGTTCAGCGCCAAAGATAGCGAAGTCGATCGCATCTGCCGGAAAGGTCATGGCCAGTGTATTTTGGGATGCGAAAGGGATCCTGTTAATTGATTACCTTGAGAAAGGCAGAACAATTACAGGGGAATATTACTCCAACCTTCTTGACCAGCTGAATGCCAAAATTGGCGAGAAGAGGCCTGGCTTGAAGAAGAAAAAATCATCTTTCACCGGGACGATGCACCTGTACATAAGTGTGTGTTGACGATGGGAAAACTGCGGGATTCGGGGTACGATTTGGCACCCTCAGACTTCCATCTGTTCCCAAACTTGAAGAAATTTGTTTCTGGGGAGCGCTTCATATCCAATGCAGAAGTTGAGAGGGCCGTAGATGAATATTTTCACAGCCTTCCAGACTCTCACTTCCGAGAAGGAATACTGAATACTTGGAGAAACGCTGCACCAAGTGTGTTGAAGTCAAGGGAGATTATGTAGAAAAATTAAATCATTTTTTAACTGAAAATCGCAGTCTTTCATTGTCAGGCCGAGAACTTTTCACCTTGCCCTCGTACGTCGAATACGAGTATGGATCTGTCGACAATGAGGTGTAGATGCTAGTGGTGATTTCAACCAACATACAAAATTTCACAAAGCAAGTCACTACTTTTTCCAAATTTTACAACACCTTGGCTGTCATCCTACGAGTAGTTTTCTTAATTTCGTCTCGCAGGTTTATTTATTTGTTCTGAATATCTGATATACCCAAAATTTACATAGCTTACATCCAATCCATTTATTCGCACACGCCAACATTCACACTTCGACACATATAATTTTCATAATGTTCTCACCAAGCATATAAATTTATTTATTTATGCCCGATAAATACCACTGAGGCGATCAACAATTCAATTGTCATAAATATTCGTTTGCCATCGCCCACAAACTGAACACAAGTCTGGTCTTGTGAGCAACCACCCTACAATCACCCCTGTACCAGAATGTGACAACATATTCGAATTTATTCGCATATTTTTGGGCGCACGTACACAGGGTTGTTTTACAACCTTTTCCCAGCATTCCGATTCAATCCTAACATTAAGTATTCCTAGGAACCTTTGATTTAGGGCGCACACAGGTAGAGCACACAAAAATGAAATTGACCGAACGAAAGCAATAACGAGCAAGACGAAAACAATTGGATTGAATCTAATTATCCCTAAGGATGCAATGGACGCGGCGACGACGTGACAGCAGAGGATTCCAAAGTGAAGAAAAGTGGATATCCGCTTTCTTTCGTTGAGAACTAATTAAAAAATCCGAAAGGCATTTCATTGGAATGTCTCTATCGCACTCTGTGTTCGGCGAATAAGTTCTTCATTAGGGGTAATTTCAAATTAATTAATCTCATTATCCTTTCAGCCGCCGGCCGGTGGCAATCTATTTAAACGTGATTTCATTTCTGTCGGCCTTTTTCTTTATTCTGAGCTATTCAAGTTGACCGTTTTGCATATGAAAATATATTGTTTATAACGAGTAGATGTAAATTTTTAATTCAATTTAATATTTAATATAAATTTAAGGAGGTTTTAATGGAATTCTATTTAAGGCGCCAGACTCTCATTGAAGCTAATTGGACATTATCAAGTTGAAAAGGGTCGAGGAAATTTTGTCGGTTTTTTGTCTGCTACGAGTATGATTCTTGGAAATTCGAACTTAAACATCCGGACGAGTTCTCAGAATTAAGAAATCATAACAACACCGGATTTTCACAACAGTTGAGCAAATAAACATTTTATAATCGCAAACAGGCAGCGCGTCTCGTCCTGTGTTGGAGTGAATCCGCTTTTGCTGGAAGCTAAAGTGATTGATGAGAATTTAATTAAAATCAGTTTTAAGTGGGAAGATATTTAACTGATCAATAACTGACTCATCGGACAGAGAACTAGTCAAATAATTCCAGGCCAAGGATGCTGATATTTACTTTGACATTTAGGACCGTTCAAGGCACACAATATGCTTCAAGTATTTTAACAACAAATTAATTAATCAGTCTACATTGTTTTTTTTTTTTTTTTTTTTGTATTATTCTCTCAGGAAAGATGAACCAATAATGGTGGGATAGCGCCTCACGATGCCCGTGTCCTGTAGCAGAGGGAATTTTGGTTCGCGCCACTGCCCTCCATAAGTTTCCGGGCAAACCATTTTTTTTTAAAACAATTATACGTTTGTCTATCTGCGCAGGACTCAAATGAACAAAATTCTTTCAAATCCTGTTAGAGTCGATAGTAGACATTATTACATCTCAAAACGGGTGAAGGGTTTTAAGAAAAAGGAGCACAATTAAGGCATAAACCGATGTGCCCGTAGGGAGTAATAAAACAAAGCTGGAAACGTATTCTTCCGGCGCCAGTTAGCCTTGAAACTTCAATATATTCAAATGGAGAGAAACAAGGAAGAAAGTGAATGTGAACGTTTTTAATACAGTGCATGCAATTGCAGATAAGCTTCAAATATTAAAGTCGACACTGCACGATACCATACGTCGCCTCTTACATCGACTCTTAAGACCCGGAAGAGAAGTGAAAGGCTTACAGCTGCAGAAATATGTGCACAGTTCAACCATTTGTACTCAAAGAAGATATCAGTAACAGTGACGTTTATCTGCCGCAGGCCTTCACAGTCGAAATTCTTTACTACGACTTCAATTTGAAGTCAAACGGCTAGATTGGGGAAGAAAGCAGAATTAGAGGATGAAAGAGTCCAAATTTGAAGTCTTTAGACAGTCGCAGGGGTACTCAATCTCCAGGTCCAGGTGGTATCTCCCCCATAGTTCTGAAGAGGTCTTCTTCTACGCTGGCAAAACCTCTGCCTAAACTTTTATGTCTTCAGCGCACTTTCTGAGAGATGGAAAACAGCATCTGTCCGGGCGTTCTCTAAAAAAAGGCGAGTCTTCCTCCCTATGCAATTATCGACCCACGGTATTACGTCCCTTCTTTCCACGGTCATGGAAACGCTGGTAAATCATCAGCTTATGAAATATCTTGATTCACGAAAACTTCTTAATGACCGGCAGTATGATTTTCTTAGCAACAGGTCCACTCGTGATTTGATGTGCATATCTCACCAAGAAGTGGAACCAATCTCTCCATCACTTCAGTAAAACTAATATGGTTGCGCTTGATATTTCAAAGGCATTTGACAGAGTTCGAAAATGCATTACGTGATGTCGATGAGTCTCCTTTCCAATGGATTAGAAAATATCAATACAATTTGTCTTGGATAGCTTTAAGTCTGCAATTCACCATACAAATGCTGGTGTTCCGCAAGGCTCTGTTTTGTCTCCGACTCTCTTTCTTATTTTTGTAAATGATCCCTTGTCTGGAACTTCTAATCCAATCCATTCCTTCGCTGATGACAGTACCTTTAGTTTTTCATATTCGTTCCCTAACTCACGTCCTTGCTCTTCATCAAATTCCGACCTGGACAGCATAATCAAATGGGGTTCAACCAACAGAGTGGAATTTAATGCTTCCAAAACACAACGCTGCCTTCTGTATCTCATGCGAAACCAAAACCCTCAACCATTATCTATGAATGGTACTTGCATCGGCGGTCTGCTGAAGAAAAGCTGCTCCCTAGCTATGTGGTCCCAACAATCAAGCATGGCGGTGGTTCAATAATGGTCTGGGGATGTATCTCTTCACCGGTGTTACATACCTCATCTGTATCGATGGAATCATGACTAAGGAGTAGTACAGACAAATATTAGAAGAACACACCTCACCATCGGGTTTGAGGATAATAGGCCCTCGACTCACATGAAAGCAAGATAATGATCAGAAATGGTCTTCCAAGCTTTGCCGAGGATACGTGGACCAAAAAGAATAAGAAGGAACATTGAAAAACATGAAATGGCCTGCCCAATCACCCGACCTCAACCCAATAGAGCTACTTTGGGACAAGGAGCTGCTTTAGGAAAGTTGACAGGTTCAATTCTCTTCCGACTTCATAAGTGAGAAAAAACTAAAGTGAATGGTGAACAGTTTCGAACCATTCAAGTCTCCAAGACCAGACGGTATCTTTCCAGCGCAACTTCAGAGAGCCTTTGGAATTATTAGGCGAAACCTGACCTGCATTTTTAAGGGAACTATACCAAGCAGCTGGACTCAGGTGATAGTGTAGGCAAAATCTCACACGTACTCCCCGATTAGCCTGACTTCCTTCGTACTAAAAAACTATCGAGAGGATTCTAAATCTCTACATTAAGGACTCAGTGCATAGAGTACCTTGTTATCTACATCCAAACATGCCTATCGAAAAGGTAAATCCATTGAGACAGCCCTACACGCAATCATATACCCCTCTATTTAAGATTTCAGCTTGGTGGCTGTTCCTGACATAGATGTAGCTTTCAATAAAGTTGAACAAAATTCGTTTTATAAGACCACATACTCAGAAGCAGAGCAATCAATGCTTCCTTTGGAAGCAGCTCTGTCAAGTAACTAATACACTCTTCAAGGGGGGTGCTCTAGAACCTGGTTCTTAATGAACTTCTCATAGAAATAGAGAAAACTAGGTGCAAGGTTGTGGCTACCGTAAACGATGTCGCTATCTCAGTATCAGGCAAGTACCCGCAGACACTCCCGATGTCCTGCAATAAAACAAACATCTGTAATCTAAGTGCTAACCCGAACAAGAGCACTAGGAAACATAAAATCTCCTGCTTCAGTCGTTCTGAGCTGAGTGGATCCATTCTTAAAATCTCCAATAGCTCTAATTATTTGGAACAAAAACTTCACTGTAAGTGCAGATGGAGTGAAAATATCGCTGAACGTGCCAGAAAATTCATGATTGTCCTATACTCATGCAAAAAAGAGGTGCACTTCGGTTCTTAGGCTGATTCTCACATACACTAGCGCAGTTTACCACCATGGAGAGGAATTCCAACCTGAAGTTGAAGTTGAATCACCGATGTACAGAAAATCGCTCCCAACCATGCTGCACCTTATCTAACTAGCTGCCATATCAGCATTAAGGCTGAGAGACTGCCAGCAATGGAAAGCACAACACACTGGGTATGTCAGCAACCTATCGATGTACCTTCATCTCCCCAGAGTCACTGGGAAGTGAAGGTACATCGATCACCTACCGAATTGAGTTTTAACTTAAGTTATAAACACGGACAGATCAGAGTGGACGTATCGCGCTGTCTTCCACACCGAATCACTCTCAATTTTCACGGATGGATCCAAAACTAAGGACCTGGACATTCAGCTGTCCTTTAATCTTCTGAGCCAATGTAGCATTTTACAAGCCGAAGTCACCGCTATTGGTCAAGCCGTTGACGTATCGCACACTGTTATTTATATTATCGTTATTTATATTAACAATCGGGCAGCCATCAAAACCATAACATCCAGCACTATAAGATCTAAGGCAGTGAAAGACAGTCGCGTATCTGTCAACGTGAGTTCATTTGAAGCTGTGGTACCGAGGGGTGAAATTGCTTCTAATTCTTAAAATTTTGAATAGCGATTCATTTTGAAACCAAATCCAAAGTATCCTCGTTTTACAGACGCCCGCATCACTAGCATAACACTTAGAAAACGTGTAATTTCAGATCACACGATGGTGATCCTGTTGTCCTATACGTGGGGTAATAATCGAGGGTTGGCTCTGCAGAGAGAACGTGGTCTAAATTGTTGGCTATTTTGTCAGCATTGTCGGAGATTCGTGTGGGCTTTTCTGTAAGCTAAGTGAGATTGTTGCTGATGGCAAAGGCTTCAGCTTGTCTTTCTGGCTCATAAGTAATATTTGAGTATCGGAGCCTGTTGCAGTTGTGGACGTTAAAATCGCCTAGAACAATAACTTGTCAATGATACCTTGTCAGATAGATGTTGAAATAGTCTGGTCGGTTGCTCGTCATTTGCTGAGCGGGAAAAGCTGCACAAAAACTTGGTGCTACCATGAATGACGAGTTTCAGCCATATGATATCGAGCGCATCAGGCTCCATTAATCCCTCCCTCCCTTTGATAGGATCAAGCAAATATACAGAAGCCACCTTTGAACTGAAATCTGGTATGCAGTTCGTTATTGGGGTAACTCAGATACTCGTATGTGGAGTCTCGATATGGTAATATCTCCCTTTTTGGTGTATGGTACATATCCCTCTGAATTGAGATCATCAGTCTCCTTGATATCGCATATAAGATCCTATCTACCATCACACAGTTCTTAGGCAGTCCAAATTGAGTTCAGCTAACCTGTAGAACCGAAGTCAAGTTGTTTTCGTCAATCCGGCTGCATGCTGGAGTTCCATATTTGTCAATTTTAAGTCCCTTGCTTTTCTACATGGTCATTAATGACATTGAAGATTGTCTGTCTACATCTTGGAGAGTCATGCCACCCACGATTATGTTACCAGGAAACCCAAGAAGAACCATCGCGGGCTTAGATCCACATCCATTGTAACCTGGGACTCAGACAAATCTCAGTGAGTTTAATTTTGCAACCCAATTTAGATAGCGCTTGCAGTTTCGGACTATTTTCGATGCGTAGCCTGGTTGTCGCTATAGACACAGGTACACCGTCCTATCCGCCTATTCCTTAAAGCATATGTCTCCACTTGAAAGATGCATGTTAACCTAAGGAGAGGTGAAGCTCAATATTGCCGTCCTCTAAGCAACTATCCTTGAAAATTGGACTGCAATTCCTTTCTGGCTCAGATTCCGGCCAAATCCAGTCCTGAGCGTAACGAAAGTCGACTTTAATTACGAAGTAATTGGAGTTCTGGTGTCTTTGCGTCAGATGGCATTTCCATAAGACAAGGTGCTCCAGTGCGAGTTATACCTAACGCGACTTCGTTTAAGACGGAAGATAGCTTTTATTGTGCTGTCCATGATATAAACATCAAGGGAAGGAGGTTCAACAATGCATCTACAGCAGAGCCAGGTCTGTTTAGTGAGAGAAGTAGTGACATAATTTTGCGAAAGCTTTTCCAAGAAATTTATTTTCATTTGCTTGTAGATCCGTAGGACTTTTTTGTTGATAAGCCCCTCGTTTTGCCGAATGCACCTTTACACTGTCAGAAAACTGAGAGCGGCTTGGCTGTCTTTGACTCAACATGTTTCGACCAAAGAGCTTTACTATCCAGGATTACTCCTAAATACTTAGCTTCACTCGAGCTTCGGATAGTGATGCATTTGAGCACTGGTTAAGTCAGACTGATAAACTTCCTCATGCTAGTAAGGGGATTAACCAAAAGCCTATTTCTAGTGCACCTTTGATGGATCTGCGTCCTGCAGCAGAAAGAAAGTACGGCAACATTATCAGCGCCTGACGTTAGAAACTTTGAGAGTGTTTAGCAAAGTGTGTAGAACACCACCTTGTGGATAGACCCTGTTAACCCCTGCTATTACATATCAGTCACATTCCGCATTCGCAGTCAAAATTTTGTTCATAAGCATCTAAGCCGTGGTATCATTCAATTCTACCAACCAGATATTTCCTTTATACTTATAGGGTAGGTAGGAGCATAATCCAACAATCAACTTAGAGTACCGTATTCTGTGAAAGAAGGTTTAGAGGCTCTTTGAACGTCTTTCTCTATTAGAAGGTCTAAAAAATTTACTTCTATTCTAAAGATATCTTAAGCTACCGCCCATTTAATAAAATTATCTTTTCCATTTACACCCACACGCTTGTGAAGTTATGCCTCCTATCTTGCTAATGGCAATTTAAGGCATCTTCCGCGTCAATTAACGAATTCAGCGAATCATTTAATCGAATTATTTTCAAATTTCCGTCACCACACACAGTCGTCAATGAATATAAATTAACTTTTACACGAACACACACAGAAAGAACACAATTTTACCGAACAAAAAAAAAAATGTCCAATTGTCCTTCCAAGAACTTTATTCATTGTCCGTCCACAGAGCTAATTATCTTCAACTTTCGTTGCTATTCTCCGAACACAGAAAAAAGAAAAAAAAAAATTCCTTTCGCTTTGTTACGCTTTTCATTTGGAGATTTTTTTTTTCGGGACACTTGCTGCTTTTTCGGTGGAAAAATTGGACAAAACTTACTCCCCACACACACACCCACACCCACACAGGACACAGTCACCCACTCACCCACGAATTGACGCGTGAAATCCTTAAATTAGATTTAAATATTTGTAATGATTTTCTGTTGGCAGCCTTTTGTACTTACTCGGCCAGAAAGTCGATAATAAATTAAGACCCAAATTAACGGTCGAGATTTGCGGAATGAAATTAATGGACTTTTTCTTATTGTTAATCATTGTGGCGATGGCCCGGCTCTGCCGGATTGCCACTATAAAAGCTATCGTGCCACTTAGCCGTGGGAATTCGTCAGTAATTAATCAATGTCGCACGAAATTTTTATTGTACTTTGTTGCCGGTCGCCGCCATTGTTGTAAGGGCCAAGAATTAAAAGCGCATTTGCAAATTGTTTTTTTCGAGTGGGCGGTGGGACGCATAAGAGTGTAGCCTTGGGCCGGATGGCGGATTGGGGTTGTACTGGCAATCATGGGGGCAATCATTCTTTGAAATGGTGTGAACTGCTAATTTCATGTCATTGTTTGCTGGTAATTATGATGTAATCGCTTTTTTAATTCGAATGATTTTCGTTTGCTGATAATTTCGGCCAAGCGGGCTATTATTTAGTCGTAAGGAATGTTTGAGAATTCCTTTGTGGATAAATATGTAGGTCCTTGAGCCATTCACTGATGACGGTAAACGTTAACGTTTATGATGGAAACTTTTGACTTTATTATGTTAGCGTTGAAGTGGAATTGGAATTCGAAGGGAACTGTTTCAAAAAATTCCCTAACCTGTTATACAGGGTCTTCCAATAGGGACTTCTGAACTTTGACAGTTGATAGCGGCCATATTGTTGAAGCTACATCTGTCAAATTGGCTGTCGTTTATTCAGTCTGTTTTGTCAAATCACCATGAATGGATATAGCGTTCAACAAAACGTGCAAATAATAAAATTGTTGTATCAAAATATTTGTTCTGTTCGGCAACGTTCCGCGCGCTTCGCCCATTTTACGGTCGCCATAATCGTCCTTCCGAGAGGACTATTCGAAGTGTGGTGGATAAATTTGAGTCCACTGGTTCAGTAAACGTTCAACCAACATCCGTACGTCGTCGAAACGCAAGATCTCCCGAAAAAATCGCCGCTGTCCGTGAGAGTGTGCAGGAGAATCCGAGGCAGTCGATTTCTCGTCGCTCACAAGAACTCTGCCTTTCGCAGACCACAACTTGGTGAATTTTGCGTCGTGACTTGGGCCTGCACCCGTACAAAATTCAACTGACCCAGGAGCTGAAGGTAAACTACCATAGATAACGACGTGTTTTCGCTGAATGGGCTCTGGAGCAGTTGGAAACTGACCCCAATTTTCATCGAAAAGTCATCTTCAGCGATTAGGCCCATTTCTGGATGAATGGGTACGTCACCAAACAAAATTGTCGAATTTGGGACGATACCAATCCACATGAGATCCAAGAGCGTCCAATGCATCCCGAAAAATTCACTGTTTGGTGTGGATTTTGGGCTGGCGACGTCATCAGTCCATATTTCTTTGAGAACCACATTCGCCAGGTCATCACCGTCAATGGCGAGCACTATAGGTCGATGATTACCAACTATTTTGGCCTGAATTGGATCATATGGACACCAACGACATGTGATTTCAACAGGACGGCGCTACATGCCACACAGCTCAAGTCACATTGAAAATTCTGCACAAGCGATTCGAGGGATGCTAGTACTGCTTACTTCCTCTAGAAGGCGACAAAGAAAATTAAAAGGCCAATAGCACACATTCTACCAGAGAAGGTAACTGAGAAAATAGCAATCCAGACAAAATACACATATTTGCTGAATCTTTTGAAGATGTCTTCCAACGAAGAGGAGAGATAAAAAATTTGCCAAGGAAATAAGGGACGGTGCGAGTATTAAATAAAGCTCTAGGATTCGATCTAATTACAGCGCTGCATTCAGGCCAAGATGTGAATCTAGCATATGAAAAGTCGCGGAGCTAATCATTATCATTAATTCCAAACCATCAATATGGTTTTAGAAATAAGCACTCTATGATCGATCAAGGCATAGGAAGAGAATAAGATCTGCTCCGCACTATATCTGGCATATAGCACTAGCTTTCTATAAAGAATGGCATATACAACTGATCCATAAGTTGCTTAAACATCTGCCAAAACAATATTCAGAAATTCTAGAGTCTTATATTACTGGGCGATTTTTCATAATCAAACCATAAAATGTGTACTCAATATTAAGAGGAATTAAAGTTGGTGTACCACAAGGCAGTGTACTAAGCCTTATGTTGTATCTTCTTCTTACCAGCGATATACCAGAAAGTGAAGAAATATCTGTGCAACTTTTGCAGATGATACAAGTACTCGTACTGCTGTGTGGGAAAGACTATCGAAGAAACAAGAAAAATTTACACATTGTACCTACGTCAAACACCAACGGAAAAGCTACAGCACCACACGAACAATCTGACACTGTAACGTGAATTAAAATAGATTTCGAGATCAGCAGACTCCTGCTTTCTTAATCTAAAAAACATTAGTTTCGTTTTGTTGCTTACCTTTAGTTTAAGTTTGGCAAACCAGATTCTCAGTAGGTGAACATCGTAGTTAATATCAGCTTCTAGGTTCTGAGGGCTGTCAGAGTCATACGAGTATGCGATGCCGAGACGTGGCTCTTCCGGCAAGTTTATATTTCTAGCATTGCTATAGTAGTCCTCAATTTTTACTATCTGCGTTCTATCTGAGAGATACGACTCAAACCACCTATGCATAAAGCCCCGAAAACCAGCCAGATTCAATTTGCTCAGGAGAATGCCATGGTTGACCATGTCAAAGGCCTTGCTTGTATCTAAATTTTTTTTCTCATCGAGCCCTTTGTTTATTGATGAGCAGAATACTAGGAGTGCATTTTTGGTAGAAAGTCCTTCTCTAAAGACATATTGCATAGGGCTTAAGATACATGTCCTCTTAATAAATCGTAATATTCTACTCTTGATAGCTTTTTCAAAAATTTTAGGGATTGTAGACAGCAAAAATATCGGTCGGTAGTTGTTTTTATCTCGTTTATTACCCTTTTTAAAAATCGGTATGACAATAGAGCAATTTAAGCTGTCGGGAAATATTCCACTGGATATACTTAAGTTAAAGAGGTAGTCGTAGACCAAAATGTCAACTACGAGTACGTTTAGAGCTGTTTTATTTAAAGTCAGGTTTAAAATGCCATCGTCTCCACCAGAGTTCGATTGATTAAGAGAATTAATCAGTGACAGAATTTCGATACCAGTAATTGGATCAAAGAAGAAGCTTTCACTGTAAACTTCATCTTCCACCAAATTACCTTCGGCACATCGCTTGCAGTAAGCAGTACAATTGCTAGAAGCTGACGTGTTAGCTATTATTGTAGAACCGTCAACAACTGAATTATTATTAGCTAGTACGATAGGGTTACGGATTTTTGAAACATTGTTACTGATTAGTGCTCTCTGTACGTAAGCTTTTGTTCGAGTAGAGTAGTATTGTATCGTCAGCAAAGGTAGCGATCATTAATGTTGTCTGAGTCTGAAGGGGAATATCGCTGATAAATAAGTTGTATAATAATGGTCCCAATACACTGCCTTGTGGAACTCCAGCTCGAGTTGAATAGAGATCTGAGCATTCGTCTTTATACTTCACATAGAAATACCGGTCCGTTACGTAACTCTTGATTAATAAGTAGTAGACAATTGGGAGAATTTGCTCTAGTTTTTTTTTTATAGTCCGGCGTGCCATACAGAGTCAAAAGCTTTGGCGACGTCGAGAAATACCCCGATGGTTATCGGTCAGTGATTTAAGAGGAACTTGGATTTGTAGTCTTAGATCAAGGGATTCCTAAAATGCATCCCAGTCTGTTTTTTTGTTATATAGTTTTTTTCGTTCATTGTTGGCCATACGAGTAATGTTGCTTGAGTACTCTATTATAACAGGCGAATGGTCGGAAGAAATTTCGAAACAATTTTTATTTTGAGTTTTGAAGTACATATAAAGGGTCTTTCATTAAGCGCTTTCTATCTTTAAATTCAAATAAAACAAAGTGTGTGTGAAATATCATCGAAATTTTTAATTCGTTTGAAAGGCCTATCGATGCCATTTTACATGGAATATAACATCGTTCAAATGTCCACCGCGGCTTCTCTGAGTGGCGCGCATCCGAAATATCCTATTTTCCATGACTCTGGCGCATAAATCAGACTGAATTTGACCGATGGCATGGGTTATGTTGGCTTTACGGGCCGCTGTGATTTGTGGCTTATTCGCATAGACCTGCGACTTCAGAAAACTCCACAAGAAAAAGTCTAACGGGGTTAAATCGCACGATCTCGGTGGCCAGTTCACATCACCTCCACGTGAGATAAACATGCCCTCGAATCGCTCGTGCTGAATTTCCAATGTGACGTGAGCTGTTGGGCATGTAGAGCCGTCCTGTTGAAACCACATATCGTTGGTGTCCATATGATCCAATTCAGGCCAAAAGAAGTTGGTAATCATCGACCTATAGCGCTCCCCGTTGACGGTGATGGCCTGGTCAATGTCGTTCTCAAAGAAATATGGACCGATGACGCCGCCAGCCAAAAATCCACACCAAACAGTGAATTTTTCGGGATGCATTGGACGCTCTTGGATCTCATGTGGATTGGTATCGTCCCAAATTCGACAATTTTGTTTGTTGACGTACTCATTCATCCAGAAATGGGCCTCATCGCTGAAGATGATTTTTCGATGAAAATTAGAGTCAGTTTCCCACTGCTCCAGAGCCCATTCAGCGAACACACGTTGTTGTCTATGGTAGTTTACCTTAAGCTCCTGGGTCAGTTGAATTTTGTACGGATGTTGGCCAAAGTCACGACGCAAAAGTCGCCAAGTTGTGGTCTTCGAAAGGCCGAGTTCTTGTGAGCGACACGAAATCGACTGCCTCGGATTCTCTTGCACACTCTCACGGACAGCGGCGATTTTTTCGGCAGATCTTGCGTTTCGTCGACGTACGGATGTTGGTTGATCGTTTACTGAACCAGTGGACTCAAATTTATCCACCACACTACGAATAGCCCTCTCGGAAGGACGATTATGGCGACCGTAAAATGGGCGAAGCGCGCGGAACGTTGCCCGAACAGAACACCCATTTTGATAAAACAATTTTATTGTTTGCACGTATTGCTGAACGCTATATTCATCCATTGTGATTTGGCAAAAGAGACTGAATAAATGTCAGCCAATTTGACAGATGTAGCTTCAACAATATGGGCGTTATTAACTGTCAAAGTTTGGAAGTCCCTATTGGAAGACCCTGTATTTTTGGTTGTACAGAAGTCTAGTAAGTCGGTTTTTTTTTTGGGTTGGTTCTCCTGTGCTGAAAAATCTGCAATAATTGATTTTTAGGGCATCTATCAGATTTGTCCCCTTTTTGTTTGTAAGTCTTGATACCCAGTCCGTGTGTTTGGCATTAAATCTCCTGCAGATATGAATCTTTGTCCTAGTTTCTATGTAGCTATTATATTGTTTTGTTGAAATTATGTGTTTGGGTGGGCAGTAGAGGGTAGAAATGAGTAGTGGTCCGTTATTATCCTCAATTTGTATCGTTGTGGATTGAATATGTTCCTTTTTATATTGTAGTAGCTCTGTACATTTTATTTCGTATTTTATAATGATCGATGTACCTCCATATGCTGTTCTATTAGGGTGATTAGTAAGGTAAATACTTCATTTAAAGTATTTCCACGTAAACTATAATTGTCGATTTAATTAAGATTTCCTGATCGTATAAAGAACTTTTTAAGCACTTTATAATAGTACGAGTGACGGACTGGAAGAATCTTCAAATCCTTGAACAATGGAAAACTTGGATGTAAACGAGGTTTCCGGCAAATTATCTGCAAAATGAGTTTTTGAAGTATCAAAAGAAGCTGAGTTTTATTGAAGTAAGCTCTTCCCAACAGATAATCCCATACAGTATGAGTAATCTATCATAGAATGAAAAATTACAGTAGATCTTTAACAGTTGAATAGAGCAAATGTTGCGCAGAAAATAGAAGTTTCTCAGAGTGCCACGAAAATATTTTCTCGAGTTACTCGTATCTGTGTGGCTGCTTAAACTCATCCTTGAATCAATGCCAAGCCCTAAATATTTGAATTCATCAGCATTTTCAACCTGAAAACATTTATCACTTCAGGTGAGACAACAACGAAAAATGCACGAAAACAAATTTGTATCGCAAGTGTAGTAAGAGAGTTTACGAGTCAATCTGAGGCAGTCGGTTGAATGAAAGTAGACCTCGGCCCCAAAACTGTTTTGCGCTGACAAAATATGCTTCGTCCCTATTATGCCGATGGCAGTATTCGTATTCCCATGGCTGCTGTTGATTGAACTCCCCCTTAATGAATATTTGACAGACCCGAGCTTTAAATATTTCGAAAAAAAAAAAAATGCCCAAATGTGATTTGAACGTGCCTCATCATTCAGATAGGAGTAAGACTTTTGGTGCACGAACCTAAAACCATCTTCATCCGAATCCATTCTAAGAATTAAATTTATTCGAAGAACTTTTTCAACTATGAAATCGATTCCTGCAAATTATGCAACAGATCTCAAGTATCTCAGTCAATCCCCCACGCTATGAATTCAGGATATGTGAGCAAAAATCCATAAGCCTATCTCGCATGCATGGCCATGTAACGAAGATCGACTTGCATTCGATGCAATTTCATTTGCATCCGCCTCATGAATGCATACGATGGCATTAAGTACCATTCTGAAATTTGCATCGTACAACCAAGAAAAATGAACAAAGTCTCAATAAACAGAAGCACAGCACCACCGCGCTGGACTACTTCAACAGGAAGCAGGGTAAAAAGTAAAAAAAAAAAAACACAAACGACCTCGAAGAAAAGAACAACATTGTCCCAGATTTCCCCAAAGGATATGAATGCATACTTTGCAAGTTTCCCGTTTATGCAGCAACGCTAGACAGGAGAAAAACCAGAACATCCTGTGCTGTAGTTATACATTCAAATTCAATTTTTGTTAGTTTTCTAACACATCTTGCTTATGTGTGCATGTGTGTGAGTACACTTGTAGCACAATGCGACCGTATTACAGTTCCTTGAGGATGTAGGTTCTTCTTCATACTCGTATGTCTACCCATTCCCAGGACATGTAATCATGGATGCGGTCTATGTTCGCATCCCCAAAGACTTTGTGTTCAAGAGTGCAGATTGTCGATTTAGGAATCGGTATAGTATTCCCTGTTGTTAAACGCTCCCTTTAACATTTAATATACAATCCAAAGCAGTCGACCATGCATTTTTGGCTTAAAGAAGGAATTGTTTTAAATTGACACGAAAAAGTGTTCAGGTACGAGGATGCAGTGATATTTTTGTTTGCCTTGAAATACATACTCGTAAGAATGAACTGATATGGCGTTGTAAATAGAGATTGATATGGAAGGATGACCCAAAACCACTAGTTAACCAAAGCAGTGGAACCGGATAAAGTGGACATTCAAGAAGTTTAGGGAGAAATTGTTTAAAAACTAGGAGTTAGGTTAAGTCAGTAGTGTGATGGTACCAAAACCTCTCGGCTCAATCGGATCAATAAAATGAAGATCCATTGTGGTACTAAATATAACATACTCGTATGTCTGTAGTGCTATGGTTCAAATGTCGTAAGGAGAAGACATTTTGATGGACTTAAAGTCTCGGTCTGAGAGAAAGGGACCTCGTACATTTCTGAAATTGTTTGTGTTTCGTGTGATTGCTGCTAATGGTAAAGGCTGGCTGGTTTTTCTGGCCCATCAGTTTTATTGGACGTATCGAGACCAGTTGGAGTTCTGAATATTTAAAGTCGCCGAGGACAAGATTTTCAGATGTCGAGTGATTAATATAATGGTTTGGGAACAGCCGGTACGAGTATTGCTCACTTGGCATCTTCAGCGCTATTACTTTCTAGCTCCTGTCCAGAAAGTGGACACCAAAGAGGCTCTGATTCTCGATTTCTGTTGCAGAAACAGTCTGTAGAATTTAAAAATTTTAGGAAATATACTTTTTTTAACGGAAAATTTACTTTTACAGGGTGGCGCACTATATAACTTCGCTATAACTTTTTTTAATTCTATTTTTTTTTTTTTTTTTTTTTTTTCAGAATTTTACAAACAAGACTTGCGAAATTTAATATGGAACGCTACGCTACAGAACAGCGAAAAAAAATCATTGAATTTCATTTTGAAAACCAACAGTCAGACGATGTAGGGCGCACAAGAATGAAATTATTCAACGTGTACCGGAAAGTGTGCAGGATAATCGAGAAACATCAACAAGGAGACGTTCGGCGATGAGCTATGAAGCCCATTTCAAATTAAGCTGTGCAAAACCATCCACAACTATGATTACAACTTAAGAGAAACGGGTAGCTGGTGCGATAGTCTTTACGGCCAAAGCAGCATCCTTAATCTGCTACCTCGGGCCGACTACATAATTCCCAGGGTGAACTTTCGCAAAGATGTTACGGTGAGATTCCCTTCCAGGGCGGAATGGAAATGTGGCAAGGCGACAAATGAGTTCAAAACAACCATTTTCACTGACGGGTCGAAAATGGATTCTTCTCTGAATCCCTCAATATCTCTAGTTCATTCCTTCTACCCAATTCATGCAGCGCCATTTTCATTGATAGCCAGGCCGCTATCAAAGCCATCGTATCTGCGGCTTTCTCCTCCAAACTTGTTGAACAATGCAATGAGGAGCTTGCCGCACTCGGCCATCGGTCTAGGATCAGCCTCATCTGGGTGCCTGGTCATAGTAACATTGACGGAAACAAAAGGGCTGATGAATTAGCGAGGCAGGGATCTGACCTTAATAGCTCCCGTGCGGAGGAGGTCAACATTCCGTTAGGGGTCCTTAAGGGTAGAATCTTTGCTCATTTCCTTGCAGATGCTGGTAATAGATGGCGAGGGTTGCAGAACTGTGTCATATCCAAGCAGATGGGGCCCAAGTATAACTGGCGCAGAACACAAGAGTTACTAAACAGAAACCGGGCAGATACTGTTAGAGTTCTGGCAATTAGCCATTGGCCCATAGGTCCACGCAGCCAGACTGGGCATTACTTTTAATACACTTTGTCGTAGCTGCAATATGACCAACGAACCCGAAACAATCCTTCACTTCCTTTGTAAGTGTCCGGCCCTGAGTATGGTCAGACACCGTACACTTGGCAGACACCTTGTTGATAATATTAGTGAGTTAGCGGAGACAAGCATCGGGAACTTTATCAGTTTCCTCAATGCCACGGGGTGGATTTAAATAATCCTTTCTACCCTTTCCCACTAGTCCAGCGTCAGTTTTTACAACAAATTAGGTCACTTGGGTTGTGGCGCCTTTGCGCTAATTATGTTTCAGCATAGTATGCTGTCACAACCATACCTACCTACCTACCTACCTATGATTACAACAGGATGGAGCCACAGCGTATACTGTAAGGGACACAATGGCTCTTCGACAAGCGCATTATTTCACGCAGTAGCGTATTCAATTGGATGCCACGTTCACCAGATTTAATCGCTCCCGATTATTTTTTGTGGGCCTATTTGAAAGAACAAGTGTACGTCAATAAGCCAAAGACCATCCCCAAAATCCGTGCCGTAACACCTGAAATTTCGCGAAAAGGGATGGAAAATATGTTGGAAAGAGCACGAATGTGCGAAGCAGAAAAAGAGACGTAATCTTTCACGTTTAGGTTAATAGAATTTTCCATTTGTATATGAAACAAAAAAGGTTATAACGAATTCAAACCATAAAGGTAATTTTGCGCCACCCTGTGCTTATAATATGAAGTAAATGCAATCGGTATTCCATGGACTCTTTCGCGTTTGATAGTAAAATTTGTATAATATATTGGCTGGTTTTTTACAGGTTAGTATAAATTATAAATCATAGTCGATCCATATAGAGTGAATAAATTCTGTCCAATCAGGCTTACAAGGTTTTTATGCCGGTAAGTCACACAATTTGACTCAATCATTTCCTGCTTTAGATGCTCTTCACTATAGCGGTTCCCTTTTCCACGGCACACTGTCTGCTTTCCACCCGGTTCAGTGGATTTTTAATGTTTGAAAAATCCCCAACTCTTCAGGTTTGCATCCCTTTAGCCCAGTTAAAATGAGTTTATCTGTATTATTTTTAATGAGAAGTGGCTTTGTAGCTGGTCTCCTAACTAGTAAACCTATCCCAGTCTTCCCGAACGGGGTGAATCTTTCCAACGCTTCAGAATTTGATTCCGGTAATATTTTGTCAGAAATCTTCTTACCGAACTTTGTCATGACATTTTCGGGGACTTCACGTGCTTCCACATACCGCTCAGATAAAGCCACGATCATTGTCTTGTTGTCTTTACTCACAAAAAATATTTAAGTCATATTTATTGGCCGCCAAACTCAAGAATATTTGAACAGATTTTGATGAAATTTAATTCGTAAGTCAGTAGTTGTCTACACGACATGCAAAGGTATTTAAAAATTTTTGAATCATGCTTCTCACACATCTAACTCGAGTAGATAAAACAATATTCTGTGAAATTATTTCTTTATTATCTAGTGTATAGAACAATTCAGGTTCACACTATACTATTCTTCGCAATTGTTTTCTTACAAGGTCTCTGTCCTCTCAAATCACTTTATCTCCTTTCAATTACTTAATTCACAAATCCAAACTAATTACTTCTTCTTGTTAAATCTCAACTTTCAATTTATCACAAAATTACAACTTCGACCATTATCACTTTTCTAATCTCTTCGCCACAGTTTAGAAACTACTGCCCCTTTTTGATCGCCATCTGTCCTTATATAGCAGAAGTTTCTGATAGCCAGAAACTTCTAGCAAATTCTTCGACAACTGGAACAAGAAAAATTCTGATGTAATAATTCCAAGATGACAATCATTTCGTGCAGTTATAATTCTCTCTTGTTCTCTTTTATCCGTGATATTATCCGAGCTGTGGTGACTAATTTCAGACACGAACCTCAAATGAAAAGACACTTCGGAATTTGTTGCCTGTTCGAGGGCGTAGTTATTATGCTACATTATGTTACACTGCCCTCCTCTCAGACTTGTTCGTTCCGAACAAGTGTGTCCTCACTTCGGCCATTGTATCGACTCAGTCGGTCCACATGAACCACTTTCATTTTGGCCCTTGGTCCTCGCTGGATGCGGTAGACAACATCGTTGATGCAGGTTATTATTCTGTAGGGACCCTCCCAGTTCTGCTGCAACTTAGGTGATTTCCCCTTTTGGCGATGGGGATTATACAGCCACACTAGATCTCCTTCCTGGAATCCTGACGTTGTTGCCTTGGCATCATACCTGGTCTTCATGCGGTCGCTCGTTATCTTAATCTGGCTTCTGGTCCTTTGGTGTATGTCCCTAAGCCTTTCCCTAAGGTCCGCCACGTACTCTTCTTCATTTCTGGGCTCATTGGTAGGAGATCCAAATTTCACCTCACTGGGTAAACGAGCTATTCCACCAAATAAGATTTCGAACGGCGTATGTCGAGTAGTGCTATGCACGGCACTTCTATAGGCCATCAAAAACAAGGGAATCTGCCGGTCCCAATCCCGTTGGTAGTCACCTACGACCTTCGAGAGATGTTCGTCCAAAGTCCTATTGAAACGCTCCACCATACCGTCCGACTGTGGATGAAGCGGGGTTGTCCTTGTCTTTTTGATTCCGAGTAGTTGACACATCTCTTGGAAGATTCTTGACTCGAAGTTCCTCCCTTGGTCAGAATGCAATTCCAAGGGCACACCGAATCTGCTAACCCAATTGTAGACGATCTGCTCCGCCACGGTTCTGGCTTCCTGGTTAGGGATCGGAAACCCTTCCGGCCACTTACTGAAGTAGTCCATCACTACGAGTATATACCGATTACCATTGTCGGTTTCCGGAAAGGGCCCTGCGATGTCAATGGCGATTCGTTCGAAAGGTGCTCCCACGTTGTATTGGTGCATCTTACCTCGAGTTTTGATTCTCGGACCCTTGCTAGCTGCACACACGTCGCATTTTCTGCACCAGTCTTCGATATCTTCCTTCGCTTTTAACCAATAAAAACGTTCTCGTACCTTTTCTAACGTCTTATTCACTCCCAAGTGGCCTCCGGTCGCCCCGCCATGCATTTCCTGTAACACCTCCTTGACCCTCGTCCGTGGTACGACAAGCTGCATTACAAACGACTTTCCGTCGGAGGATTCCCATTTTCTTCTCAGAACACCTTCTTGGACATGGAGGGAGTCCCACTGCGCAAAATATGCCTTTAAGGTCGGGCTTCTGTGAGAGATGTCCTGATGATCCGGTTTCTCCATGTTCTCCTTCCAGGCCAGAATCGGCTCGATATCCGGGTCTTCCTTCTGAGCGTTCCGGATCTCATCTACGCTCCAGCCGGCGATAGGTTCGGCTCTCATTCTTTGGATGGAGACCAGCTCCCGTTCTTCCTGACGCGCACAATGTTTACAATCCGTTCTGCATGGTCTCCGGGACAGTGCATCCGCATTAGAGTGGAGTTTTCCTTTACGATGCTGTATTTCGTAGTCGTAGATTTGCAGCCTTTCGATCCATCTTGCGACCTGACCCTCAGGACTCTTGAACTGTAATAGCCATTTTAAGGCTGCATGGTCTGTGCGAAGAACGAACTTCCTCCCGTAGAGGTATTTGTGAAAATGCTTCGTAGCCAAGATCAAAGCTAGAAGTTCTCTCCTTGTCACGCAGTAGTTCCTTTCTGGCTTAGAGAGCACCTTGCTGAAGTACGCAACCACCTTCTCTTGGCCGTCATGCACCTGGGAGAGTACGGCTCCTACCCCAACATTACTAGCATCTCCATCCACAATGAACGTTTCCCCGGGAGTGGGGTAAGCCAGTATCGGGGCATCGCATAGCCGTTGTTTAAGTGCCTTGAAGCTCTTCTCGCACTCAATTGTCCATTTGAATTGTTTTCCCTTTTCCGTCAACTGGTGCAGGTTCTTTGCGTTCCCGGCAAAATCCTTCACGAACCGTCTGTAGTAGGTGGCTAGGCCCAGGAAGCTCCTTAGTTGGTGTTTATCCTTGGGGACTTGCCAGTTTTTAACCGCTTCGACCTTCTCTGGATCGGTTCTCACTCCTTTCGCTGAAATTATGTGCCCCAAGTACTTGACTTCCGCTCTAAACAGGGCGCACTTCTTGGGGTTGAGCTTCAGGTGGGCACTTCGAAGCCTTTGTAACACATCCCTTAGATTGTCTCGGTGTTGCGCAAACGATTTTCCTACGACGATGACATCATCCAAGTATACCAAACAGGTTTTCCATGTTAACCCTTGCAGGACACATTCCATCAATCGCTCGAAAGTCGCCGGAGCATTGCACAGCCCGAATGGCATTACCGTGAATTGCCATAGCCCATTTCCTGCGGTGAAGGCGGTTTTCTCCCGGTCTTCTGGATGGATCTGTACCTGCCAGTAGCCACTCTTCAAGTCGAGAGTGGAAAACCATCGGGCTCCTGATAGTGTGTCTAGCGTGTCGTCAATCCGTGGCAGAGGGTAGCTGTCTTTCTTGGTGACGTAATTGAGCTGCCGATAGTCCACGCAGAACCGCGTGCTGCCATCTTTCTTCTTAACCAGTACAACCGGTGATGCCCACGGACTTTTGGAACTTTCAATCAGACCTTCTTTCTCCATTGCCGACACCATCTCTGCAACTTCTGTCTGCTTTGCCAATGGAAGGCGCCTAGCAGGCTGACGAATTGGTCTAGTATCACCAGTGTCTATTCGATGTTGTACCAGGTGTGTTCGGCCGTATTCTCCGTCCTGTGAGGCAAATACATCAGCGTACTCATTGATAAGATTCTCTGCCATAGTTCGCTGCTCCTGATTCAGCTCACTGGACTGGAGAATCGTCTCTCTCGTTTCCGCTGTCCAAGGTGATGGGAGAGGTTTTGGAGCATCACGTTCAGATATTGTTGCGACGGCGGTAATCGGCGTGCATTTTCCAGTCACATCCCCTCGCCTTAGTTTTACAGTGTGTGGTCTTGCGTTCAAAACCCTCACTGGAACCATGGTGTTCTTTGGTTCGACTAACGTCTTTCCCACGATGTAGTCTTGAGAATTCTTCTCTGGGTCTGGTTCTACTATGTAGAATCGGTGGCTCCCAAGATCACCTTCCAGCTTCGTCCAAATGATTGTCTCTGAAGACGGCGGCAAAACTTCGTCTTTGCTGATGACTGTCCTGAGAGTTACGGCATTCTCATTTCCGTACACCATCGGAATCTCCACATTTCGATACCTCAGTACTTGCATCCCGATGTCCAAGATTACTTCATTTGCTTTCATGAAGTCTACTCCGATGATGCACTCGTCGCATATATCTGCCACCAGAAACGCATGGGAGAACGTCAGTCCTGCCAGAGTAATCGTAAGACGAACTTCTCCAAATACCTTCGCCATTTCCCCTGTTGCAGTCTTCAGGCAGTAGCTGTTGGTGTTGTGCAGCCAGGAGCTTTTGACGATATCTCTTCTTACAATGGAGGCAGTGGCACCTGTGTCGATGGTGGCTACGCACTTCTTCTCGTTGATTAGTGCCTCCACTGTCAGGCTCTTGTTACCCCGTTTGGTTTGCGAAACTTGAATGGTGGTCCTGGGGGCCTCGATTCCAGTAACCAACTTCTGCCCCGCGAAGTTGGTCCTTACGCATTTCCCGACTGCTGGTTTTGGGAAGTCTGACTGACAGCCAGATGCTTCCTCTCTGCTTCTCCTACTTCCGCAATGTGGACAATTTCCTCGTCTAGGTGCACTTCTGCACTGCCGTTGTAGGTGTCCGGTTTGGTTGCAATTCCAGCAACGGATTTGACTTCCGCGAGCTTTGTCTTCATCCATGACGGCTGTTCTCTGGCATGAGCATTCCACGACGGACATTTCCCTGACACGGTGTATTCCTTGGTATGCTTGGTCCGCAGCCTTCATTGACAAAGCGAATGCCAATGCCTCGGGGAGTGTTCGCTTTTCAGCCATCCTTACAGCCATTTGCAGTTGTCTGTCCTCTATGGCCTGAATAAAAGCTTCCACCGCCATTTCGTTGATAAGCTCCTCACCGGCTTTAGGGTATGAAAGATGGGCTAGTCGCTCTATATCCGCCTGCAACTGTTGGAGCGTTTCCCCCCTTTTCTGGACTCGACTACGCAGCTGAACCCTGTACACCTGCTGCATGTGTTCATCCCCAAACCGCATCTCGATAGCCTGAACCAGAGAGTCGTAGTTCTGCTGTTTATCTTCCGGGATGGTCTGCAAGAGCTCCGCAGCTGGACCCCTCAGTGCAAGTGTGAGTGCAATGGACTTCTCTACATCGTCCCAGCTATTGGTCATTGCGGCCGCTTCGAATTGCCTTTTATAAATTGGCCATGATGTTTGACCATCGAAGATAGGAGGCTGCATCTCCTTTCTTCTCAGACCGTCGGTGGAATATTCCCGTGCTTTCTGTCTCTTCACGTTGCTGAGTTCCTTAGTAAGATTTTCGACTTGTTTTTCTACTTTTTCGATCTGAGTCTCTATTTTCCCGAACTGAGTTTCATGCTTCTCAAAGTTTTCATCGAATCTAGTTTCGACTTTTTCGAGTTGCGTCTCGACCTTCTCGATTTTCTCTTCGATCACTTCGAATTTGGATTCCAAGTTCTTGTTTTGCTCATCAAGTTTACTTTCCAGAGCATCTAGAGAATTCTTTTGTTCGTCCATTGCTTTCTTTTGTTCGTCCATTGCTTTCTTTTGTTCGTCCATTGCTTTCTTTTGTTCGTCCAGCTTAAGTTCTAGAGAATTCCTTTGGTCGCCCATTGCTTTCTTTTGTTCGTCCAGCTTAAGTTCTAGAGAATTTCTTTGATCTTCTATTGCTTTCTTTTGTTCGTCCATGACTAACTTAAGTTGCAGGAGCAGACTTGTTATACCCGGGTCGGCTGCTGTACTTGCTGGTTCCTCTTCCACGTCAAACTCTACGTCGTGCGGATTTTCACCTTCCTGCGTTACTGCTTTTTCCAGACGAATCAGTAGGGCATCTTTTGCCCCAGTTGTGTCGAGGTTCCGCTTACTGAGTTCTGCCTTTAGTTGAGTTATAGTTAGTTTTCCCAATTTGCGACCCATTTTGCGCAACTAATTGACTCAACACAGAAATCGTTTTTTTTTTTTTTTTTGCTTGTGCAATTTCACACCACGGAAATAGCTATTCACAGAATAAGTTTTATCCCGCTTCTGACACCAATGTAATATGCGAGCTACGGCTCGAGTAGATAAAACAATATTCTGTGCAATTTATTTCTTTATTTTCTAGTCTATAGAACAATTCAGGTTCACACTGTACTATCCTTCGCAATTCTTTTCTTACAATGTCTCTTTCCTCTCAAATCACTTTATCTCCTTTCTATTACTTAATTCACAAATCCAAACTAATTACTTCTTCTTGTTAACTCTCAACTTTCAATTTATCACAAAATTACAACTTCGCCTATTATCACTTTTCTAATCTCTTCGCCACAGTTTAGAAACTACTGCCCCTTTTTGATCGCCATCTGTCCTTATATAGCAGAAGTTTCTGATAGCCAGAAACTTCTAGCAAATTCTTCGACAACTGGAACAAGAAAAATTCTGATGTAATAATTCCAAGATGACAATCATTTCGTGCAGTTATAATTCTCTCTTGTTCTCTTTTATCCGTGATATTATCCGAGCTGTGGTGACTAATTTCAGACACGAACCTCAAATGAAAAGACACTTCGGAATTTGTTGCCTGTCGAGGGCGTAGTTATTATGCTATATTATGTTACAATATTCCTTTAACCCCGGTTTAGACATATGGCTGATCTACAGCTGTGCCCACGTTTTCCTCGGGTTGCTTGCAAAGACTGTTGGTTGATTTAAGAGGGTGAGCTTATGCTCTTCACTTAGGCCTCCATTGGGCCCGTTGTGTTCCCCTCGCCTATCGAACTGTAAGGAATAGTGCTGTGCTTTGGGAATCTTGCGTTGAGGCGGGATTTAGGTATTGGGATCATGGGGAGTATCAACGGGAAACTATGTCGTACGTTAGGGAATCATGCTCTTAGCGAACTGCAATATATCACCGATTCCTTTCTTGCTGAGGTGTGCTATATGCGGTATCCTTTGGGATCCCAGAATTTACAGTCTTAACCTCGCTGTAGCAGGGCAGTGGCAGAGGAAGTGTTTTATATCTTACTCCTCCTGCCAAGACTGTTAATCACCTCATTGTTCTTGATCTTCCACCCCGCCGTGTACCCTAAGGAATCGATACTGCTTCGCGATGTTGTCATTTGGTTTCCTCACTGTGTGACCAATCCAACGCCATTTTCGCAGCCTGACTCGTGTTACACCACAATTCCTGATTGGTATAGTTTGCGGCCAATGAAAGCGATTAACAAAACCCTGTAATTTTCCCGTGATGTTTGCCAAGACTTTACAGGTTTTACAGGTTCTATAGGATTCGAAGAGTCTAAACTTGGTGCGTACGGAGATTTGACTAGGTTTCAAAACTGGAAACAGGATACCAAAAACAGTGCGAGATCCATTTATTACCGCCTAGGTCCGTTCCACCATCAGGTATACGAAACTCTCCATGTAGTTAAACTGTACAGATTAATACTCTGATATATGGAGCGGCCTGTGGTCATTATTTTTGTCTTTTTGCCAGTGATGATCTGCCGAGTCTCCATTCACCTGCAGTGATTGACACATCTCGGCTAGCCCGATCATGGTACTTGCCAAGAAACAGATGTCATCGCCATAGTCCAAATGACTTAGCCTTTCATTGGATGCCCTGTCTCTCAGATATACGTCTATCGCTAGTAGAAAGAAGATTGGCGACAGAATAACCCCTTGTCTCACTTCCTGTTGCACTTCGAAGGAGTCGAAGAATTGTCCTTTTTGCAGAAATAAAAACTTTAATGCCTTTTGAGTGTAGTGTCGATTACAACCTTTATCCGCTATAGATAGTTGCCATTAGTTTCGAAAAAACCGACAAAACGGTAATAGCACGTCAGTTATTACAGTTCTTGATATCGCCTGTTTTGGTACTCGTATCTGACCAATAACACCGTCCTTCCAGTCGTTGGGATATCTCTTCTTTTCTTAAAGATCGTCCAACCACGTTCTCCTGCCACGTCTCAAACAGCGATGAACTGTCCTTTGAGCTATTCGATATTCGCTTCGTAATTCCACCTTTCGCTGAGCGTCTGTCTCGGCGATTGCTTTTATTTTTTGTCCCGGGTGTCTTGGTATATTCAGATGTCTCTAGTTCTGATTATCTGGGCACTTTTTATTTCGCTTCACACCGCGTCTATGGATGGATTTCCAATTTTGTTTAGGGACGATGCTCTGTCGTTGAGGGTGTCATTAAGTCATTAAGATCATTCGTGTTGAATTTGGTTATCCTCGCTGCATTCTTTGAGCACCGCTGCAGAACTGTAGTTCGTAACTTAAGACGTCCTACGTCCCCGTTTCTTTCATTACAAACACCGCATAGTGTTTTCCTTCAAAGCTGTTGCACCATAAAGTGGTCAATTTGGTTTTCAGTTTGACCATCACGAGACAACCAAGTGATTTTTAATGACAGATCTTATTAACTTTATTCCTTAGGACTCTAGCTTTCATTTGATAGGTCGCATGATGGGGTGAACAATTTTACGTTGTGCCCTTAAAAGTTTCCCCCCCAAAATAGTATCTTTTAGTGCTATATTTCTCAAAAATATCAACTCTCTAGGTTCAATGATTCAAAAGTTACAAGCTCATGACATACTGATGGACAGACTGACAGACACCGTGTTAAAATCCATTAGTGTTCCGTTTTATTTCATTCTTTTCAATACATCAAGTCTACCTGCAACCAATCTAAAAGGTAACACGATTAAATATATGTATTTTAATGCAACAAATTTGTTGACACCCTTAGGAGGAATATTAAGAGCTCCCCATCCTTTAATTACTACACGACACATCTACTTGTTTTACCCGTGTTCTACATCAATCACAGCCGCTCTCTTTTTCTACCTCGTTAGGCAAAACGCAACGCACCTTCGATTGGATCCTAATTAGATTTTAATTTCCACACGAAAGGTGTAGGCAGAACCGTGATCCATCGTTTGTTATTGTCGATGTCGTGCTAAGGACGATGGCGGCGCGGTAGCGATGTGTACATGATAAGGACACCCACGGTGATAGCAAGGCTAACGTGCCTATAGATTCCATCGATCCGATAAGTTCTCACAGAGTAATTCAATAAACAAAACAACCAAAGAAAAATCTGATTACTTAAGTTCTTTCTCTCTCACCAGCCTCTCATCGATGTCAGGATACAGGGGAAATCGTTTACCATTCTTACCCCAAGCGCCCTGGTTTTTGTGTCAGAATGATTTAAGAAATATTGCTGAGCAAGACATTTCGTGTTTCTGCTGGTTTCCATTTAAAGTGATTAATAAGGGAGAGCCCAAGGAACCACTACCATTGTGGTGACCAGGATTCTGATGAGTAAGGAATTTGCGCCCCTTTTCTATGCATTTGATAAACATTTTAGTGTCCTTGGTTAAATGTTCTCATCCCTGACTCTCATTATGGTGATGGAATTCGATTTGAATTGGTCGAAGGAAGTCCATCTTTGAACTTCAAAGGAACATTTGATCCGAAGGAGAAGAGGAAAAACAAATTTAAACGGATAACTTCCGCATACGAGTAGTTGCGAATGCGACAGTATTTAATGTAGCACTCGTACCAGTGCACAAATCCGGGCTGCACAATGCATTGTGTTCGAAGTGTCCTAGTGTGAGAACTGCACTCCTTACTCGTGCAAGCGCAAAAGTTTTAAATTTATTCAAATGTATTCGGCCGAAGCGATAATTTTCCTGCTTTTCCTTTATTTTTTTTTTTTTTTTGTTGGATACTTTTAGCGGGGCTTTTTTTTTACTTTTTTGTGGTCATTCCTTGTGTATCCTGGATGAAAATGTATGTATGCTTGTGGTGTTCATGGATATGTGCAATTTTCTCTGGTTTTTTTTTTTACATCGCATTATTCAAATGCATTTTGGGGAGGCGGTGGATAACAAAAGCGAGTACATACAATGGGCGGGCTGTATCCCGGTTTTAGGGACTTGATTCGAAAATGTGCGGTTTTTCTGGTTTGTTAGTTGATTTTAATGACCAATAGATGTTATGGTGGAAAATATATAAAAATTGCATTGAATAATGCATTGAAGTGCACAAAAAATGGGATAGATTTGCACGAATTCTATCAGAAGTTACTATGTTAGCTGATGGCAAGAGGATTTATTACAAAAAAAAAAGGTAGAAATAATTTCGAGGACTCTCAAAAGAATAAATGGGAGCTTGTTGAAATAATAAAATTTATAGATATTGTAGCAGATATTGAGAGAAATACGAGTGCCATTGAGAACATTTCAAACGCGGTCCTTCATTTGAGAGTGCTTCGCTTGTGTGCAATGGTTGCCAACTGTTAAAAAATAAAATTGAATGGAAGACATACCTAAAGTTTTCAGATAAAAAAATCGCTTTTTTGACGGTCACTGCGGAACTAAAATGCGTTTTCCAATATTTTGTAAGAATTCCCATTTCTTTTAAATATGGAATTCAACATCAGTTACACAGAAGTTTTTGCAAATTTCAACATATTTCTGACTGTATTGTGGTCATAACTTAACGGATTTTAGTTTTTAAGTGCTTCAAACTGTACATAGACATGATCTTTATCATAGCCAACGGGATCACACGATCTTGTTGGCAAATTCATGTCTCCAAATCTCGAAATTAAATGGGCGCGAAACTTTTCGTGCAATAGAGTCAAATTTACCTGTGTTGTGTGGCACGTAGCCCCGTCCTATTGGAACCACATGTCGCTCTCATCAATGTTTTCAATCGGAGGCCAAACAAAAAGTTGGTTATGGCTATAGCGCAGAGAATTTACCGTAACTGTGGCGTCTTCATCGTTTTCAAACGTCGTCGGTCGCCGGCGCCCACTAAACTGTCACCCGTTGTGGATGCAATGGCCGATCAACGATCACACTTGGATTCTCAGAACCCAAAATTCTGAAATTTATTTGCGTAGTCGCCGAGCAAGAAATGGGCCTCATCGCTGATGAAGATTTTCGAGTTCGAAAATTCGGCGTCAACTTGCTGGCAAACGATCCATATTATAAAATGGCAACGCAAGAACTAATTACCTGTTGCTATAGATGACAGATGGATTTGACAGATGTTGTAAGGCAGGAATGTGAAATCTAAACCTTAAACAGTTTATAAAGCAAAAATTTGAGTTTAAGTGTCATTTTTCAATAATAAACTGCAGAGTTTGCGTGCCATTTTAACCACCACACACTCAATCGACGTGCAATATTATCATCACAATTTCCCTGATCATTTACGATTGAACCCAAATATTTAAACTTATCACATTTCGTAACAACAACTCCATTTAACAGAATATCCGGGGTCGGAGTTGTGGGTTAGGAAAAACGATGTTCTGTTTTTGTGCCGCTAATTCTAAAACCGTTGTCTTCCAACGACTTAATCAAATTACTAAATGTATTTTAAAGGACCGTCGCTTCGCTAATTATGATAGCACTAAAAAGAGAAGTCGTCCCAGTTCTATCAATGTGTCCCTTCAACAAAGAAATCTTGCGGTCCATATGAAATCTCTTGGAGCTCTATCGAAGGCTTTCTCAAGATCTTTCGAGGCGGCGCGGTGTTTTTTTCTTTATTATCCCTGAACAAAAGGAGCTACTTCTATGTTCTAGATTCGTATGCAATGATTTTTTAGAGTTTGAATAAAGTACAAGCGTTCAAATTCTTACAGATTTGGTGAAGATAGGAGCAAGTTAAGTAGATTGTAAGAAAAACATAAAAAAAACAGTATGCAAGTCGGATTTTTCACTTACAACATATTTTTCTATTCATGAAATAGTCTGCATAATAGAGAGCCATTTTAACTATAATTTTGGTGAATGTGGGAGGAGGGCCAGTTCTCCAGTTCTTTCATTCTATAAGGTGGCATTTCTGTGGACACTTAACAATGATCGATTTATCAATTAAGGACACGGCCTTCCAAACCTTTTTTATATGAGTGAGTGCCAAAGATATGCCAATGTTTTCGCCGAACCTCTGTGGAGCTTTGTGCAGCAAGGTGTAATGAGAATTCTAGAGTTTTGGACATTGGGTAACTCAACCCGACCTCTATCAGCAAAGCGAATTAGAATGATGAGCTAGCTGATGAGCCTAGAGCCAGCGAGATTAACCGGTAGAACAACTAACTGGGAAGGCTTTAGGAATGAAATTGAAGATAATGTTGAACTGAGCGTTCCACTTACGACACCCTATGAACTTGAGGTTGAAGTTGATCGCTTCGTTGAGATCGTACAGCTCGCCTCTTGGAATAATACTCCCAATCCAAGGAAAACTCCGGACAAATACGGTCTACGATATCCTACGGAAATAAAAGAATTGGTCAAGGAAAAAAGAAAAGCGCGTAAAAAATGGCAACAGAGTCGTGCTCCGCAACATAAAGCTCACTTGAATCACCTGTGCAATTCGTTGAAGATGACTATAAAGGATTATAAGAATCGTACGATAGGCTCTTATCTTGAAAGTTTAACAGCGAAAAAAGATTCCAATTATTCGCTTTGGAAAGCTGTAAAAAGCACCAAAAGGCCCAAGGTCCCCGCGCCGCCTATTAAATTAAATCACAATGAATGGGCAAGGGAAGATAAAGAAAAAGCGGACGTTCTTGCGGCCCACCTAGAAGACACCTTTAAACCGTACGATGGTCAAGTGTCTTACCACAATATCAATAGGCCGGATTTACCATCAGACGATTTAGCACTTACAAGTGCAACGCTAAGGGAACTCAAACATGACATCGGGAATCTAAAACCTAAGAAAGGTCCTGGTTATGACTTGATCACCGGAGAAATTCTCATACCTTTACCTAGAAAAGCATTGATTAAGCTTCTTCATATTGTAAATGTTGCGCTCAGATTAAAACAAGTGCCTAACCAATGGCAAGTTGCCGAAGTTATAATGGTTTTAAAACCAGGAAAGCCGCCAAATGATCATTTCGCTACTTCCAGTTATATCCAAAATTTTCGAGAGGATATTACTAAGGCGTCTCCAACCGATTATAGATGGAAATAATCTTACTCCTGACCACCAGTTTGGGTTCAGAAGTAAGCATTCGACGATTGACCAGGTGCATAGAATTATTGACGTAATCGAGAAAGCACTTGAAGAGAAAAAGATATGCTCAAGCGTATTTCTTGACGTCTCGCAAGCCTTTGATAAGGTGAGGCATGATGGCTTGAATTGCAAATTACGACAAGTTCTCCCTGTATGCCTATACGACATTCTAGAATCATATCTCGGGAATAGACTCTTCCGTGTTAGACATGGAAATGAATACTCGGAGCTCAAAGAAATTTCGGCCGGTGTACCGCAAGGAAGCGCTCTCGGGCCACTTCTCTATCTGTTATATACTCAAGATATACCGAAAGAAGATGGCACTATCCTGGCTACGTTTGCCGATGACACCGCTATCCTAGCCGTAGGTAAAACAATCGAAGAAACGACTGCAAAACTGCAAAACGCACTGAATAAAGTAAATGAATGGACGAGGGACTGGCGGATCGCCCTCAACGAATCTAAATCTGTTCACGTGAATTTCACTTATAAGAAAACTAATGTCTTGCCAATTTTCCTAAACTTGGCCCCAATACCTTTTGCAAACGAGGCCAAATACCTTGGAATGACACTCGACGCAAAACTGAAATGGTATTCGCACGTGAAAATTAAACGTAAAGAACTCGAAATCAAATATAGAGAAATGAACTGGTTGCTCGGAAAACACTCCCAGCCCAGTACTGAGAACAAACTGTTCCTATACAAGCAAGTGCTAAAGCCGGTGTGGACTTACGGTATACAACTTTGGGGCTGTACCAAGAAAACAAACGCCAATATTTTTCAAACTTTTCAAAATAAAGTGCTAAGAGAAATTGTCCACGCACCGTGGTATACTAGAAACGATGATATCCACAGGGATCTCGGAATTCCGACAATCGAAGTTGAAATTAGAAGCTTCGCGAGAAAGCATAGAAACCGACTAATCGGACATGTCAACAATACAATTTATTGCGCCGACTACAAAGGACGAAACCTTTCGATTTGGCGAGATAGGAATCAACCGCGCCTAGATTGCGGAACATGCAGGATCTTTCAGTGGAAAGTAACCTGCCAAACGAGTTTTTTTCATGATAGAAAAATTGCTTGATAAGGTTGGTGTTTTTTTAGTCAGTAAGAATTTGACACTACTCTGAGCACGCGCTTGCTATCCTCATAGTGTCTATGAAAGAAGAAAGATGAGCAAATGCTTCCTATACGAGTATCCTATCTACTGACCCTTTTCTGAAACCAGCAGAGAACCTTTGAACTTATTCAGTGGGTATTGCCTCAACTTAAATTTGACAACTTAAGATGTACGACTTTTGTTTACGCAGACTTTTATATATTTCGCACTACTCCCGAGATACTATCTATGAATCACTTTTTTCGCTATCTGGATGAATGGAGTTTTCCATAAACTTTGTCCTTCCGTGTAATTTATATTAAATATTTTAAGAAATAGATTTCACAATAAAATCTCATCATTTAAGTTTTAAAATTAAGTAATAACATTCTACAAAACTACTTACTGGATGTGTGCTCAACCATCAAATAGCCGGAACACATTTCTTACCAGGTAATCCCACGCTGGTAGTACCTCACGTTTACTCAACCCTACCAAGTTAATATCCCATTTCACCTGTTTCACAGTAAATTACCCGGACTACTTACACTCCGGTTTGACACTTATCCACTTCACAAAAGTAGTAAGTGATACTAAAAAGAGTTTTTCAAAAAGTTTACTACTACGAGTACATGGCCCTTATGAGTATTTGCCACCGGCACCCTTACCGTCCAGGATTTAGTGAAGACGCATTACGCTGCGAGAAGTTAAGATGTTCATAAATTTTCACTCGAGTCTTACCTAGGACACTGGGGAAAAATTTAATTCGGTCAAGCAATTTATTTTATACGAACTTTATGCCAGTCCTCCCCCGTGGGTCGTCGGTCGGCTGGAACATTAATGTCAAGTTCGGATGCGGAGAACTATTATGAGACAGTAGAAGACATTAAACTGATTATTTGACTAATGAGGGCCGTTAGCCTGATGTGTGCCAACATCAGGAATCCCAATTTAATTCTCGTGTTACAATTTCCATTAAATCCTTCTGAGTACTTTGTTCAAAAACCGAAATATCCACTTTTGTGGCGGGGACGCAGGCACAACAAGTAATTCATCAGAATTTCACGTTGACCCAGAAGTGAACTTTGAACTTTGTTGTGCACTCTCTTAACTCTATTTGATTGGGAACAACCGAAATGGGGGAGGTGGGGACGAAGTTTCCTGGTATCCCGGAGATACTTTAACGGCATTCTTGGAAAACAATTTACTTGCTCATAAATTTCTTGCATTTTCCTGCACTTTAGCTAAGAGTTGGGGAGGGTGGTCTTAAGTATAGTTGAACACTGATTGGGAGCGGATAGTGGGAAATTTGTAATTTCCTGCCACTAAACTGGGGCATGGGTTGCAATTAGTTGGTATTTTGAGATTAAATTTCGAGTAAATGCGAAGAAACAGTGAAATGTATCTGAGGCACTCAAAGGGTATAGCAAAGTGCTTGCCTTAAGCTGTGCGGTAAGAAGAGAAGTTTTTGAATTTCGGAAGCAGATGCTTGTACTTAGCAGATTAATTTTTTCGGTAACTGAGGCCTGGAAGAGCGAACGGGGTAGCAGATGAACGCCTCATCAAGTGGCAATTCTATCGGTGAAATGAAAATAAATACAAATACACCTCAATAGGTTAAATCGGCGCATCTTACTGTTAAGAGGATATTGCTACAAAAGATTCAATGGGCGGATGAACTGCAAGAGTTGCTAGGAAACAGATCCACAAACTAGTCAACTTCGTCATGTGGGAATCAGGCTAACAATTTTCACTGATAGACGTGACGAGACTTATCAAATGAGATACTGGCAGGTTTGTGCAGGCAACTGGAACTGGAATAACACAAAAAAAAGGGTGCACAATTTATCAGGAGACTCTGCGCATATACGAGTATGTACACAAAACAACTTTGTGCTATCAAAGACGGATTTCTGAATGGCTATTGGATATTAGGAAATTACTGAATGCACAGAAATTAAACCAGGTTCATAACCAAGTTATATACAAAAATTCGTTTCTGTGAGGACACTCTTTAACTCTGGCAAAGACATTTTCCAAACGTCAGACTCTTCGAACTGCAAAATCAGTTTATGTGGCATAAGGTGTACAAATTGGACCGAAGTGGAATATTACGGATGAATTCCAATCCCCAACGTGTGAGGTGCAAACACTGTCATACATGCAGATGATATTTAGAATCGAGCTTGAGTCCATGTTCCGAATGAAGATGAGAGAAGATTAAAGAAATTTTAATTGATGCCCTGGCTGTAGTCAGGGTCACCAAAGAGCTGATAACTTGTCACAACTAGCGTCAACGCAACACCGGTAAAGAGGTGGATGATTCTCTGTTGGTTTCAGATGAAGATTGTTCACTAAGCCACAATGCGGTTGGTGGTGTGCCCCAAATGCGTGATCATACATATATCCGATCATAATTAAAGGTATTCCCGCGGAGCTCTATAAAGCTTTCCTTATATTATCGTCATATAACCCACTCAAAAAATGGATTGAGATTTTCTGACGAGTGAGAGTAGGAAATGATTGCAAAGATTGAAAGTTGGAGAACTGCATTCTTCCCGTAAACGCCAAAATAAAGCCGAAGGGCATACGAAAACATTTTCAGCAACAACTAAACAGATTTCCGATCAAGCTGCTCCTGCGGTAACCACATCAACACCTTATACGACCAGAAACAGACGCGAAGATGGCGATGAATTATTCACACCCTGCGGAGTATGATAGCCACGCAGCTCACAATTTCATGCAGATAACTCACTAGTCGCCGATGAAAAACTTACCGCAGAACAGTACAAGGGTATCAACTAAGTACTCCGTGTTGGAGTGTATCTGTTCAGGTCTCATTTTAGTGAATCGATGAATATAAAGTGTTAGGGGTGCATCCCTGTTTCATTCTAAAACTGTCCAACACCTAGCTATTCAGGGGCAATCATTCTTGCTTTCTTAACAAAATTAGAGATTCTATACCTCACCTTGCTAAGTAATAATGAGCAGGTTACAGTAGAAAATTGGAGAGTACTCGTATTACCTAAACTTATTCTCGGATCACTTTAGAATTATATAACAATTGTACTTAGAGTACGAAGAATGGCTCAGCTAATAGATGCATCACACTTTTGGTGAAACCCTTCCAAATAGCATATCCATTGACCCAGCTCATAACTGGAAAAGTAAATGAAGCCTTTAGAAAATTCGGTCCGATCTCTCGAAATCACAAACAGAGGTCAGAAGACTAAGTAAACATTACGAAGACTACACCATCTATAGAATCGAACTAAAGCTGTATACTTGCGGTATAAGTAGAGCAAAAAGAGAGTCTTGGGCCATCCAAAAGCTTTATCCAAAAACGCTTGGATGGAGTTGAGGCATAAATTGTTACAACTATTAATTTCTTGTGTGTGCCGAATCCGTATAAAACGAAACCACCCCTCTGTCCATTCCAAACTCTTTGGTACATGATGATGAAATTAAAGGCATTATCATAGAACGTAAGCATGGGTAGTGAGGTCGTCTAAACCTTACAAATCTGAAGGACTAGACAATATCATCCCAGCAATGCTCTAACATGCTGTAACAAACATCTCGCCATGTCTTAAGGTAATTTTCCGAAGCCGCATAAGGATACGTACCAAAAAACTGGAGAGAGGTGATAGCGGTTTCATTCCCAAAGTGGGAAGTCCTATCTATTCTACAGCAGAAGATTTTAGACCAATTCGTCTCTCTTTTCTTCTGAAAACGTTGGAGAGAATTATTGATCTGAATGTGAAGAGCCTACTCGACGAGCACAACTTACGTAGCTGTCAACTCGCCTACCTTGAAGTAACGTCAATGGAGACAGCCTCAGATAAGGTAGTTTCAGATATCGAGAAGACGGCCCTTAAACTGGACAGGGATCCGGTGCTGGTATTTTCGTGGAATGGGACAACATTAGGGAAACATACATCTGTCTTGCAGGCAGAAATATATGCTATCCTAATGGCTGCGGACTATTTTGGGAAGAACAGGTGGAAGGGGTGAAGTATCTGCGTCTGTAGTAACAGTCAGGCTGCGGTTAAGGCCTTGCACAATCCTTTAACCACTTCCAAAATAGTTCGAGAATGCCAAACATCCTTGAATTCGGTGGGAAGGTTGAACTCACTGAATCTTGTTTGGGTCCCAGGACACAAAGGGATAACAGAAAATTAGATCTCTGACGAGCTTGTCTAGCAACAAGGCTCATAAGAGAATTTGTCTGGACCTGAACCCACGTTGGGTTTGTCAGAGTCCTCAGTTAGGGCTTCCATTGACCACTGGGTTTTCAGTGAACACAATCGAAGGTGGCATGACTCTCCAGGATGCAGGCAGACTAAACGAATGGTCCCGGTCGTCTGTAAGAAATCCGCGGCTTTCTTACTAACTCTTAGCAGAATAGACTGCAGACAACTTACTGGCGTTCTTACGGGCCACTTCGCCTTTGCCAAGCACCTCCATATGCTAGATTTGAGCACTACCCCTGTCTGCGACTCCTGTGGAGGAGGCGATGACACTGCGGAACACTTCATATGTGATTGTCCGGCCTTTGCTCGGATCAGGTGGCAGATTTCGGTGCTGATGTGGTGAGTGCTGATGACCTTAGCTCTTCATCACTAAAGTGTCTACTCGTCTTTTTACAAAAGACCAAAAAAACACATTAAAATGGGGTTTTCTGCCTGGTTGGCACAATGGATCCTTTTTGAGTCTAAGTGTTCCAGTAGGGTGTACAGCAGCACTAGAAGAATTTTTGCCCAAAATGCGCACCAAAGAGTGACTTTTTGAAGAGTGACTATTTTGTTTGATCACGTAACCCATTCAGTTCTAAAAATCGCCACCGGCGGCTCTCACACACCCAATTAACGAAGTCACGACGATGTTCATGGTCCGTTGGCTTCAATTCCTGAGATCTTGTAGGCATGTAGATGTAGATCTTTTGTTAAATTGCTGGGACCGATGGCGAATGAATTTTTACGAATTGTCACTCACTGCGGCTGTATTTTCAGGTGACCACTAAGAGGACACACTGGTCTTTGCACATCCAACACTTATCCGGTTCGATTGATCGGTTTTAACAAATAAAATGCTCTCGTAATCACAAATGTCAATCCTTAGTATTCACAAATGTCAAATATCAACTGTTTATCTTTGACAGAATCACAGTAGTGCCAGATTTAATTTATAACTTCCAATCGAATCTTCCTTTACATTTCGACTCCGTCTGGGTAGTCGATAGTTATTACTAAAATAATTTAAACCACATTCTGCTTCTTGTATCACTTTAACTGAACTGTTTTTTAAATCTTTTCACAGCAACATAAAAATCATGGCCCACTCACTCACTCTCATAACTAAATCAGATGGTGGCCACAGAATCCCTATTTATTCATTAAAACCAGCATAAAAAATATTTAGATTCATATCCACTCATCTCATAGTGCCATGAACTATCGCTGGATGACAGAACAAAAAAAAAATTAAAATCAACATTGCTCGAGAAATAAATAAATTGGGAAAAGTCCAAAAAAAGAGTCCCTATCAGCATTGCCAAATCGTAAAGGACCAAACGCAACATCAGCACCACGAGAAGAAGTGTTTCATCGTTCTGCATGGAATTTAATATGTATTAATCCCGCTAATGAAAAATCTCTGTTAATTTGTTTTCAGCGCAGACTGCTTGACTCATCGTTTCGTTATCCAGATAGAAGGAGCAGGAGAAGTCCTTATGTGATCGTCTCCAGTTTGCACAATATTCGGATTCTCGGAACCACATCACAAGTACGAGTACGTACATACGGTAGATACTTTTTCTCGCATTTTATATTTTTCTATGGACGGAGAGTCTACTTTTCATTAGCGAACCAAACTAAAGCCATTAAAACTTTAATTTTAGATTTTGTGGTTTTTTTCTTGTTCCTTCCTGGACGGGGGTCTAGTTTGCTGGGCATTGACGTTAGCGTACAGAACGCTTTGCGGGCACTTATTAAAATGATAGTATTATTAAGTGAATTTGTGAACTCTTTCTTTCTATGCATTTTATCATGCAACAAAGATTTTTGCTCACTCAGACGCGTCCAAGGAATGGAGGAAACGGATGATGGATCTGGAAGAGTGGTGGTGACTTTTGTTGTTTGCAGATTGGTCAGTTGATTTCGACAAATTAAGCAGTCCTTCTGACGTTGAATGGAGAAATGTTATAATATGAGTACTGGTAATGATTTTTTAGAGAAATAGTGTCGAGGGATTTTTCATAAAATGCTTGGCAGATAAACTGGAGGTTTTGTCACTCTTAAGGCAAAGAATACAACTAAAGGGTCTTTCATTTAGCGCTTCCTATCTTTAAATTTAAATAAAACAAAGTGTGTGCAAGATATCATCAACATTTTTTAATCGTTTGAAAGGCCTATCGATGCCATTATGTATGGAATATAACATCGTTCAAACGTCCGCCGCGGCTTCTCTGGGTGGCGCGCATCCGAAGTATCCAATTTTCCGTGACTCCGGTGCATAAATCAGGCTGAATTTGACCGATGGCATGGGTTATGTTGGCTTTAAGGGCCGCTGTGGTTTGTGGTTTATTCGCATAGACCTGAGACTTCAAAAAACTCCACAAGAAAAAGTCTAACGGGGTCAAATCGCACGATCTCGGTGGCCAGTTCACATCACCTCCACGTGAGATGACCATGCCCTCGAATCGCTCGTGCAGAATTTCCAATGTGGCGTGAGCTATGTGGCATGTAGCGCCGTCCTGTTGAAACGACATGTCCTTGGTGTCAATATGATCCTATTCAGGCCAAAAGAAGTTGGTACGAGTAATCATCGACCTATAGCGCTCGCCGTTGACGGTGATGGCCTGGCCAACGTCGTTCTCAAAGAAATATGGACCGATGACGCCGCCAGCCAAAATCCACACCAAACAGTGAATTTTTCGGGATGCATTGGACGCTCTTGGATCTCATGTGGATTGGTATCGTCCCAAATTCGACAATTTTGTTTGTTGACGTACTCATTCATCCAGAAATGGGCCTCATCGCTGAAGATGATTTTTCGATGAAAATTAGAGTCAGTTTCCCACTGCTCCAGAGCCCATTCAGCGAACACACGTTGTTGTCTATGGTAGTTTACCTTAAGCTCCTGGGTCAGTTGAATTTTGTACGGATGTTGGCCAAAGTCACGACGCAAAAGTCGCCAAGTTGTGGTCTTCGAAAGGCAGAGTTCTTGTGAGTGACGCGAAATCGACTGCCTCGGATTCTCCTGCACACTCTCACGGACAGCGGCGATGTTTTCGGCAGATCTTGCGTTTCGTCGACGTACGGTAGTTGGTTGCTCGTTTATTGAACCAGTGAATTCAAATTTATCCACCACACTGCGAATAGTCCTAGACCAAAGGGGATTCATTGTGTTACCACGGGATCTATTGCTATTCTAACTACCTAAAGGGCTAGTTAAATCAGCAGAAGCTTTTATGAAGTAGAGCATGCGTCTGACGTCAATGTTTACTAATTCGCCGAGATCGTCAAAGAGAAGAGACCCCAGATGGAACAGTCTTCTTTTAGACATGACTGAACAGGGACAAAGGAAATCCCGCAGAAATTATTTAAAAAGAGTCCTAGTCTTGTAGCGTGTAATCGTATAGAACAGTGTCCTGTGAGGACACCGACGAACGGTGCTTATCTGCGATCGTTTTCGTAAAATAAATTTGTTGGAGGATTCTTATTCTTGCTTCGGCCAGAACTGTCCGGAGATTTGGCACATCATGAAACTCTCCAATCTATGGTTGCCTTTACTGATTGCATCCAGCATGAGTAAATCTATGCGAGAGGCATATCTCGTCAGTCTTGCATTTTGCTGAAATGTCTCTGTGGCTTTTGGTGAATGTTGAATTGCTGCACCATCCCAGTGAGAAACGAGCGACAATCTTGGACAGCCTTAGGTAAGCTGCCCGTGAAAATTCGAATATCCTAAACAGATATTACACTTCATTTCAGCCAGGACGGGACTTCCTTAATCACCATTATTTCCATCTGAAATACTCTAGAATGGTCAAGGAGGCAGAAGGACATGCACCTTTTCGGAGAAAACACCTACATCCACTCTATCACAAGTTTTGGAATCGTCTGTGTAGAATTGAACTGAACCGTCATCGTTAACGACAGTGTTTTCCCATACATTATGGATTACGGCCCACAGTTTTTTAAAGGGCTGTCTACCATACGATCACACCATAGGTTAGGTTAAGTAAAGTGGCTGTCCCCGCTCAGGCAGGGACAAATTTAGACTAAAGGTTGGTCCATTGTGGCACCAGGAACCCAACATTACTAATTTCTATAAAGATAAAAATGGATAACCGTTGCGGTGTTAACTCTTTTCTGCTCTGCATCTATGTGCCGAACCATCTAGATTCATAAACAAAACTCTCTATTTTGTAAATATCAAGCCTGGCCAAGTCGTTAAGATCTTCATAGAAGTATTTCCCTAGGCGTTTTCCTTCACAACACTGATAAAGCAGGACAGGTGCACAAAAGGTGAGTAATAGTTTCCTCCTCCTCGCCTCTACAGCTTCTGCAGAAATTATTGCAGGGGACACCTAATAGCATGTTTACCTATCAAGCAGTGACCCGTGAGAGCTCCCATTTTTATACTAATGCGTTTCCTATTTATGGACAGAAGTCTTTCCGTTCTCTTCAGATCCAGCTTGGGTCAGATCTGTTTCGACGAAAGACAAGTACTGATACTATTCCACCTGCTGTATGCCATTTTTCTGGCTTCAGTATCAAGTTGGAAATTTATCGATTTTAAGGGAGCGGACGGTTCCTCTTTATTTTAAATTAAGTTCCGACCCGCAACCTCTTTTGTCAGCTCATCCCCTCTGCAGTTCCCCGGAAAGTCGCTGTGTCCTGGAATGCAGCACAGAGAAATGTCGCAACTCTCATCGATCTCATTAAGAGACCTGTGGCATTGCTTTAGCAACTTGGATCGTATTATCGGCGATTCCAAGGATTTATCGCTACCTGGCTATCTAAGTATATATAGTATAATAGTGCTATCCTCTACCGCGTTAATTGAAAGCCAAGCCGTATCTTCATTGGTTGCCATAATATCCGCTTGAAATAAACTACATCCCGTATTAGCTTTAACCAACTGTGAGGATTTCCTAAGCCTTATTACTGCTTTAGCGTCCATTTGCTTCCCAAAGATACGAGTATCAACAGGCAAGCAAGTAGAGCATTGTCTCTAGCGCAGCGGTAGTAGTTGTTTTTAAAGCACCTATTATACAGATAACCTCTGAACTTTCCTTAGAAGATCAGAACTCGTTTTCTTGTCAAGTGCAGTCCACCGGACTACTTCGTACATCAGGATGGACCTCACTATTGAAGTCCGAGGCCCTTCGACAGCAATAAAGGGAAACCGAGGCCTTTCTGATACGGTCTTGTATATTCCGTTACTAACTGAGTTTCTTGTCGAAAATGATCTATTAACTTTGAGGGACGATACCTTGTACCTTCTTGTGAACAAAACAAGTTCAGTCTTTCCGGCGTTAACTGAGAGACCAAGAAAAACTACTATCCGTTACACATAGATTCATGAATAACCATTATAAAGCCGGTGGAGTGTGACTCTTATACTCCCAGAACAACTGTGTTCCTCATTATGCCTTGCAAGCTTAGCTATGGAAGTGTAGCCTTTTCAAAAGTATGATGGTGCCTATTGGTTCATGATAAAGATGTTTGTTAGCCATACACTGATTCAAAATCCGAAGCTCTAGTCGATGAAATTTTTGAGTTAGAGCATCTCTTCCAATACAGCTGCTGAACCGGAGTATCTAGAGTGGATCTAAAAATGGTAGATCTATTTCTGATCTGGTAGGCTCCGGGTACACATTCCTTGAAGAGGTGCGGCTCAATTTCCAGTATCTGTTTTACTCTATACACAGTTTCCTGAGATATTCTCTGAGTCTATAGTGACTCATTGGAAGCCTGTTAGAATGCGAATCGAAATTTGACTAAATTTCGTATCACTTTGCTCAAAGCTTATGAAGCTCCTCCCAAAACATGATTCTTTTGCATTCGTCTTTTCTCCTCAGCTCTTTCAATGTTTAGTGCGGTCCCAGCATGCAGAATGGTTCAGGTTCAACGAACGCTGTCTTCCTTTTCTTTCACATGGCCTGGAACCCAATAAAAGGTGACTTTGTTACTCTGCTTGGGACTGATTTCGTGGGATCGCAGGCGCCGGCCTGATTGCGAAAAATTAACAGGGATTTCTAGTAGATCCTCTAGCAGATTGTGTAAAGAGTAAGTCACAAGATCACCTCTATTGCCACTTGAAGACTGGCTGTTATAGAACTTTTTAAGGTGCCCAGCTAAGTCTTAATCTTCGAATCCAGGCTACTGCCTTATACATCCATCTCAGTGCGGCTAGGTTGCATCCCCTAGTTTATTCTGAAATATGTTCCTGTACATTATAACTGTGGGAGTTGTTTTGGTCACTACATATTTGGTTGGAGGAAAGTGCACTTAAGTGCTTATCACGGGGGCCATATGGTCCATTATGTTTCCCTTTTTCTTGCGATGAGTTCTGTTGCAAACCAGCCTGCGCTCTTTATGAAGCCTATCATGTTCCGAAGTGCGAAGTGGAACTTGTACGAGATCCCCAAGTTCGTCAAAAAGCCCATTTCCCATATGACGGAGGCAGCGGTTTTGAAGATTTGGGCAATCACATAACAAGTGTTTGTTGGTTTCTGTCTCCTCTATATCTTGACAACTCCTGCAGTGGTCTGGCAGCCCCCTATTTCCCCTATCGCCCAGGGTCCCTTTAGCATGCCTATTAAGATTCGAATTTATTTTTTATTCATCGCCAATGGGCTTTTTGTTCTGTTTTCATCCACTGTCGCCCATAAGCTGCGAGATATGACACAGTCGCTTCTGGCGGACCATGTGGATTTAATCAGTTCTGGTCTAATTTCCTTTTAGTTCACCTATTGGAGTTTTTACTGATTAAAGCAGCTTTAATATATTTGCACAGGGCTTTCCAGTCTTTGCCATTCAGGAACTTCATCTTTAGAAAGGTGGTTTTGTCCTAAGTGCATTCTCCTTATTTCTTTCAGTATAGGAGAGATTCCTATGAAATGCACTATATTTTTCGAGCCGCCAGGTTGCAAAGATCGCTTTGCATAGGTAGGTCCGTTCTATGGGGCACGAAGTTTAGGGGTAATATTTCTGCTCTCGCCTTAAAAATAGTGGTTATAGCATCCAGTTCCTGGTGATCTTCGAAATAACTAATCCCGCTGAGGTTATGTTTAAGTTGGCAATAGGATTCCCTGTGATTGATGCTCTTGCCTCCTCTATAAAGCCGTTGTGTAATTCATCGCTAAGGTTGCTCAAGATGTTGAAAAGTTCAACTTTCATATTTTCTACGTTGCTTACACTTATATTAAGGGGACAATTCGCTCTATCTGCTAGCTCCTTCAACTTTTCAAAACAGGCTGCTTCTTTGATCATTGCTTTCTTCGCTACAATTGTTAGTAGGCGAGTGTCTATATTTAGGACCTTTACCATGTAGTCGAAATGTATCCTAAGCGTTGTTATATACAACGGTGGGAGGCTCGTATCTATGTACAGCATGTAGTTTGGCGTGGTCATCGGCAGGCGCAGCATTCGTTTAAGAAAGAATCATAGAAGCTGCTCAACTAGTAGCGTTGTTAGATACAACGGTGGGAGGCCCATCTCTATGTACAGCATGTAGTTTGGCGTGGTCATCGGCAGGCGCAGCATTTAAAATCGACAAAATAAATAGAGGTGTTTTTGCCTTCTACCCTGCGGATATCAACAATAGTGTTGAGTGTAAAAATATGGTCGACAGTTGAGTATCCTTTCCGGAATCCTGCTTGACATTCACTCAGGATGTCATTTGTGGTGATCCAGTCCGTAAGGCGGTTAAACAAATACTTCCAAACATTTTTTTTATGGAGTTAAAAAAAGATATGCCTCTATAATTTTCTGGGCTGTTTCTGCCATTCCATTACACGAGTATTGGAAAAACAAAAGCTGTTTCGAAGAATGCAGGCAAGGTTTCCAATCCATATAAGCTGTTGAGCAGTTGGAGTAAGGTGTTCGCGAATTCATGGCTGCAGTATTTATAGAATTCGTGTGGGATTCGATCGTTTCCAGCTGCTTTTCTTTTATTTATATTCTGCAGAACTGTTTGTAACTCCAGCTGTGTAAAAGGTTATGATTATCAATACATGGTTCACAGTGCTGAAAGGGTAATGTTCTCCTTTCAACATTCAGAAGCGATTCAAAATGGTTTTTGAGGTCATTTATTGGCACATTTATTCCGATTCTGGGCTTAGAGCCTTTTATATATAGGATTGCATTCCAGAAGTCCTTTACATTTCTGCTGGCTGTGATACTCGTAATTTGAAATTTGGCTTCGTAAAAAAGTTTCTTCTTTACTAAACATAAAATCTTAAAATCAGGAGTACTCTTGTCTAAAAAAAATCGTTGAAAATTTTCGAAAAAAGATTTAAAAAGGCGAAGACTCTCTTTCGAAGCTTCTCACAGTCCTTGTCATACCAGTCTTGTAACAAACAATCAAACAACATCTCGAAGACACACTCGATGCCGAACAAGCAGGTTTCCGCTCTGGATCCTCCTGTGTCGACCACATCAACACCCTGCGGATTATCATCGAACAGTGCGTTGAATATCGATCGCCACTTCACCTGCTGTTCATCGATTTTGAGAAGGCGTTCGATAGTGTTAACAGGGAGTTTATTTGGCGTGCCTTACGCAGGAGAGGTATTCCTGATAAATTAATTGCTATTGTCAAAGCTACATACGAAGGGCCCAAATGTCACGTTCTGCACAGAGGAAGGTTGTACAAGGCTGCATTCTTTCACCAATACTATTCCTATTGGTGATTAGCGATGTGCTTCGTGCAGCCTTGCCAACAGGAAACGGAGGAATTTGATGGACTCTCACATCCTAACTTAAACATCTCGACTATGCTGACGACGTATGCTTACTCCCTCATAGAATTATAGACCTCCACCACATGACAGCAAATGTGGAGAGGGAGGCTGGCGTCGTCGGGCTGAAAATTAATACCGCAAAAACTAAAATTATCAGTCTTGGAACGAACTTATCGGCTCAAATATGCATTGCTGGACAACTGGTAGAGAGAGTAGAGGATTTCCAGTATCTTGGGAGTATTGTCTCGACCGATGGTGGAACCGAAGTGGATATAGCCAACAGAATCGCTAAAGCAAAGTCAGCGTTCGGGATGTTGTCCAAAATATGGCGAAGCAATGCAATCAGTTTGAACACCAAGCTAAGACTGTTCCGCAGCACGTGGAGAGTGACCACCGCTATCACCAGAAAGCTGTAAACGTTCGTTAATAGGTGCCTGCGCAACATCTTAAGGATTTTCTGGCCCAATCGTATCTCTAACGAACAATTTTTACGGGAGAACGGGTCAGGAACCAATAGGCACAACCATCCAACGACGGAAGTGGCAGTGGATTGGTCAGACGCTCCGAAAGGGTGACAGCTCCATAGCGAACCATGCTATGCAATGGAACCCCTTAACTCAGGATGGTAGAAGACCTGGTGGTCCAAGAGGAATATGGCTCAGAGCAGTCGAGAAGGAAGCACGGCAGTTGGGGAAAAGTTGGGGAGAGCTGAGACACATTGCCAGAAACCGTACACTATGGCGCGTAGGCGTAGTCGAGGCCCTAGGACCCACAAGGGAATATAAGACATAAGTCAGTCTTGTTTTGCCCACTGCAAATTTTTACTATTGTTTTTCGGAGCAGCCTTTATTATAATTTCTTGCATCGCATCAATCGAGGGGATATCCGAGTATGTTGAAAATCCAATGCTCCGTTTTAGCTAGTTCATCTGCTGTCTCGTTTCCTTTTATATTACTATGTCCAGGAACCCAGCAGATAGTTACGTCATGGGTGTTGTATATTCTGTTCAACGTATTATGGCATCTGGAAACTGTTTTCGATTTGACTTCCTCGCAGTCTAGTGCTTTGATTGTAATCTTTGAAGGATTTAGTTTTTTGCTATCTATAGTCTGTGCAGCCCTATCAATGGCGAAGGCCTCAGCATGAAAGATGCTACAATCATCCGGGAGTTTGTAAGAGTGGTTGATTTTAAGTGACAATCGTTTCCGCAACTGACCATAGACTAATCAGAAATACAAACGCGATTACTATAGCTTGCGCTTTGGCAGATACTCGTATACGTATCGGGAATTAATTAGATTAATCCTTCTGATCGAATATAGTCTAAAATTGATTATAAAGCTAATAGAGTTTAAGTAGTTTCGCCATAATATTGGAGTCAGTTTCATCATAGCCTCTGTATACATTAACTTCCTCCCTCATCAGAGTTACCATTTCCTGCTATAAGTAGATTACCTTTCACAGGTTAATGGACACGCATTAGTTGGGCAAACTCTCTTGGCATTGCCTTGACCTCCAAATACATCAAATTGCTTGTCGTTGCAGGTAAATACAAGTCCATTATGGATTCCATTAACTTAAGCGCAACTTTAGTTTATTTCGCCATATATACAGCATCAGAGCCCGGCTACTGTTGCTCCATGAGCATTAATTTCCTTGGATTTATCTGCAACGATGGCCGCAAATTAATTCAACAATTCACACCCCCTCTGTAGACCCGGCTGAGTGGGTGTATATCTGTTATTCAATTACGTAAGAAATTTCCTATGCAGGTACACGAGATAAACAGGATGAAAGATGAGGTCACATAAATTATCATCCCTCACCTCAGCCCAAATAGGGAGTTGCCCCGGGAAGAACGGAAATAGTTTCAGAACTTTTTCGCATGCAGCCCAATGAACGTGAAGACGTCTCGCTGTTGGATCCACTAACTATTTCCGGATTTTAACTTCAGATGGGTGGATGATGAAAGAATGTATATGGCATGTTAATTGCAGTAATGATTTATGTTGGAGCACACCTTAAATTGGCGTGGGACAATAGTCTGAAAGCCGTGGAATACTGTGGCCTGGCACGCACTCCGAAAGGAGTTAAGAAGCTTAGAGAACACAAAGTGGGTTGAAGAACTTCCAAACTGGTCGGCTTCCCAAACTGGTGATTGAGAAAACCCTCCACCCATGTCACTACAATACGGAAAAGCATCCCTTAATGATTTGCGGCAACATTTCCTGATGATAATAATCTTCCATTCAACGCGGACGGCAATCTTTTATATTTACCTCGCGACTATAAAGATGGTAAACTGGATTGGCATACCAGAGTATCACCGCAAGCAGTCCCGGTAGCGGCCCCCACTCTCTGACAATCTTTTCGCAGTTGTAATATCCGCCCTGGCTATATAACGTAATGGATAATGATTTTAAGGACAATGCAGTATAGAAGTAATTTGCTATTCTCCGTTAACAAAGGCGCTCACACCATCAAGTACAGGAAGAGAGTATGGCACACTTCCTTCAACGGTCCGAATCCTCCGGGTATAATTAGTCATTCTATCCAAGTGGAATGAATTTTATCGTTACTTAGATAATGCTGTTAATAGTATTAAGTTCTTGGATGACGGGATGGGCGGGACGGATATGTACTTAGTTGGGGTGCGTTGCTAAATGACACTTTTCCTGGGTAAGTGTCCTTACCTTGGCAAGGATTTGTTCATCTTTGACGATGAAGTTAATGCAAAAACTCAACTAACTCTACGAAAGTCGAAAGTTTGTGCAAAGACTTGTAGGTATAGGTGTGACTGGAGGTTGGCTATGGCTTTGATAGTTTGCTTCGCCAAAAGATGGTGGTTTTGAGTAAGTATAAGGTAAGTTTTTAATTAGAATTGTTTTCTTTTCTTTTTCCACAGAATGACATTTATGTGGACAACGTTCTCTTTAGTTGAAGGTAAAACTAAAGAGTTAAGTAGCTTAAGCAAACAGCTTGAAATGTTCTGCATAGTGCTCTGTAGAAGTTAGTAGTTTGATAATTAGGATTACGTGGGCACCCCCTCCCGAGGATCTGAATACACGGAACTGTGAAAGTTCCGCTGGCTGAACTTCAAGACATATGTAAGAAATCTGATGAGGTAGTATTCTACCCATCAGAGTACCTAAGGGCTTCTCTGGATGTAGCCGTAAACGAATACTTGCGGTGAGGAGGGAGACTACACATCTTGTTGACCTAATGGGCTTTCACACGTCTTAGACCAGTTATAGAAAGAAGCCCTGCACACACCCTCTCGGGTGTGGCGTGAGCAATAACTGCCGGCTTTGATCCACAAATTTACGTCGACTTGAAGCCTCTGCGAAAGAGAAAATACCGTGACGAAACCTAAAACAGCCTCGGATAAAATTGATTGACGACACATGCAAACGAATTAAGGATAATGACGTTCGGAGATGTATAATACGTGAAATGTTAGGGCCCTTAATAAACCCCGGAGACATTGAAGGTCTATAAAGCGGACATAACCGTAATCCAAGAATTACGATGGAATAGCCCGGGCAAAAGGAGCATGAGAAACTGCGGCGACTGCAACCGAGAGCTGAAGCAAAGTCTATTTGGACGCAGATTTGTCATTGAAAGTAGACTCATGAAAGAAGTCTTGAACTTCAGACATGTGAGCGAACGCCTAGTGACAATTCGCATCAAGACTAAATTCGCCAATTTCAGTCTTATAGGCGCGCACGCCCCAATGGAAGAGAAGGACGATTATGGACAAAGAATGCTTCTATGACCTATGAGCAGAGTCCTAAGTACGACATTAAAATCGTGCTTGACTATAGACGACACCACTTCCGGAAATGGGCACAAGCTAATCGACTTCTCGACACTCTGAAACATCGTCATAGTAAGTATGCTATTGTACTTCCCACGCCCGACATTCACAAGGCCTTATGGCCGTCGCCTGATCAAAACACGTAAAATCAGATAGATGACATTGCGATCGACGGAAGAGACGCATCCAGTATTTTGGACGTCCCCACTTTCCGAGGAGCCAACAACGACTGGGACCACTACCTTGTTGCAGACAAGCGGATATGCGGATATTCCGAGCAGTTTAACGCCAAGAAAGTAATGTAAGAAAGTTCAACGTGGAACGGCTGCTATCGCAAGATGCTGCCGGAAACTTTGCCAACCGCGTTTCCCTCAACCCCACGGAAAGCCCAATTTCTCCAGCATCAAGTGCAGAAGACCAGTGGCAATGCTATCGGGAAGCCATTACAAGTGCCGACTCTTATGTTCTAAGTTACACCAGGCGACACCAAAAACTAAACCCATGAATTGATGAAGAATGGCATATCTTGCGACTCTGCATGCAAGGACGATTGCTTATGACATCTATGAGCAAAGGAAAATAGAGAGTTCAAACTTCTCCGATAAAGAGAAGCTACTGCAAGAAAGAGGTGCAAAAATCTTACCAAAAGGTAAGCCCGACCTGAAACCTGCAAAGATAAACAAGGAAACATAGTACTAGAATCACAGTCGGTGCTCAGAGAAGATCCACTTTTGCAGACTGCTAATCGACTATGAAAACCAACATTCCCCTATGATAATGATCCATTCAATATTCACGATTATAAACAAGAATCCCATCAACCCGATCAGCATAAAGTGAAGATAGCCATATCAAAGCTTAAGTCCAATAAAGCTATGAGAGCCAATGAACTAGCCACCGAAATTTTCAAAGCTGGACGATATGACTTGGTAAGGAACATGCCCGATGAATGGAATCTCAGTATCGTTTACTCGATTCTGAAGAAGCGAGACCTTTGAACTACGCGAACTACAGGGGCATAAGTCTCCTCAACGTCGCATACGAGATTTTGTCTGCCTTACTCGAATTATGTGAGCGCTTAAAACCATTCATCAACATCCTGATAGGTTGTGCGGTTTTATGCCGCCAAAGTCTATCATCGAGCAAATATTCGCATTACGCCAGATCTTGGAAAAAACCCAGAAATTCCAAACCAATACCACCCATCTGTTCGTATATTTTAAAGTGATTATAGCGTGTATAAAGACGAGCAGTACAGAGCTTGATGTTGATCAAAGTCAGTAAGAACATCACCGAACAGGGTGATGAGCTGTTATGCCATTTCTTTAACATCATACTTGAAAAAATTGGGTTTGCCGTTGAATGAAAGCAAAACGAAATATACTCGTATGCTGTCTACAAGAAGGGACACTCAAGATGAGTGCCTTGGACAGATATAAATCTGAGGTGGTAAAGAACTTTGTCTACCTAGGCTCTACGGTGAACTCTGACAATGACATCATTTTATCTAAATAATCGTTCAATTGTAAAAACAAGAAGAAATTTGTACAATTTTTGTTTTTTTTAAATCATGTGCCTAGCAAGTCAACCATTAAGCTAATTTTGTTTTATTAATTTAAGAAAATTAAGCACCAAAGTTACAAAATGTCCCGTATTGAGCTTGTAAAAATCTTGACACCCTATCTAATAAGTGAAGTACCGTTATTTGCATTTCAAATGAAACACTCATTGCAATTGCCTATATTACCTCTGACATGAATTGTTGGCGAAATAGTGAGAGCCATTTTCGAGAAAATTGCAATTTTTAAAATTACCGTTAATTTGCATTCTATAATAAAAATTTTAATTTCGTGTTCTTTGAACTAAATCTTTATAGCAAACGGCTGTACCTCAGGCTGCAAGTCTGAGGTACAAATAAAACTGACGAGCAGAATTGCAAGACCAACTTTTTCAAGTTGCTCTGTGTGAAAGGAGATGGCAACTCTTTCCGAAATGTACCTACTCTCATTTGGAAAGGGATATATCGGCTCTCCTGAAATAGTTGTCATACCGATGTATGTTAAAATATTGTGCCTGCCCGCCCATATCTATTAAAAACTGATTGATAATATAGAAATTGTACATATACAGGGTGGCCCAAAAATATTAAGTGGATTTTAAAAATTCATAATTTTGGAACGAAGCAATATTTTACAACAATTTTTTTTTCTTTTAAATTAAATATTCCAATTTGGAATAATGATACACTGGGTAATCCCACAAGGGATTTTCGCTGTCGACTCTTACATTCGGCACAACTCCTCAATTGTAAGGACGCAACGAGAATTTCGCTGTCATTTTAATGTAAGAAGTGCCCCGTCTAGAGATGTCATTGTTGCAAGAAGGAAATGTGTTCAATCATAGACAAACTGGCAGACCTGCATCCGGACATTGCCGAGGCAACATAAGCCGCGTGCAGATATCCATTTACGAACACCCTTAGACATCGATCAGGCGGCGCTCGTCTCAGCTAAGCATCATACAGACAGAATTTTAAGAAAGGTATTTGCATTATTTTCCATATAAAATTCAATGCAGTCAAAAACTGCTTGCCAAAGACCACACAAGTCGATTATTATTGGCCCGCACACTGCTATTTTTTTTTTTTTTTTTTTTGAGAAATTGATTATGTCAGACGAAACCATTTCCACATCATTGGCTTCAACAATAAAAAAAATTTGCGTCTTTCGGGTGTGGAAAACACTCGAATAATTCAGGAGTAGCGGGTGCATCGTTTCGAGTCATGGTTTCGTGTGATTTTTCGTCAGAAAGGGTCATAGGGTCCTATTTCTTTGAAGACGTAAATGGGGATCCAGTAACGGTAAATGGGGACAAGTATATATATAATGCTCGAAAATATTTTACATCCACCGCTGAGTCACCTATCTCGTGCCCGTATGTGGCTTCAACAAAACGGCGCTGCTTCCCATACAGCCAGAGATACGGTGACTATTCTTCGAGAAACGTTCCCAGGCCTAATAATCTCTAACAATTGAGACATTGGTTGGCCGCTTCATTCTCCGGACTGTAGGCTTTTTCCTATGCGGTTATCTGAAAGGTTACAAGAATAATCCCCAGTCACTCGCAGAGAACATTTAGTCCCATATAATGGCCTTGACACCACAAACTTTTAAAAAGTGATGAAAAATTTATTCGAAGGATTGGAGTTTTACGAAAACCAAAATGGCGGTCACTTAACATCATAAAAAATAGCAAAGATTAAGCTTCAATATTCTTCTAGTTCTGATAAAATTCGTGAATCAAATAAAAAGGCAAATTTTAAATTTATTTAATATTTTGGGGACACCCTGTACAAATCTTTCACTATTACACCGTTGTTAAGGTCAAGTTTTCTACACCTGTAACCTCAAGTTGGAGGAATCTGACTAATTTGCAGAGGGTTCCTTAATATAATTCTTTCAAGAATAGCCCTGAGGTAAGGTATGCCTATAGCACTAGTAGACAAAAATCCATTCAGAGGAAGTAACCTTAATGATACTTTGAGCATTGTTGTCTGGGACCCCAATCCCCTTGCTATAGGCTCCGTGAAGTAGACGTGATTACGCTTCGTAAAAAAAAAAAAAAAACAATACAGCGGACGCTCATAAATTAGAACTTTCGGAAATTCGAATCTTCCAGAAATTCGAACCTGAGTTTTTAATGCATTGAATGCTCTAAAATTAGAACTTAAGGTTCTAATTTCTGAGCGATTATTTTTCTTAGCTTTGTACACATAGGGGAATCCCCATTTTTGTATTTATTTTGCTTCAACAATGCAAAAGTAAAAAGGAGAATCACCAAATTATATATGTGGTGATTCCCTTGCGTTTTTTTTTTTTTGTTATACTCAGGTACATATTTGGTTATACGCCTGTGAATATTTGATTCGCATACACATATTTGGCTCAGTCTCTATCAAAAAGTGTACGTAATTAATTAAAAATGTTAAATAAACGTACTTTGTCTTTGGAAACCAAAGTTAAGATTTTAAAAAAGCTTGTTGAAGGCGTTCAAGGGAATCGTTTAGCTCTAGATTTCAATGTGACAAAATCTGCCATCAGCTACATAAAATCGAAGAAAGAAGCAATATTAGATGCTGTTTCCAACACCTATCAAGAAGCAAATACTAAATCTTTACACAGCGCTGAATATCCGGAAATGGAAAGTCTTCTTTTTGAATGGTTTTTAAATCAACGTGAAAAAAAGTGCGCAATGACTGGACTAATATTAAAGGCGAAAGCTAAGTCAATTTTTGGTGAAGTATATCTCGATAAAGATGAAAATGCATTCCTCGCAAGTGATGGATGGTTTACCAAATTTAAAAATCGGCACGGTATTCGGTACTTAAAAATTGGTGGTGAGATACTTTCTAGTGATGTTGGCGCTGTCGCTCCGTTTATGCACAGATTTCGTGCAAAAGTTGCTGAGATGGGGCTAATGGAGACACAAATTTATAATGCCGACGAGAGCGGATTATTTTTCCGTTGCCTACCAGATAGGACATATGTCGCTGCTTGTGAAAAAAAGGCCCCTGGATACAAAATACAAAAAAAACGCATTTCCATTTTAATGGGCGCAAATATGGCTCACACACATTAAAACCATTAGTTATCTGCAAAGCAAAAAACCAAGGTGCTTCAAAGGATTTAATAATCCACTTCACTACGACTTTTCGAAAAATGCTTGGATGTCGTCGCGGATCTTTCATGAGTGGTTTCACAAGATATTTATTAAAGAAGTGAGGAGAAATAATCTTATTTCTTGGTTCCATGATTTTTAAAATATTTTTTAACAGGTCAAGCGCTTTTCAGAAGAAAATAATTTGCCTCCAAAGGCCCTATTGCTTATTGACAATTGCTCTGCTCATGCACCTATTGATAAACTTCAAAGTGACGATGGAAACATAGTTGCATATTTCTTTCCACCAAATGTGACAGCAGCTGTGCAACCAATGGATCAAAATCCCATAAAATTAACAAAATTGATCTACAGGAGTAAGCTACTTGCTCAATTAATCGCTGAAGGTGGTGAGCTGAATAATCTTTTGAAATGCCATTCAATCCGCAATGCAATAATATTGCTGAAACAAGCTTGGAATGTGTTGCCACAAAGAGTGCTAAAGAATTCTTGGTCCAAAAAAAAAAACAGGACTGCAATGAAGTTCTTCGAATAAATCAAAATCTTTTAGCAGAAACTGAATGGAACCAAGGTGTTTTTGAAGGTGCATCTGAAGATGAACTCAGTAGCGATGATGAGGCTTCAGATAAAAACGAAGACGATGTTTTCGATGTCGAACCAGTTATTTCTCATTTTAAAGCCATTGAAAATGTCAATAATTTAATCAAATGGTGCAAAATGAATGAGTTGTATTCCACTACGCACATGACCAATCTTTTGGCCCTCCGTAACGATATCGTTGTATCAAGTTTAGTTAAACCAAAAAAACAAACAAATATTACCGATTATATGCTACAAAAAGATTAATTGTTAACTAATAAAAGAGATTTGTGTGAACATAATACATTTTGGATGTAGTTTCACTCTTTTTTTACTTTTCCAGTGAATTAAAAAAACGTCCAGAAATTAGAACATTTCGGAAATTAGAATTACCCCAGGAACAAAGTGGTTCTAATTTCTGAGCGTCCGCTGTATTAATAAAAAGAAATATGACACATCTCAATAAAGTCTCCTAGAATCTTAAGAGGAAACAACGTACTTCATTGTTCACAGAGTACCCATCCATATACTCGAACTCTAACTATTCGCACCGCCTCCATAGATGCTATTTTTAAGCGGACTTTCTTATTTCCTGCAGAACGGACAAGTATGACTTTTGACAATAATCTTTGTTAACATTTGATGTTCTATTTTTAGATTCATGAGGCCAAAATATCCGAGATTATGAGACATGGTCGACGGGTGTCAGTGTTATTTAACCTCCTTAAAATCTCACTCTTAGGTGACACGCCACCTTGCCCACCTACTCTCGTGAGCCTTAATGAAATTCAATATCCTATTATCGGGATATTTAGATTTTCGCAGATATTTTTCCTACATAAATATGCGCCACTCATTCCGCCCGCAGCGTACGCCAATGTTCACAAGTAAATCATTTTCTCTGACCCCAAAGCTATAGCGACGAAGCTAACAAAAGAAAAACAAAACAAAACGAAAAAGGACAATATGCCACATTATCTTACAAGGATAATATGTCAGCGACATTTTTCGCTCAAGATACCAGATGAATATCGTTCATTTCTCAGAAATACCCAACGAAAAGTTTACAATTTGCGTTTCGTTCTTTTCCCTGGGCCGTTCGTCCTTATTTTTTTTTTTTACCAGGAATAACGAAGGCGAATATCATTACAGTGAAATGGAAAGAGGGATGTATTTTATGCTGTAAGAATATTCTTTGTACCAGTGGAATGGAAAAGGGAGCCACTATGAAATAGAGAAGATGACTGTCTCCTTATTCATACAAAATTTCCACATGGGACAAACAAGGATCTGCATAAAATGAGCATACGTCAGAGGATATTCATCCATGTGTGTGTGTTTCAGTGGCATAATTTGGTGGAATATTGTGATGATGAGTATACGTTCTATTCAGTGCAAGATGCAGCCATGATCCAGAGTTTGTGCCACCAGCTATAACTCGTATACCATATGAGAGGGACGGTTTGAAAAGTGTGACATTAGAATTTGTGTTAGTGGCAAGTCCTTTTTTTTTGTTGCTCCTGGTTTTGGAGAAAATTTTACCCAGAAGCAGCATCTGACGTTTCCAAATCCCGTTGAACGAACTGAAATTACTTTGTGGAAAGTGTGCCATTGCAAACCTCATTACAGCACAAAGCTTTTAAGGATATGTCCTGTGAGTCGTTGTTTTGAGTTTGGCGCGGGGGAATTTGTTTCCCCCGCTTTTGGTTTGGCGCTTGTAATGAGTTTGACATTGTTTTTAATGAGAGTTCGTCTCAGTTGTCCGCTTCTAATTAACTTTTCTAATATCAGACATTTCAAGGACTCGAAACAGGAACGAAAAAATGGAAAAATCAGAAGGGGAATGTAAGTCCCCCGGGATACCAGAATGTCACATATATAGGTACAAATGTCAGTTACTAAGAATTTAACAACATCCCTAGGCCCTCTCGAACTCCCGGTCAAGTTTTTTTTTTTTTTTTTACCCGCATTAGTTGAAAATCCCTCCCGTTCCTCTGTTGAAACTTTTGCAAACAAAATTTTCTCATTTTTGCAGGACGATTCCGCTCAGAGTAGAATGAGAGAGGGTAGGGGTGGGTTGAGTTTGGATTCTTTTGTTCACTGTGGGTAAGAACAAAAGTCCCGATACTATTTGGAGCATCACACGGTCGCTTGCACGCGTCCTGTACGGTACAACTCAATTTGAATTTGACTCAGTTGCCGCAAGGATATGTGTTTGAATGCGGGGTTGTGCATATGCGAAATAACTGCATTAATGATGTCGACATCGTTGTCGTTAAAGTCATCATCATCGTCATCGTTGTCATTCTTATAATTTGCCCATTATCGTCGCATGAGTTCGAGTTTTGTGTCAATCAGGGAATGCTGATTAATTAAAGCAAATTGCGGCAGAACGTTAATACAGTGCATCCTGGGAGAGGATAATTATGAAGCGTACGATTCGAAAGGAATCGCGATGATGAAAATTTAATGCTTTCCTTTGGAAAAGCCAACGTACGAGTATATATGTACATATAAGGCAACTTTTCAGGCTCCGATGAACGTCAGAGATACCAATGGGCAAATGTGGAAAGAATGAAAGGACGCACGGCATCACGTGTGTCGTATATGATTTAATGAGGAAAATATAAGGAGATTAATATTAAGTTAAATTTAATTATAAATGGGTTTCCTGATTAAATAATTTACGAGGCGCATTTATTCATTTAATATGCTATTAAGGAAGTAACGTGTTTGCTCAAGGCGTAGTCACTTAATTTCTTGAAAAACAAGAAGCAATCAATTGGAATTCATGGAGTGGGATTAAGCATAAAGATTTACCAAAGGAACAGTTGCACTTTTAAATTGTTGATTTACTTAAAAAAAAAAAAGGAACAAAAAAATTAAATACCACTAGGCTTAGGACACAGATGGTCCTACCCATGGTATCCAAAGTAATGGAAAAAGCCATCGATGAAGGGACACGAGATAATAAGCAGGCGGTAGTACTTTTTTTTCCCAAATGCCGTTCAACTGAAGGCCTGCTAATTTACGTAACCCACCTATGGAACTCAGCAACACGGGGGATGAAGGGCTGTTGTGATAGATTATCTCAAAAGCACTCGAGAGAGTTTGGCAGAGGGCGGACTAGGTTCCCACAGACTACGAGAAGGGAAATGTCCTTCAGGATTAATCGATGGTGTGTTTTCGGACAACTTTGCTGTAAAAGATGGATTGCCGCAGGGATCTTTACTCTGACCAATTCTCTACTTCATATCAACGAAATACTAGATTCATCGATGGCAGCACCTTAATTTCGAACAACAATTGTGGAGGGTCGGGTCAAGAATAGCCCTGCGGTAAGGTACGAGGTGTATAAAATCCCACCATCTTGTTATAGGCCTCGTGAAGTAGCGGAAATTACGTTTCGCAGCTTAACAGATGGGCCAGTACTAAAGGCATCTCGGGGCGCTGTTACAGCGTAATAGGTTCCGCTCTCTTGAGACAAATTTATGAAAAAAATCCAGTTAAGCATGAAAGTGTTTCATGTGCCTTAGGTTTCGGAGCAATTACTAAATTAGTAAATAAACATCAAACAAATAATGTTAAACTGCTTTTGTTATAAAGGGTGGGCCATCTGATGGGTCATCTATCTATACTTTCCGATTATTTAAAATAATTTCATTTAAATGGCTGCCGCAGTTGGCTTGGCAGTAGCCCATACTGTCAAATTAATTTTGCCGCGGGGATCTATTTCACGAAAAGCTTAAGTGCCTGAATCGTTTCTGGATTGTATAGCATAACATCGATCTTTGACTACATCTCACAAAAAATTCCAACGGCGTCAAATCGAAGGCCAAGCACATCACCAAAACGACTGATCATACGATATTTGAACTTAGTGTGCAAAAGATCGATTGTTGGACGGCTTGTATGGCAGGTAGCGCCATCTTGCTGGAACGAGAGATTGTCCAAATCCATTTCCTCAAAACAAAATGACGGACGGTAGGTGCCATTTTGTCTACCTCTCACATTTGTATAAATTTTTGGTAAAAGAAAATAACATATGTATCAAAATGAAAACAATTTTTCTGTAATTTTTGGCAAACGGCACATACTTGCGAATTTTAAAAATTTTTCTCGGTTCATTAGTTTCAGTTTTTTTTTTAAATTTTTCCTGAAATGTGATTGTAACTTTTTGAGTACCGGCACCCTGAAAATATGCAGCTGATTACAAATACGTTACATCGTCAAAGATTGTAGATTGTTGGTTGAGGTGGGATCTGATCACTTTATTACTGCGGTGATTATTACGGTGATTAGTTCGACTATATACTTGAGTGAGCTAGCAGATATGTCTTCTGCTTCAAGGTAGAATTTACCTAAGTAACGATGACGTGTTCTGGCTAGACAGTTACAGTGACATAAGATATGTTCTTGTTGCACATTCTGCATATGTTATCTTGCTCTATCTCCATAGCAATGAAATGTGTTTTGACTCCACAGTGGCCTGTGAGGAATCCTGTGGCTATTCGAATCTGACTCCTAGTTAGCTGTACGAGTTGTTCTGTTCTTTGTAATATTTGAGCGTTCTACAAGACAAGCTGCTAGCGCTCCGATACTTCATGTCCTCCTAGCAAAAGCGCGAACTTCTCTTTATCAAAGTTCCTTCTACTTCCTATACAGATGACTTCAGACAGCTACAGACTGTTAAAGTTAACTTGTTCCCCGCTCAAGTTGGAACAGTGTAGATACTTCATTTGGATATTTTTCAATCGGCTCTACATTACAAATATTTTCTGTTACAAGGACGTATAAAGAATATATGTATGTACAAACATATAATTGTATTAAATAAATGCTAAAAATATTTTATGTAGCACCCTGTGTTTTGGAAATCAAAAATTCGCCTCTATTCTGTTCTCAACCCCTCAACCGTTCTGTACGTGTATGAAGCTTTATCTTTCTAGATAATTCGGAAGGTTCTGGAAACTTTGAAAAGATACACCGACAAATTGAGAAGTCGTGTTATTTTTAACAACATGTACGAGTATTTCGAAAATCCGTTACCATTGTATTCATTTCTATGGTATAAGTGTGTGTCTTTAGGTCATCCAAGTGGTCCTGATAGTTTTAAAAAGCACACACACATTCCGCCAAATATTATTAAATTTAATTTTTAAGTATTCTTTGCATCACCCGGTATTTTGAAAATTCGTCCCTGTAATGTTATACTCCATGGTCTGGATGATAAGTGTGCAAAGTTGTGTCTTTCTAGATAATCCGGAGCACGCTGGGAAATCTTAAGTAAGGATTTTGAAAAATATTGCCTGAAACACAGGGTATTTCGAAATCACATAATCGGTTCGTCGAGCTCAGCATTGTGATTTGTACTCTAAGTGTGTAAAGTTTCAGCTTTCTAAGTTATTTTGTGGCTTACGAATTGTGTGAAGCTATCCGTATGAGATCCAGGGTACGATAAATCAGAAAAATTGTTATGGCAAAGCAATACCTGACAAGATCTTTACGCAAAATTCGCCCCAATGTGGACTGAGAGTTTGCTAATTCCTGTGAATGGCGTGGAATCGACTGATTTGGCTCATTTTGAACTGAAGCACTTAGGGTTGCGATATTTTCGGTACTTCGACCGATGCGTTGTCTCACTGGCACAGTAACATTCAATAGTGAATATCTTGAATCGAATTTATCCACTATACCATGCACAGCCTGTCTGGTGGGATGATTATTATGTCCGAAAATTTGAGTAAGCGCTCTTAAAGTTGCGACCACCGACTCAGAATTTTGGTAGTAATTTTTAATAATTTCCAAACATTGTTCGTTCGTAAACTTCACCATGATAAAAACGAGAACCTTGACTGACGTTTTGACATTGACAGATCATACAAAAATTTAAGTGTGCGCTTGAATTAAAATACAAAATTGTTATGTCCCTATTGAAAAACCCTTTATAAAGTCTATTAAGGAAGCATGCGTGACTAATGTCTACGAAAATAAAAGTCCCTACCTATTAACCCAAGGACCTTTACTAAACGATGAAAAGCGATTACCATTTAACCTCTAAAACAATGAGATATTTTCCACATACTCGTACTGCTGTTGTACCCTACTAATCTGCAAACCGATAAATCCTAATCCTTTGGAATAGTCCAAAGGAAAAACTTGATTTTCCCGACTGATGTTATCAATCAATCAGGTCACAAGAGGGATCAAAGCAAAAGGCAGAGGGAAAGAGTTTTCTTTAAAAAAAGAAACTTAACCGAATTAAAAATTCACGACAAATGTTGATACTTTATCACAACGTTACAAAATAAATTGTCACCTTCACACTATCCAAACAGGAAACTGTTATATGAATGGTAAGTGAGCCTGCCCTACTCAGGGGTGTAATTCTACGAGTATAGCCAATTGCCCAAGAAGAAATTCAAAAACTGTGAACTGCGAAACTGCAACTGGGAGCAACTAAAGCCAACCCCTGAATAAAATTCGAAATTGATTTGTTATTCATGGCGGTGAGTTACGACCGTCGAGTACGAGTCTGGGGGTTAAGAAAGGCTCCGTGGAAATTTCTTTGTTTACGAGTATGTGATCTCCTTCCACCACCCACAAATAGAGTCCTTTTTCCATCTGAACGCACCATAAGGAGCTTGCTATACTACTGTGTTGTTTAAGGGAACCCTTCTTGTTTTGTAGGTACTTGCACAATTGTTCTTGTTAACATTTATGCTCCTCTATTTGTTGCTATATTGCAAGGACATCTAGTGAACATAAAAGGGGTGATAAATTTCCCAATGTACCGCCACCGACAACAACAACGACGACGACGACGACGACGACGAGTGTACAACAAAACTTACGAATCCCGGAACTAATGGAAACAGCATTAAGATTTGTTGAATTATAGCCCCGAGATTGCAGGGTGTGCGGCGGCGGCTCAAAAATGGTCAGGTCCTACCTAGAACACCGGCCACAAAAAAAAAAAAAAAAACAAGAATTCTTTCAGTTTCCGGGAGAACTACGTATGTGTGTAGAAATTCATTTTTAGCAGGCATTGTGTTCTAAGCTAATGTAGGAGTGTTTACAAAAAGAAAGCCACTTCACCGCACCGACCGGAATCCATGGAGCAGAGAATTACGTATCTAAGGACACCATATGACGATGGCGCTCAACCGTGTGTGCTGCATGTTGCTGTAACAAAAGATGGCAAAGGACCAAAACGACCACCTGAGGGGGTATATGTGTATCTAAACACACAAAAATACACATACATAGTTGCACAACACCAAGGACTCTGCTTAGGTATGTGAATTAAGCAGAAGCTAATTGTACGCATTTCGCTTTGAGGGATTTACGGAAAAATGGCCCTCCGTTCGTCGCCGGTTGGCCTTCTCCTAGAAAGCATAATATTAATGTTGATTGTGTGGGGACCATAGTTGCAGGGTTGGGGACTCTTTGGATTGGGGTTTGTTGGCTTCAAAAGAGCTTTGGGCGAATTTCCTTCTGCAGATGCTGGTTGTGGTGATGGCAGTGCAACAGACGGGACTTATGTGTTGACATTTGTTTGTAATTTGTTTTTAGCATAATGTATGTACGAATACTAGGTATATGCAATTGCAGAATGGTACGAAATACTGAACAAGTTTTAAAAAGCTAACAGGTGTCCGTCGGAGAAATTTAAAGGAAGGCAATTGCAGAGCCATTTCAAAGGAGAAAGTCGAAAGTGTGTGATCTGGAAATAAAATTTATGACCTTTTGAATGTGAAAATGTTTGGATATATGAGTTGACTTGCTGTAAGGTTTCTGTTGTGTGGATGACTTTAATTTGTTTTAAAATAATTTAAAAACATTTAAATTTTGTTTCAGTTTGGTGTCGTTTGCAGGATTGAAAGATTTAATAGGAATCATCAAAATATGTAGATATTTATAGAAGGGCTCTGTTGTGTTTCAGTTTAACTGCAAAATTTCGGCTCTCTAGATCTTACGATTCGGAAGGTGCAAGCGTGTGACATACTGACGGATAGACTGACAGACACATTAGATAAACACGTACATTATACCCCCAAAAGGCCTTTATGTTAATATTGTATACAAAATAGTTTTTTCTTATTGTCTTCGGTTCACCGCTTGCTAATTTATTGCAAAATGTCTGTCCTCTACTACTAACCCCTCAAAAGATACAAGCGTGAGACATACTGATGAATAAACTGACACCGTACTGAATCCATTAGTGTTCCGCTTAATACCATTCGGGTCCTTAAAACTAACAAAAAAAAAACCACTACCACCAATAAAATTTACACCACAGTAGGTAGGTAGGTAAAGTGGTGGTTCAAAAAAAAAAACAATTACTCGTAGCGCTAGGTGCGCTGTTTTAATACCACAAAAACTCGTGTACCTTGTTTGTTTGAGTGTGTTATTGGAGATAGAATAATATAATTAAACCCAGCCCGTGGAGTTCAGAAACAGGACCAATCCGTTTAGAGGCTATCTCTCTGAAATCGTCAAAGAAAGGTTTACCTAACGTGCCTTGTTTGGTCCTTGCTGGGGCAGGACAGCTGCAAAGAAAGTGGAAAAGAGTTTCCCACTCGTTGCTGTCTTTGCAACTGCGACAGAAAGTGTTGTGAAGAATGCCAAGCTTGGCCGCGTGGTCCGCTATAGGCCAGTGGCCTGTAAAATTGGCTACAATTCTGGCAATATCAGGCCTTGATGTGCCTAGTAGATCGTTTGATTTAGGTCTGTTGAAACTGTGCCACGTCTTTTTTGATATGGCACAACAGGTAAGGTTGTTCCACACGACTCCTATCGGGCCGTTAAGGACTGACCCTCGCTTGTGTCCTAGGACCCAAATGAGGATAATTCCAGAATGGACGCTTTGCTCATTTATTTTAAACCGGCATTGCTCTACCAGTTTTAAGCCGAATCAATGGCCTTGATTGGGGCTTGACTATCAGAAAAGATGCTATATTTAAGTTGGACGTTAGGACATTTTTTAGCATGCGGCAAGACTCCTAAATCGCGAGAAGCTCCGCTTGAAAGATACTAGCAGAGTCTGGGAGACGGAAGGATTGCGATATATTCAGTTGGATATCAAAGTCATTGGTTACCATTCCATTCTTCCATCCTGCTCTGGTAGGAAAATGTTTGCTGAAGACGATCGGTCGAAGATGTCACCAGTTCGCATGGTATCGTCTCCAGGACCTTACAGTGGCCATATGGCTTTGTTGTCCAGCACCCAGTTTCCCTGAGCCGGACGGCGCTGCATACAGCTGAAAATTTAATATGAAGTTCAAGGGGGATCAGATGCAGGATTACACATAAAGCATCTCAATGCTCCTGTGATGACTACACACGCCGATCTTTGTACTTTTGTGATTCCCTTGCTGTTATATTTCTTATGTAAGGCGTTCCACCATAGATAAGAATTGGATGCACAACGACTGTGTACACTCATAGGGTCATCTTTGGCTGGAGACACCATTTTTTACCGAATGTTAAGTTTCCAACTAAGTTTCGGATTTAGAATCGTGCCTAGCTATTTTGCATTGGAACATAGTGAGAGTGGTTGACCGTCTAGTTTGGGGGGAGTGAATTTCTGTTCGGTCTTGTCTGCATTTACTCCAAGGCCACATCTCGTAGCCCAAGAGTGTACCCTATCGAGAGCGCTTTCCACGATTTGACTTATCGTGGAAAGAAACTTTCCTGACACTAGTAAAACCACATCATCCGCATACGCAACCACTTTAACCCTCTCCCTTTCAACACCACCAGTCCATCCATTTCGAGAAACTACTATGGAATGCTCGCAATGGCCACGCACCTTCGAAAATGATCGTAGTCCGTTCGTTGGGTATGACGTACCATACGGTGGACCCAGCATGCTTACATCTAATGAGATTCGTTGAGTCCACATACCATTGGACATACCGGCCAAGTCCCTCTCACGAAAATACCGGCGGACAGTTTCGTGAGAGGGGCTCGCCTATCAACTACCGGCAGATACTGGTACTAATCGTGGAACCAAGAGTTCCACTTTGCCTTGTCATTTCCCCTTATTACTACTCGTATCTGATTCTAATTACGAAGGGTGATTCAATTGGAGGTTACAATTTAAATTTGTATGTCAATATAATGCTGAGGTACTGACATTAAACATGGAATATGGTATTGGTCAAATGGGCGCCACGGGAGAACTTGCAAAATTCGATTCGTGTGAGGTAATTTTCAATGACTTTTCGGCACATTTCTGTCTTTATTGCAGCCATAACTTCATGGGTGTTAGTTTTTAAGTGTTCCAAGGTTTGGGGATTGTCTGCATAGACACGATTTGCAGCACAGCCCCACACAAATAAATCCAAAATTTAAAATAGAAAACAAATTGAAATGTTTAATACTCTTTTGTTTTATTTAAAATTAAAAACCTAAAGCACAAAATGGGTAACCCTGTACATATGTACGAGTACGTAGATACATAACGAGTGTCGATTCCGGTCCCGGAGCATTCAGACTCGATTTTCGGTCCATTGTACTACCAAGCAGAAACCCCTATTTTTTTGTAGTGGTTACAGAAACTTCAATTTCATTCGTTTCTGTTATATGCTTGGTAATTGTTCCCCGCTCGGACTAGAACCTGCACAGCTCGGGTCACAAGCTATCATACTATCCACTATACTGTGGCCACCCTCTTATTCATAAGTTCCTTATTTCAGTTGTTGTCTCTGAATGGGACAACCTACAACTCCTTTTTTGAAATTTATTGAAGAAGTTCATTCAAATATCAACAATATTGTTGACCCAATGGATCTATGATATATTACAGCGATTAAATGGGTTGATTTTTTTTCACACAACCAAACTACCGTAGCAATTGATTGTCAATTAAATGTCAATAATCTTAAATTTAATTATTAGTTTTTCTCATTTCGCATTGTTTTTCAATGCTGCACTCTAGAACTGAACGGTTCACTTTTCGAACATAGCCCTGAAAGTACTGTTGCACCACGACAAAATGGCGGAATATTTTTGACAGAGGGGCCAGGCATGTGTAAAGTGTTGTTGCTTTGCTCACACGTATTCACAGACACGAAATTGAATTACAAAATCAATAATGCAATCAAGTGGTTGTTGGGTAGAAAGAAGGACAAAACTTTGATATCTCTTCACTCATTGATTTTTGCTTGCATTAAAAATGTTGGTAGAGAAATGACAAACAAATTCAAAAAGTAAGTTAGAAAGCTGTTCGTACATATGTCTGCGCCTTAATTTTGCAACGCCCTTTAATGAATTTTATTTGTCCACAAAAGTCAGTAGAGCGAAATTTGACATTTGTCATGTGCCTTTAAAGAATACTCATTGGTGTTACCACTTATCGTAAATTTTTGAGTGTACCATGTAAACCTTTGCCACCATTTAAATATTAATTTCCCAAAGTTTCATCTCAATCGGATGAGCGGTCTTTGTAGTAAGCGGGCACAAACATTCACACACCGTTGAGTTTTATATGTATAGATTCAAAGAAGGAGACAACAAATTCTCTAGGTATTCCAAAAGTTAGGTGTTTTCTTTGGGTTCAACCATGGCTATCTAATGAGCTTACCTCAGCTTCAACAAGTCTGTGACCAAAACACCATCATAGTCCGCAAAATAACAAAAAGTCTCTGCTTTTTCAACACGCAGTTGAGGGTGGAAAGGACTAACATTTCAACACCTAATGTTGACATCGACATCGAAATAGGAGGGTTGGTCTTGCTCAAAACTATTCACAATTGCTAGAAAGAAGCTTATTAGTTGTGGGGCTAAGCCAGTCATGAAAATATTCATGAACTTGGGTTACTCTGCGGTACTGGGTACCGAACGGAGTTTCAGCTCGAAACCCCTAAACTAAAATCTCCAACACCATTCCTCTTAACTTTGTTCATTCATTCATACGAGTAAATATTTGATAAACTAGTCCACCACGGACTGTTCATTTTCATTTGACATTCGTGATAGGGTCTCATTTCTAGTGTAAATTGAATTAATTTCCTATTCTAATGTACACGTGTAGGATGTAGGTCGGTGAACTTTTAGGTAGCCTTCTCTAAGTAGTCATGATATTATGGTACTAAAAAAGAAATAAAAGATTAAAACGAATAAAAACAAAAATCGACGCGACAGCTCATTTGGTTGATTAGTTATGCCTTCATTGCAAGCTCATAGAAATGTAAGCACAACGATGGAGGTTATGACGTGATTTATAAGCTCCACAACCTTGGAATGTCGACAAAAGTAATATAAGTTTTGAGATCTACGTATGAAAGCTATATAGCGTGTGTCTGGGGTGAAAAAAACTTCAAGGTGTTCCGTTCTGTTGTATTAATTTTTCTTTTTCGTTAATTCGCAGAAAAAGATCATGGGTGGTCATACTTTGAAGCAAACTCTTTTTGTTCCATGGCTCGTTCCTCATGCGGCTCGTTTGAGAACCGTTAATGACATTTTGATGACATTTAACTTGAATTCATGTATAGGTATATTTTTTCTAAAACCTGTCAAAACCGTTCCAAGTGTGAGTGAAATGTGGCGGGCGGGGTTTCAAAAAACTTTAAATCATCTTTATTAGCCGACTAAAACTAATAAATGGAAGTTCGGACGCAGACTAAGACTGATACGGTAGTAGTTCCACTTGAAATTGATCGAAATCGAAAAGAGTGAGAGTATGATATGGGGAGGGGTTTAAATCATTTTGGACTCACACCACGCCATACTAAGCGTCCAATTCAAGAAGCACTCAACGGATTTTGATGAAATTTGGGGTTTAACCCTTTCGACCCGGCTTTCGGGGGATTAATTCCAGAGAAGTTTTGTGATTTACATCTAATCAAAACCTTCAGAAGAAATGATCCAGCACACAAAAATTGCAGTAGGTTAGAGGGCGTGGCCGGTGGGCGGTGGTACAAAAATGTACCATCCGGGATGTTATGTGGTACAATATTGTACCAACCGTATTCTTTAGGCTATGTTGAATAATAATATCTACATTTTAAAAGTTCATTTATTTCAATAGAAAACTTTAAAAAACAACACAAACAATATCGAACAAAAGAAATTTCATTAGCAAAAAAGCAATAAAGAAACAAATAAGGAGTGAAACATTTTTTCCATAGCGGTACTCCGCATTCCTTACATAGTATTTTGGTGCACGATTGTTTTTTTTTGCTTGACTGCAACTCACGCACCGAGGTCTAGTCGTTCCTTCTCTTAGCAAATGCTTGATGCCACTAACCTCCTGTGGCCTACGTCCAGGCCTCAAGTACCTACGAACCGGAACCGATTTCAGACCTTCTTCTACAAGGAGCTCAGCCAATGTTACTGGGAACTTTTTGAATGGCATCTTTTTTCGGTTGAGATCAAAAAAAAAAACCAAACACGCACAAGCGTGTATCAGTTGCATGCACATTTGGATACCGTTAACAGAACGTTGAATGACGTTGTAGTACAGATTTCGACCAAATAGTATGCAATTTGTGACTTTCGGATATGTTTATACTTCTGGTGGTACATAAATGTACCAGCCGGGTCGAAAGGGTTAAGTTATGCCAGACATTTGTCTGAAAATCAGTGAAATCGGATGAAGACGGGGTAAGATTATTTTTCAGCCACGTACTCCAATATTTTTCATGAACTGGGGGTCAATGTCCTGGTTTTTTAATTTCTTTGTTGAAGAAACTTTATCCAACAAAATTTTTTTTATATGGTTGGACTGAAAGCTTCCCAAAAATATATATTATTACAATTTGTTTTTCGAATTGGTTGGTCCACCACTATCTCTGTGTAAAATTTTAACTTTCTAGGTCAAACGGTTCAAAAGGTATAAGCGTGTAACAGACACACTGACAGACACCATGTTGAATGCATTTCTATCATTCCATTACGGAACACTAAAAAGCACATCCAAGCAAAACTTTCAGAGGCTAAACGAGCAATTTGCTCAGTCTGGGAAAGTTGCATGAAGTATAAATATGTGACACACGTCTCGAAAAATAAGGTATTCCATGCAACCGCAAAGTCAATCCCTCTTTATAGAGAACAAGTGTTGGGTTATGGTCCATTTAAGGATATTGAAAAATTCATTCGGTTTTTCATTAGGAGAACCTTCAGATTACCAAAAGTTATGGCTATGAAGGAGCATAGGATACCAAAACTAGTGGTTTCACATATGCTGCGGACTAAAGGAGGATTTCTGAGTGGAAACAAAAAAATACATCTGAGTGTAATATAATATCACTGACATCCATTGCACAGTGCATATGGCTTAAACCAAAACTCAACACACTGCTAGACAAAATAGGGCATAATTTCATAAATGAAGCTCAGTCATCGCAACATAGACCGTACGTACTAAAGCAAATTGAATCACTTCCGAAAAGAAAAAACTTCCTAACCTGGCAACCTTCGATTTTTGTGAGATAATTTTCGATTAATTTTCGGCAGGAATTTCACCACACATCAGCTATGCAGCATGCGAACAGAGCCGCGACAGAATCCGAGCCCTTTTGTTCCGAACACTCTCGTCGATTATGGTCTCCATTCTTTTCCGGCTTTGGGAGCTCTCTCTTTTGCTGACGTCTACGGCGACTAGACGTCTTTTCATTGTGATCCGCTATAATTTAAATAAAACTTTAAATAGTTCTTGTATTTAGTTAACCTATTGTCTCTTTCCATTTCTTCGTGGTTTTTACTTTATAAATAACCAACACATGCGCTATACGGCCATAACTTCACCAATGTTAGTTTTTAAGTGCTCCAAACTTTAAGAATTGTCTGCGTAGACAAAATAATCCCACACAAAATAAATCCAACGGGGTCAGATCACACGATCATGGTGGCCAATTGATGTCGCCAAATCTCGAAATTAAACGGCCGCCGAACTTTTCGTGCAATTTGGCTAAATTTGCCTGTTTTATGTGGCACGTAGCCCCGTCTTGTTAGAACCAGATATCTTCACATCGATGTCTTCAATCTTAGGCCAAAAAAAGAAGTTGGTTATCATTTGAACATGCATAGCGAACTGAATTTGTGGCGCCTTCGTCGTTTCGTTTGGATTGACAGAACACTAAATTCTGCAATTTTGTTGGTTTACGTAGCCGCAATGGGCCTCATCGCTGAAGAAGATTTAGTTTGAAAAATCTGCGTCAACTTACAGATAAACAGACATCACAGAACTGTTATTTTTGTAGTAAGATGCAACAATTTTAATGCGTTGAGCGGTGGTATTATATAATAATATGACGAGGCAAGAACTAACTACCTGTCACTATGAATGACAGATGGATTTGAAAGACGCCATTTGTCAGGGATGTGTAATCCCAACCTCGAAATAAACAACCCTTTAATACATTTTTTATGAATTATATAGCCAATTGGAACTAAAGCTAAACGTGATCATAATATATGCCACCTGCCAAGTGCCTTTCAGTTATCATTGACCAACAACTGTGGACAAAAAAACTAATAATTTTTCAAGTCACGCTTCACATTTGGACCTAATCCAAGTCCTTCATCACACGCTCAATCGCATCCTCAAATGTGTCTAAAAAAGAGCCTTCGTTCTGTGTATTAAGTAAATAAATACACTTTGGTTCATCGAGCGGCCAATTATCGGGCGAAGGTTTCTCACTTGTTTTGGCGAATCGTATCGACGTCGTGCGCCTTTGCTGGTAGAATGGAGTGGAGTGGAGACTCAACTTTCTTCTTTGACACAGTCCTTTCTATTTTTGCAGTTTGTCCCTTGTGCCGCTCAATTCATTTTACTCAACTGAATGTCAAATTGGTCGGAAACAATAAAATTTATCAAGTGTAAAAAAAAGGATACGACCGGAGAGGGCTAAGAAGGAGCGAGCGCTCTCGCCTCTCGAAAGTGGAATAGTTAACTTAATTTTGGAACGCAACCGATTATGCGGTCTTGTAGTCTCTCGTTTTGTGCTTTGTGATGTGTGGTCTGTGATTTTGGGTGGTTTTCGAAAAATCAGGCAACCAGAAATGTGTGTTGTTGGTTTTTGTTTATAGAAATATTCTCGTGTATCCAAAGAAGGATATTGGCTTTGTCGCAAGGATATTGGTATTTTTATTTATTTTTGAAGTGAATTATTTTTGTCGACTTGTGGGTGTTAAACCTTTGAACGTTTGTGGTTGTCAGGAGAGTGGGTTGAGGAGCGAGGCAAAGGTTGAACTTGTTTTTAAAAATGCAATATAGCAACTCGTATCTTGCGGAACGGATAGATACATAAAATCCGACAGATTACTCGTACTACCTTTTTATCTCGCACACCTTGCACAAAAGAACCGCCCTCTTGAGTAGCTACATGATTGCGATGATTTAACTAAAAGTTACCACAAATCCAGGTTTTCGTGTGTCTGGAAAGTAACTGCATTCGAGTAGTTTTTTTTTTGGTTTGTGGTTCTTTTTTTTTCCGAGTAACTATGGTAAAACTTTTGATCTGTTATCTTCCTTTTAACAGATGAAAAAGTTTTCCTTTTTCTTTGTATTTTGACTGCAGCTCTGTGAAAAGTGATTAATTTATTTTACACCCGTTCTGTTCCCTAGGAATAGTTTATTTAACATGGAGTTCTCAGAAGAAACGTAATTAAAATTTCCAACGATGTCATGGGACTCGTTTGCAGAAGAAGAAAAGCTTGGTGTGGTAGATTGCATTCTACATGAATCGGTCTGACAAGTTGTCAGGTAAATTGTGGAACATCTTTCTGATAATGAGTGGAATTAAGTTTCTGTTATTTGTGATTGTTTAAATAAGATTTTCTGTCTTTTTGCATCGCTATGTTGAGCTGAGGAAGATTGGCGAAGGATAAAAAGTCTCGTGTTGGTGGAGTTGTAACTTCTGAAGTTTAAGTGCCTAGAGACTAAGTTTTACAATAAACTTGTTTTTAGTGGAGTTGAGTGTTAAGTGTAGATTATGGAGTATCTGTTCTATTAAAGGAGATTTTACAAAAGGCATTAACTTTAAGTAACGTTGAAGAAAAACTTTTCATTTATTTTTGTAGTGACCGAGGGATTAGGGGGTAAATTGGCAACCCAGACTCCGAACCCATTAAGTATGAGTAAGGAACTGAGCCTGAAAGGAGAGATGATATTTTAGATACTAACTCCATTCAGTAGCTGAAAGATATTTTAATATAGCGCCAACCTTATTGCCTTGGACTGGGACCAAAGCGGCGCTATCTCCTTGTCAGGATATCTCAGCACCACCGGTGCACTGAGAATGTCTCCAGCAGCAGCGCTCAACTGGCTGCCAGCTCAGCCTTAAGACTGAAAGACTCCCAGCAATGGAGAGAACAACACACTGGCGATGCCATTAACCTATTAATGTAACGTCATCTCCCCAGAAGTCGGTGATTCTGCCCGCCGAATTGAATTTTAACTTGGGCTACAAACAATCAATCCTCTTCTCAGAGGACCTGGACATTCAGCACTCCTTTGACCTTCCGAGCCATTGTCGCGTTTTTCAAGTCGAAGTCACCGCTGTTCGCCAGGCTGCTGACTGGTTGGCGGTTAATACATGAACCAATAAATATCTGTTCTTTATATCATCACACCATTCTCTGTCGGCAACGCCAAACACAAAAGCTGACGGCAAAACATAAATGCATCATTGGCAAAGTTGGGAGATCATCAAATTCAACCACAACCCAACGCACATACCACTGCTAGGGGTCAGTGATCTGAGGAAATGGGCCAACGGATGCGGAGGTTTCAGTTATGCGAAGAAGTGACAGGATTATTACCAGTATAATACGACGTAGAATCATTTTTGTTTTGCCTTTTGCTAGGATCCACCGGGCATATATTTTGATGGATTTGAATCTGCGGCTAGTTGACTGCGTAGTTAACCACCCTTTTTTATTTTATATCGACAGTCAAGCATCCATCAAGTTCCTAACATCCAGCATTATAAGATCTTAGGCAGTGAAAAACTGGACAGCTGGACAGTAAAATCTCACCCTATGTTGGGTACCAGGTCACTGTGACATTCCAGGGAATTACAAAGTTGAAAAACTAGCCCGATACTCCAATGTTTTTTGTTAAGTCCCTTATCCACGTTGTTGCGAGATAGAAGCATCTCAACCATTGCAATACCGCCACAATACTGTGACCAGTACTAGATCAAAAAAATCTAATGGGCATCTGTAACATAGGACAGAAACTTTCACCAATGCAATAATAGGTCACTGTATAAAGAGTTGAACATCCCCTACTACTGAAGGAGCTGCAGCGAAGGAAGAAGAAACAGTAACACACTTCTTGTGTACATGCCCCGCAGTTGCCAACATTAGAAAGTCTGCACGAATACCTTTTCAATGATCTTAATGATCTCAACAATGTCTGCACGGCAAAAGTTAAGAATTTCATTCCATCCGTGTCCGTACGCATTGGCAACATAATGGAGCTGTTTTTAGTTCTCCTTTAGTTAGCCGGAGATTTATGCACAGTAGAACATGCAATCAAATGGGAGCTTTCACACGACGCGATAGCCGGGCGTCTGACGTGTGCACCTACGGAGTGGTCGGTTGCCGGGCCGGTGTAGTGAAGGCAGTAATGCATGACCACTTTCACACACGCCGGCATTTATCCCGCTGTTGCCTCTATTTGCTTCGAGTGGTGTTCATGTATGGCAAGCAATGTATGCGAAAATACACCGGCACTTGTGTGGTCGTTTTTTTTTACCTGTTTACCTGTTTTCGCCGGCCAGACTTTACGGATTATATTGCGATACTTGTGGTCGCCAAGCTACTGGAAGAAGTGGTCCAAATAAGTAGCGACACAATCGGGATTGTTCAACGCTGGTTTGAAGCTATTCGTTCAAAACTAGCAGAGCTAAATACGAAAGCGATTCTAATCGGAAGCAGAAAGGAGAGAGATACAATCACTATACAGGGGCACAAGATTATTTATTTTTTATATTTTTTTTTTCCAACCAGTCATTAATACTAATAATGGTATACGACTGACACAGATAAATCCCCCCCCATATCCAACATAACATCCACACCGCTTCTGCCCGCAATGTGCTCCTGCACTTTCTTTACTAACTAAAATGTTATTGCATCGTCATTTTATACTTGTATCTATCATTTTTCATTCTGCTTTTATAGTACAGCTGAATAAAACTACATCAATGCAATATCCCGTGCAGTTGGTGGTGCACATCCATTGGATGAATCACAGCATCAGCAGCAACAGTAGCATTATAAACCGGGTATTGAGTATCGTATCCTTGCTGGAACTTAAATGCGCATTTTGCTTGCAATTTGCTATAAAATAACCATAAATTGAATCAATTTGATAAAAAATAAAATAAAAATCTTTTCTTCTTTGTCGAGTATACTCTCTGCTGTTGACACCAAAAGAATGAGTTTGTCATTCTGTTTTCTGTTCGCTGCCGCAGGAGCATTTAATATTGTTGCCTCCAGTGGTGTTTGTTGTTATTTTTTGTTTCCATTCACTCTTATATCTGGCACATAAATTATGTTCTTTTATCGATGAAGGATCCTAAAGATATGCTTTTCTAATTTGATATCTTTTCGCATTTCCTTTAAGTGGAACGACATTCACTACTGAGGTGGACGTGAGGGAAAATCAGGGCGTTCCGTAGTTGTGTAAAAGATACTAATACTATAAACCTATTGTCTAATATTTTGATGAGCATTTTGCATGAGTAATTACTTCCTCTGTGAATAAAGAATAAACTTTGCCGCGAAAAGGTTATTGTCTTTAGATAAATACTCGTACCCCCCATTTCATAGATCCCAAGTGACTTTATTCCCGTCCTCATTAATTTCATCCCTTCAGTTCCACTGGCTGCATCCTGCCCGCCAAGTAAATGATGAAGTGACTTATCCCTAATGGCAATGATTTACACTCAAGTTCCGGTTGTACGCCACAACTAACCCCGATCAAGCGACAGCAACTGAGATTTATTAACCGAACCCTGCGCGTTTTCCAATCTAAATTGCTGTTGCGGCAAAATAAATACATACACTTTTCCGATTGAAAAATTAATTGCTCTACAACAGAACCACTGAATAGACCCTAAGGCTGTTCAAGGATACGAAAACGGGTCTCGCATTAATTTATTTCCAAATAACTTATCAGCTATTTTTGAAATTTATGTCGCGATAGCAAGATATTTCTCAAGAACCTTCCTAATTACCCTCGACAAACTCAAACGGAATCTGACACCAAAAACTAGTATACTTCCGTACCAAACCACACATCTTTCTTTTCCACCCAAGCCCACATACTCGTATGCTCCACCACAATGGATCTACCTACTTTCTCCGATACCGTGAACAAATTTTAAGGATCATTGCCTCCTCAAAGGCTTTGTCGGTTAACCTCAATCATATCCTAGAGTACGAGTATAGCAATAGATACTATCACACATATGAGAGAGGGAAGGCCGTAGATAAACATATTTCTCCAAAGGCAAATGAGGTGTGAAATTATTTTTCGCTCGATGTAGAAATTTTCGAAAATAACTTTGAAGTGTCAATAATGGGGTAGTTCAGCATAAAATTGATTCGGAGTGCTCCTAATAAAGGGTTCAAGGCTTGCCGTTCTAATGATAACCATAAATGTTGAATGTGCTTTAAAGTAATTACGCTTTCAAGGGCGGGGGGTGGCAGCATTAGCATGAAAGTGTGCTTTAGGGGAGGTAGAGTTTGGCAGGTGTTCGTTATTAGATTAGCATTTCCGTTTCATTAGCAATCATCTCGTTTGCTGTTTATGGAAAGACACAAACATAGAATGGTGTACTCGTAGTTCCGTGGCATTATTAGAGTATTTTTTTGTACGCAACACCATAACTTTAGTTTTCCATTGTTGGATTCGCAGAATTCTGAGTCATTTATCATCTGATTATGTTGTTCGAATGACTGGTAAACATCTGACTTATAAAGCACCGCTGAAATTCAAAATTTAGTTAGGAAATATGAAGAATTTCATTATTAGTGGATTACTTGATTCCAATTTCAATGCTCATTATCGACGTCTTTTTGTTCGAATTATTGTCATACAGTTGACATCAAAAACATTCCAAGATAATGGGTGTAGATGCAGCAGACCAATACCTATTCTATAGATACTCTGAAGATGTTTGCCAGACAAGAAGTCGAAGACTTCAATCAAATGATCCGTAGATCATTGCCTATCACTTCCATGTCCACCAAACTTTGGGATCCACTCCGAGTAGACGTATTTCCAGAAGCCTTTAATCCCCTATAATTCAATCGAGACGCTGGCCCAGCGCTATAAGTTCGCCTCTCCTGAGAGAAGATTATACAAAAAGTAAAAAGGTCAGCAGTACGGAGAAGATCAAAAAACCTGGTTACGATCAGCTTACTTAAGCTCCTTAGCATGCTATCAGTTTTAGCTTTGTATGGACAAGTAGCTTACTTATCCCTAGATATCGAAGGAAACACATTCACCGATGCACAGACAGGAAGGTAAAAGCCCATTCGAAATAGGACCTAAGGGCTGAGAAGTATCAGTCAAGCTTGGGATTCCGTGGTCAAGCATCAATTTTGACGGTTTTTTCAGGAGGTTTCTGCAACTACCATCATAATTTCCTTTAGTCATTAGAGAAGATAAAAGTTATTAGCGCACTAGATACACAGCGCGGGCGTTAGGGAAAAAAAGCTTCAAAAGATACGAGAAACCGATGCCCAGGTTTAAGATGTCTGTGAATTGTTGTGAAGAGGAAAAATTGAGCATTGCACATACGTGTTGTACGGCTAAAGCAAGAATCTCTATAGACAGGCTTAAGGGTAAACTGATGGACATGACGAGTGCAACTAGCTATTTCGTTAGAGCACTGTTTATTAAATAATCAATAAAACAGAGAAAGATAGAAACATTTCTACTGTTTGAGCGTATCTATGGAATCCGCAACATTTGTGTCTCCTACACATCTAGTTACCCTTTAAAGACAATAGACAGCACTGTGTTTGGATTTTTAATTTATGAAGCTCTCTACATCGGAATTCAATGAACTTAACATAGTTGCCGTTCCAGTTCCACGGCCGAAAAGTAGGAACGTGAAACTTGGATCGACTATGAGAAGCTGAGGGTTCTGACATTGGCGAAGAAATGGATTGGATTAGAAGTTACAGACAACGGATCACTTATAAAGATAAGAAAGAGAGTGGAAGACAAATGAGAACCTTGGGGTACACCAGAATTTATTTGGTGCGTTACAGATTTGATAAAGTTCAACACAACTTGAATTGAACGGCCAGAAAAGTTGTTTCTAATTGATGTCGAACTTTGTCCTATGCCTTAGAAATATAAGTGCAATAATCTTGCTTTCACCAGTGTAGTGAAAAATACCCTCAGATCACCAGTAGATCTGTTGCTACGAAAACCATACTGCTGGTGCTTAAGCAGTTTCCGCCATTCGAGATATTTCATAAGCGGGCGATTCATCTGCGTTTCCATGACATTGGGAAGAAGGGACGTTGATGCAATGAATCGGTTGTTGGATGGAGAAGAAGATTCGCCTTTGTTTGAGACGGGCTGGTTTTTCATCTACTCGTAGAGAGTCCAGACGTATAAGATAAATAGTGGTTTTGCCAGCGCAGAAGAACACCTCTTCAGAGCGATGGGTGAGTGAATATGGAATATTGGAACAGTGAATATGGGCATGTTGAGATAATGAAGTACTCTTGCAACTGTACAAGTGCGAAAGTGGATTTGTCCCATGCAGAATTCGACGCTCTCAAGTACAATTGGATGTAAAACGTAATCTGGAAGCATATAGCTTACTGCGAAATGCACATCAAACGGATTGGCTTTGTCTACAGAGCTGACAGTTGGAGTGTCATTGCAAATAAGTTGGGACTGATGATGAGGCTGAATTCTTTATATTTTTGTACAAACGACCAACAGTCATTTCTGGCTAAATTATATTTTTTTCCGGATTTCTTCAGGTAGGTTAGTCTTTTAAAACTGGAAACTTATCTCCCTCACCGTTCGTAGTTCGAGTCGCACAACGCATTTATCTTTGGTCTGATACTATTTATTCGGCAAGGGATAAAACTTTTCATAGCTAGGATAATCATGTTTGACACCACATCAGTAGTGGCTATTGTGACTATTGGGGAAGAATAGCGACCAGATAAAACTCTTAAAGAAGCTGTTAAGACCGCATGCCTATCAATCATATTTTTCATCACACGTCATCCGGAATATCTGCAATTGCGCTGCGTTTATTGTCTTTCAAATGTAGCAATGATTTTTGGTTTGGTTGCCTATACCCGGTCCTTTAAGTAATCCCAGAAAAAGAAGCCGGGGCCTGTTAAATCTGGTGAGCGCGTCGGCCAATTGATATCCCCAAATTTCGACATGACGCTGCCTGGAAATACCTGTTTCACAATTTCCATTATTAATCTGACTGTATGGCATGTGGCACTGTCTTCTTAAAACCACATGTTTCGGAGACGAAGCCAAGCAACTTCAAGCACAAAACAACATTATAACGTCGCACGATACCGATACTGCCAGTAACAGTAACATCGTCGCCATCGTCATTTTCGATTCCAATTATCCCACTAGTCACTCTACGAAGGTGGAGAAGTCGTTTATGAATTGCTCATGGGTTTTCCGCTCCCCATATCCGGCTATTCTGTTTGTTCCACTTAAGTCAAAATCACCCATAATCAATTTTTGAAAAAGGTCAGGGTCATCTCTATTCAATTGGTAAATTATTGCACTCTAGTCCCGTCGTCCCTGGTTATCATTTTCTTCAAGTTCTTGAGTCATTTGAATTTTGTACAAAAAGAAATACTCGTACAGATCGCGATGCATAATTTTCCACATAGACGTCGGAAAAATCCCAATTTGTCGAGCACGACGACGAACCGAAGTTTCCGCAATTCCACTCACACTGTCCCTCCCTGCATTAATGCTCTGTTGTGTACGCGCTGTACGACGTGGTCCATACTTCCGTAAATCATATACTGTGTAAAGGTTCTCAAAACTGTGGATAATTCTTTGAATAGTGCTCTTTACAGGCACTCCACGACGACCAAACAAATCACGTAATGTACGCTGTATTGCAATAATTATCACTAAAATACGTTGTTGTGGTGTCAAACATTGACAGCTGAACACTATTGCCAACTTCCACATAATAAAACCATCTCTGTGTGAAATGGCGCGAATTTCAAATCCGCCACAGTCCCAGGATGAGATGTAAGTCCAGCGTATTGGCGGTATGACTAGCAATGTCAGGTATAAGTGAATGTCAGAAAATAAGCAAAGAATACCTTCTTTCTGGTGTTGATTGTCCAGAATGTTGAAGTCAGCTACGATAGAATTGTGAATATTGAAATCACCCGCAATGATTATTTCAGGGAGACAATTCTTGGCTGGAGTCAAACAGCGCATTGAATTGAAGTCTAAGAAGAAAGGCACTAAGGCATTGAACTGAAGATTAAGATGAAAGGCACTAAGCTATATCCAGGCACTAAGCTATATTTCGTTCAGTGCCAAAAAAGCTGATTTGTGTGGACATAGGCAGCAAAAGGATTTGACCTTAGCCCAGGAATGTTGCTTAAGTTTTCTCTAAATTTCATCATCACTAAAACACACAAACACGAAAAATACAACAGCGATTCTGTGACATAAAGACTCCAAAACTCAATGACAAACTGATGGTCCCCTTCAAGAATTCAACCATCACTACTTTATCAGACAGTGTCCCAATAAAATACAAACAAGGCCATGTGTCCACGCTTAAAAGTCCTCTCATCCCTCATTCAGTTGTCTGTTTTCTCCACAGGAGTCATACAAATTGAAATTCTCCAGCACATGGAAAAAACTTGTCCACGATTAAAAACGCGGCTCACTTCTGCGGAATTTAACTCTGAGCCTGAAACGAACAAAGGACACCCAGCGTGATATAGCGTCCTTGTCAATGCAAACATGTTCGGCTTGGATATATCCAAGAGACGTACTTTCTTTTTCTGCGCTTTAAATATGTATTCCAGGATTAATGTACAGAAAATAATACACACACACGGAGTTACGAGTAACCCAGAATGGACACATATCCTTGTTAAAAAATTTAAAAATGCTGTAAATCAACCTGACTCGAGCGTGAGTCTCATGGATTTTTGTTTAATAAATTATCAAGGCATACGAAGGACACGTGCATGAAAGGTTGTGTCGGGGTGCTGTGTTTTCTCGGGCATGTGTGTACTGTTCTGACGACCACCGTTCAGTGTTTTTCGTTGCTATCCTTATTTGCATCCCACCATCGTCGCCGGCGGAATAAATAATTCTGCGGGCATTGTTAAAAGCTCCTGACTGTGACTGGAAGTGGACAAAGTTGTTGTCGTACACCTTAAGATGCATACGAACGTTAATAATTCATTTTAATTTCTCACATAATTTTCGTCGTAGGTTGGAATGTCCTTTTTTTTGTGTATGGAGGATGAGGTGGAGGTTCAGAATTTATTAAATATATGTATGCCTTATGCGTTGGCAATAATGAAGAAAAATAAAATGGCGAAAACAATTCTGGAACTACGAGTAGTAGTAGCATAAATGTGGGTAGGAGCCGATGGTGGGAAAAAAAAAATCCTGGAAATCCTTTGATAGCGATTTCATTTCACCTCCCCACGGGTAACATTCTGCACTAACAGGCACTCATTCTTTCTTTTGCCAGCGCTCTGCTCGCTCTCTCTATTCGGGATGATTTATTGCGTGCGGATAGCGCGGAGGGAGTTTCTGCAGCTCACCTAGAACCATGCAGAGGTGGTGTATCATTAAATGCCTCGCTCTAGGGGAGGTGGTGGGAATGTGTTTTCACCTTTTAGTTTGCCTTCCGCAGCGAATAATTTATGGTGATACGAAATCCTGGTGATACCATCAAAAAGGCGTATAACACGAGTAGAGTTGCGCAATAAATGGAGAAAGACTGACAGGTCCTTAAGGAGGATATTTCCTTTTTTTTTCTAGCTCGTCTCCTTATGTCCTCAAAGGTAGAGCACATATCATATGTGTGCCAGACAACGAATGATTCCTTTGTTATGAACGATAAGCGATGCATTCCATTCAATCTTCGTTAAGTTGAGACGGCTCTTCAAAGGACTAAAAAGTTAATGAATCGCAAAATGTATGAAAGGAATTATGTATGGTGACGTGGAAGTGAAATTCAGCTGAAAGTGAATAATCTGCTTGAGGAATTTGAATGCGAGCTGAACGAGATGACGAGGGAAACGGGTATTGGATTGTCCTAATTGATTTAAAAGCGGATTAGACAGAAAATTGTCTTCTGGATCTTGCCTGTTAGGAGCGATAGAATTTCCTCTTTCTTCATTCATTAACTTTAAAGCCCATTACGCTACGGTGGTTGTTTGCTTATTAGGATTCGCTCAGACCTACTTGGCTGATTATATTGCCGCATTTTCTATTAAGAGAAACACATTATGTCGTCCACAGTTTTTTAACTGAAAGTAGGAATTTTATTTCATTATACACGGGATGCTCTACCATTTTTTTAAAAATTTGTCCGTTATATCTACCAACACATGCACATGCTTTCGATAAAAAATAGTACTTCTGCTGATAGACAATTTTTAGTTTCGGAACTGTTTGGTTGTGATTGCTACTGTCATGGGCTTTTATGAGAGCGCGCACACATGCAACTGAAAAATGTTTAAACAAACCCATGGCAGTGGTGCCCGAAGCGGAACAATTGCGAAACTGAACATTACCTGTCAGCAGAAGCCTTACACCCGAACCACAATGGCGCATTAGAACTCGCGTTGACAGATAGCAAAAGTTAAAACATTAAAAATTCATTGCTAGGTCGACCGACCTCATTGCAAACTAAATTATAAAGCATTAGAGAACGAGTTATTGATTCGTTTAAACCATAATTTGGCCTATGATTGGGAACAAAAATATACAGTATCTGTTTCTAAGGTTTCTTTCTGGAATATAACTAGACCGCAGCGGAAATTACTCAGCTGATTAAATAGTACCACTTAAGAAATGTTTTATGAAATTAACGCATTGAGTTTGCCTGCGGCTTTCTAGAGTTTTTAAATCATATTTTGAAAAATAGTCAGGCGTTCTATCGGATTTTCTCTATTCGTATAACAAACAGCATTCTCATAAAATTGAAGCCAAATGACACAACAGTATTCTAAAAGATGCAACACTAAGGACGTATACTCGTACATGTCCTTGAAAACCGCTGAAGTTCTTTTTAGAAAACCTAACATAGAACTCGCATTGGATACAATAAAATCAATATGAGGCGAGAAAGTTAGTTTGGTGTCAAATATAACACCTCGCTGACTTTTCAGAGGTCTTCATTGCTAAACTTATATGTAAAACTCACAGACACCGATTTTGGGTGAGCACTAATGATTTTGTATTTTAAAATATTCAGCTCTAGATAGTTGTAATAATTTGATATCATTTTGAAAACTAATACAGTCGTGGCCTGAAGATTTCATAGTCCGCAAACATTAGATAATTCGAAAATTCCTTGCACGAACAAGTTAAACAAAAGCGGTCCCAAATGACTACCCTGTGGAAGACTAAACTCCACGTTAAAAAAGGTAACTTGTTTTCGGTTAGATAAATCTGACCTCAACCAACTCAAGAACTTTGAGTTGCCAAGCTTTTTAAGATTTTGTAATACGTCCACCTGTTTATGATTTTCGATGACATTTAAACACAAATGAAACAAAAATGCACAAGTTTTGGCAGTTGAACGGATCCATGGCGTTATCGATTCTTTAACCGAGAAATAGAGTCTTTGAGTGAATAGCTTTGGTACTGCGGGAAGTTAGGCCTACCTATATAATTTTTAATCTGGTATTGAGGTCACTTTTGTAAATTAGATTAACGTAGGATATTTTCCAAATGTTAAGGAAATTCCAAACGCTGCAGAGCGAAGCGGCTCATTTCGACATTAAGGCTGGAGGAATGGAATCTACTCCAGCTTTCTTTGTTTAAATCGAGAGCAGTTTAAGAATAGAAATCATGGATGTGGGTTAAAACATCCATGTTATAATTCGATTGAAAATATTTAGCAAAGAGATTGCAAGACTATTGTATATGGCTCGACTTTTCACTATCAAGATCCACTGAGCACTGAACAAAAGACTTTTGCCTTTTAGAATTTAAGAAAATCCAAAAAGATTTCCTTTTTCTTTTCAGAAGTGGGAAATGCAACCTCGCATAACTTATTGGCTCTAGGTAGACCTTATCAGGCCCATAGTTATGTACGGAGTAATCGTTTGGTGCCCAGCTCTATCCAACCGCAACTAGCTAGTGAAAATACAATTATCAGCATTAGTGGTGTACTTAGAACCAGTCCTACGGATTTTTGTTTTTTTTTTATAATTTGCACGTGTGAAAGGGGTTATGAATACCCTTATACTAATTTTTTAGGACACGAGCGTTTTTGAGGAAAGGAGAAGAGACAGAGACAAGGACAGATTGGTGTAGTTGGTTTGAAACTCAGCTGGTGTTAAGTTTCAGTGAACTCCAATGGTGGCTGTCCAGATAACTGGGGAGCTTGTTTGTTTTTGCTTTTGTCATTGCTCATGATTCGCAGTATTTTTTTCCGTCCTCCTGATGCACTAGACATTCTGTTTCAGGCGATACCACTACACCTCTTTGGCAAGCAAGTAGCAGCCAGTGCATCCATTTGACTCAATGCTACCTTACAGTGGTAGAGCATATCCGCAGGCCACTCCACAATTCTTCAGAATCTAGAATTCATTCCAAAAAACAGGGAGTACATACTCCCCAGGTTCTCTATCAATAAAAACTTCCAGGCCACTATCCTATCTAGACTAGACTGAGAGAGAGACGTGACCCCGGACAAAGAATCCGTACATTTCTACACGGATGGTTCGAAGACAACCGATGGGGTGGGTGGCGGGGTTTTCTCCGACATGCTAAACATTCGCTTTCCGCTTAACAGATCAAAGAAGCTCTATCTTAACTGAAATGGAAATATCTGCTAAGGATGTTAACATCTTCATCGACAGTCAAGCCGCTATAAAATCTCTAAAATCTATCTCTTCCACATCAAAGGGATAGATTGCCGCTTGTCTCTTAGCGATATGACAGAGCAATTCATCATTCACCCGCGCTGTGTGCCGGGGCATTTACTTCACAATGCGCGAGTCATGTTACTTAAATTTTCTCCATTTCGGAGAGGTTTTAACAATTAAAATACATTGTTTTCTCATATACCGCTCCATAAATACAAATGTCAATGCTTAGTATTCACAGATGTCAAATATCAGATGTTTATCTTTCACAAAACCATAGTAGTGCCAGATTTAAATATAATATGCAGCAGATTATTGGCATTTATCTCATCATTTATGGGTTAGCAGGCTTAGTAGTTTTCTACCATAGACTTAGCAGGTTCCATGAAAATAATCTGTTAACACGGCCCCCGGCATTTTTTTAAAAGACTAACATTAAATGGAAATTTGTTCAAAGAACCTTTTCGTTTTTGTTTTAACTTTTAAAACCAGCGTTGGGCGCCCATTATTTAATTATCAATCTACGTTGACCGTCATTAATCATAATAAAAGTACAAATTTATATGTGACAAGCACACACTTAAGCTATTTACCAAAAAAATTATCTACTCGCATATAAATGCCTGGATTAATCACCAACAAAGGTCCAACCAATTAGATGAACATTTACGTTGGGCGCCATTTACCACTGAAATCCCACAGCCTTTCTAAGAATAATCCTGTTGCGCAGTGATTACTTGACATCCCACTATCACAAGTTCTCATAAAATAAAATCTTACCAGTTGTAAACAATCATCATATCTTCATCATTAGCCCCAAATGTTTTATTTTCTCTCCATAACAACTTAATCTTTACTAATCATAAATTCCCAACGATAAATTCTCTCGTCCTTCTATTTAACTAAGCCTCACCGATTTCATATCATCCTACTTTACCGACAAAAAAAAAAAATAAAATGGAATTTTTGGAAAAACTTTACTTACTTAGGGGCACAAATTTATTATCTGTCTGTTTCCCCTCCAACGCGCCCGGGATTATGACACGCAGTAATTTCTCATCATGTCCTTCGACACGCAGGTAGTTTCACTGCTTGTATAAATCATAACATAAAAACGAGAAACCAGGAAGAAAAACAAAATCGCCATACATACACATAAATAAATGACCCAATTACTTATTACCACCAGCAAGCGCCAGCACACCCCCACCCCATGGTTCAGCGTATTGCTATGCTGACTCAAACTGTCAGATCCATATACAGATTTTTTTTTCTCGTCCTTAAACAAACACATACAGCTGCTCCTCACTATAAGCGATTCCTTGCTGTTTGTGCGAATGTGTGCATAATAAGAGAAATCACCAAAAAGGATACTAAATCCTAATTAGGCAACAAGGAAAACAATTAATTAGTCTTTTTTTTCTTTCTGTGCTTTCTTTTGCTCACAGTTTCCCAGCATTAACAGGCATAGAATCTGTGAGCAGGACTAAGGATGTTTGTTTTTTTTTTTTATACTGACGTCATTATCTACCATAATATTTTCTCGCTGTTCGCATCTGACTCGTAAGTCCTGCCGTTGGGTGCTCTACCTCGGTGTGTTTGTAAAATGTCCCAGTTGGGCGAATGGCTAAAGAAAAAGATCCTCAAATCCGCAACAGAAGGGACCTTAGCCCTGAGATTATTAGAAGTAATGGGAAATGTTTGTGTTAATTTGAGTTTTTTTCTTTCTCTTCCACCTTTGGAATGTCCTTGAGTTCGTGTTGAAGTCACACTTTGCATTTCAAATTTAAATGTTAATTGAACGCAGTCCTTGCATGCAATGAAGAATCAGTTTTAAAGCCATATTAGAAAAGTGTGGGTGGATTTTGCACCCTCCTTGCAAGGACATTGTTGCTACTGTTCGGTAATTTGATACCAAACGAGTGATAACAGCACATCTAAGACGACCAATTTACCAGGATATCTGCCACATAATATCTTAATGAAGTATCGATTTGCTTTTTAGCTTCGCAAAAGTCCTTGATGAAACATCCTTGCGAACAGCGATGCCTTTTGGAATGGCTTCAATGGTTTTCAGTGGATTGCATATTGCTGATGGTAGATTAGAAGATTTTTGTATTTCGATAAGAATTGCAAGCAAAAAGTCCCTGGCGATTACAAGGACATTCTCCAATTAAAAACCATTCAGCCACGTTCGACGTTCGATGTTAAATACTACTTAAGCCCGTCCACGCACGTTAAGCACTCAAACAAAACTTAACAAACAAATTACGCATAAGTGCGTAAAGTGGAACACCATACCGTTTCGATACACGTACTCGTACATGTAAGTTTGACAAAGGGGCCCGCAACGTGCGAAACTCACAAAGTCTTAAGTTAAAGCCTAAAAACACAATGACAAGTCACGTTCATAATAAAATTTTACGACACCGAAAAGTTTAAGGATTTAACTCACTCTCACTCATACTTAGATTCGCCCCCACTTACATACGGACGCGCGCTCGTTCAAATACTCTGTGATACATGTTGTCCCGTTGATGCTTTTCGTATTTTTTTTTTTTTTTTTTCGTGTTTGTTACTGGTGAGTGTAAACAAACACGTATGCTAAAATGTGACTCGCTAGAAGGACATATTTCCGTTTGAATGGCGGTTGAGAGATAACATATTTCACATGTTTATTCATTAGGAGGACTGTGGTGCGCTGTGAGGGGTGAGTTTAAGTACATCTTCGTCGTAACATATGTACGTCTGGGGTTGTGATGGTGGTGTGTATCAGAATTAAGAAGGCAGGATCCTTACAGAAGGATATCGATGCTATTTGTTTAATTAAATTGTTTTCTTTTGTTATGTGGATTGATTTGAATTATTTTTTTTCGGTTTTTATTGCGTCAACATTGATATTCATGGAATTGGCAGCTTGAATTATGTAACTGTGTGGGGGTTTTAAGAGCAGAAGACTGAACGACGTATAATACTAAAAATAGGAACTGTCGCTGGTAATGGTTTATTTTAGTCTTAAAACATCTACAACGTGATGTGGATATTGATGGAAATTTCGGCAATCTACCCACAAATCTGAGGGTGGAACTACAAATTTATTTGAAAGGAAGGGAAGTGATTTATAGAATGCTTCGCACATAAGTAGAAGCGGAGATTTCCTGCCTAAACCAGGGGCAAGCGAAAAGCAGTAACTAGTTACGAGTACTGGAGTTTGCTTTGATTTGGCAATGGTATCATTTCTTCAGTGTTATCGCAGTGACATTGAAAGGGCAGGCGTTACCCAGATTACAAATCCTCGAAGGTATTTCAAAATATTAATTTGTAAGAGCTACCTACTTACTCCTGAAAATCGGAGGGTATAAGACTTTTTGGTCATTGAAAGCAACAGCTTTAAACTTGTGGAATCATATCAAGGAAAGAGTGACTGCCTATTTAAGACGCTTTTCAAGCATTGGCCCCGGAAATTTTCATCTACTCGTATGTACCTATCTAACAATTAAAACATAAAGATGTTGGCCCTGTTTTTCAGGGTAATCAGAGATCTCAATTCACGTAATCCCACAATGACGTGGGACCTAAACAAGACTCACTGAGTTCAGACTTGCGACCGTATTCAGAAAGCTCTTGCGTTTTCGAACTATTTGGGAAGTGATTAAAAAGCTGGGCAATGCCTTAATGCATAGCTGTCGCTGCACACGCGGATACTCCGTTCCCTCCACATATGTATTCCTTAAAATATAGTTCTTAGGATCATTCGGATTGGATAAGTCTTGAAAGAGAGGTGCATGTTCATCTAACTAGAAGTGAAGACTAAAGTTGTCGTCCTCCACAGAGACATGGTTTGATCCATGAAAATTCGACTACAATTCCTTCCTGGCTCAGATTCCGGCCAAATCCACCCCTGAGCGTGAAAAAAATGAACTGACTATGAAGCAGTTGGAATTCTGATGTGATTGCATTAAGTGTCCGCAATGTCATCGAAGCTAAAGTGTGGGTTATACCAAAATTCACCACGATTGAGACGGAAGGTTGCTTTTATTGTGCTGCCCATGATATATCAAGAAAAGGGTTCAGTAATGCATCAAGAGCAGACTCAATCGTGCTAAAGAAGGCCCTCGCGCAGTCTTGACAAACTGTTCTTTGGAGTTTTTAGTAAGCAGTGACATATTTTCGCGAAAACTTTTTCCAGCAAACAACCGACGCATATATTAAGAAATTTCTTTTCATTTCCACGTACATTCGTAAGACCTTTTCGGTGATAATCTTAGTCTTGCCGAACACACCCTTATACTGCCGGAAAACTGAAAGCGGCTTGGCCGTCTTCCACTCAACATTTGTTCCAGGATTGCTTCTAAATACTTCGCTTCACTCAACATTCAGATAGAAATGCCTTTGAACACTGACTGATCAACTTCCTTAACTTAAAGAGAGCAGCCTTAGTTTTGAGAGGATGAAGCGAAAGTCCATACCTAGTGCACCATTCATCTATCACGTCTAGGGCCGTCTGAGCCTTGTCGCAAACGGCATGACATCATCCACATAAGCGTAGACGTTAGAGCTGTTGACAGCTTTTAGTAGATAGTCGACCACCATGTACCATAACAGTGAAAGAATACCGCCTTGTGAGCAGCCCCTGTTAACTTCAACTCCTTTCATTACATATCGGTCACAACGTGCTGTAATGCACAACACTAACGGTCCATCCACTCCGTGTTATCTGGCAGAATAGCACATACTCTCAGAAGGCGAATTGTCAAAAACATCCTTAATGTCGATGAAAATACTCATCGCGTGCTTATCTCTATCTATTGTATCCCAGATGGAGGATGATATCTCACAGCAACAAAATTAAGTCTGACTTATTAGTCTGAAGGTCTTGGCGAGATGTGAAAGCCACTCTAGCTGTTCACCAGAGTGTTGGTATATATTCCACTGGCATGTAAGCAATGAAAATTATCTTCAAAGTTGCTTGACGGGGTATATTCCATCAGTGCCATGTGATTTGAAGCAATCAAAGGACGCTACAGCGTGTTTAATAGCATCGGCCGTTGTTGCCATTCGACAATTTTGAAACTCAAGTATCGATACTTTTTCAGTATCACACATCCCTAATTTCCGATCTGCTTATCGCCACTTAATGATGGATACATTTTGTAAATCATTGTCATTTAAATGTAAAATTACCATTATTACTTTGATGGTAAAATTAATAACAAAGCACTCACATTGACGAGTAAACTAATTAATAACAAAGTCCTCGGGTAAAGTTAATCAATATTCCATCACTGTTTTAATTAAAGTAGTGAAATTAACAAATTTACTGTGCCGCATGATATTTGCATAATCTTGTCAATTAAGCGACAATTCCAATAAATCACACAGTGTCCCAGGGATTTTGCATACAACTTCACTATTTCAAATATTTACATACAGTCGTACACTCGTTCATAAATTAACTTTTTCATATACTCTCCAATACGATACCCATACGGAAGGGTGTTTATCTCTCCTTGTTATAAAAGGGCTGGTCAAACTACTTTAAAATTCCAATAAGCAAACCCACACAAAACGGCACTCAGCAGTTAACATTCAATTGGAAGCTTATAAATCAACATTGATGGGTCTTGTGTGCCCAAAAGCATTTTCTCACTTCTCCACCCATCCCCATATCTCATCCGAAGTGAATGGTTTGGGAGTTCATATTCAGGATTCCTTTATACTCAACTTTCCAATAAGAACTATCCCAGATGATAAAATGTTTTCCTTACTCAAGCCCCAAGAAAAAATAAACCTAGTATAGGTAGATAGGAAAACGTAACACAGGCCAGTATAGTAGGGCTGTGCCTTCATCGAGATCATTAAAACGAATAGATTTTCGGTTTTTGCCAACACAATTTTCTAGAAAAGGATATCGATACGTACCGGGTCAAAGGGATACCTATCTATGGTAATAAATTTCGGAGAAAACTCTTCGAATTGTTGTAACTTCCATTCGAATGATTTATATAAATTCACAGGATTTCGATGATATTGACACACCGCACCGATAGGGAAACAGTTTTAATGATTCGTATCCCAAGTGGTTCTTTTGCAAAGGATGTACGAGTACGAGTAGTTGTTGCATTCAAATCGAACGTAGGTAATACTTACGTACTTCTCTAAAGAGCTTTCCTTAGAGATAGAATGTCTTAATTGGGTACTATACGGTGGTATCCTTCAATGAGTTACTTCTGATTGTGTTTTAAATTAGAATTTCCCAAATGAGGAATGACCTGGAATATTAAAAATCTTCTTTACTAACAGGATCCTCCAGAGGTATGATTTCAATTTCTCTTCCATAGCGACCGTGGCTTTCCATTTTAGAACGCTTTACCGGTCTTGATAATTACGTTTTTGTCAAACGAGATTAAGGATCATGACTGCTGTTGGTCATAAATACTGCACTCTTTTTTGATGATAAAATAAAAACGTACAAAAATGAACCCGCATATATGTCCATGATCATGCGCACTTAGGTTTCTGGAACTCCTTGCTGTCTTAGCGCCACCCGTAAGAGATCTCTTGGTTGTCTATCAAAGCCTTTTTCAAAATCAACCAACACCATATGCAAGTCCTTTAAGGAATCACGATGTTTTTCCATTATGATCCTTATACTTTGGATTGCATCTATTGTTGATTTACAGATAGCCGTATTATTTTCCGCAAGTCGGCCATCTAATACCCGCTCGTCGATCTTCATGGTGTGTGACATCAACTTGGCAGAAAGGTAGTTATCACAGTTTCGCGTATCGCTCTTTTCTTTGTTCAAAGGAAGAATACATCTTTCTTTTGATCTTGGAGATCAGAAGGTATCTCGTCTGGTCCAACCGCTTTTCTTTTTTTGGAGTATTTGACCGCATTCCCAACTTCTTTGACAGTGATGTCGGATAATTCGTCATGGTTAGGAGCGGCTCCTGGAAAGTACTTAATTAATTATTTAGGAAACGAAATGTCCGCCATTTGCATTCATGCAGGCCTTGAGTCCCTCTGGCCACTCATCTATCGTAATATACACCTCATCCTTTGGAAAATTGTCCACTGCACTCAATATTTGGATGTCGAATAGAAAGAGCCATCGCCTCTAAAATAGAACATAGCTCATAATATAAAGAATTGAGGTCTGGACTGCCTGACGGCTAATAGTCTGCTGCTATGAAGTAGAGTTTTGAAGCCACCGTTGTCTTATTTTTGCCTTATGAGCAAGCACGGAGCCTTGTTGGAATGTTCACTGGTGGCTTGAAAAAAAATTGTTGGTTAAGTCCCTTCACAATGCCTTTCAGAACATCTATTTGCTAGATTTTTGCGAAGTTTTTACTCCATTCTTGCAAAAATCAAGGTCGGTAGCGCTTTCGTAGATATACCTGCGTTCAGTCTCAACTCTTGTTTGATAATGCGAGACGTGGATTTCTGTGATATATTCATTTCTCGTTATAAGATTATCTGCTTTCGCAGCGGTTTCCGATTAATCCTATCTTTAACAGTTTGATCACCTGTGGTGTTCTGAGAGTGCGGGTGCGTCTGTACCTTTGATGATCAGTTACTCCACCAGTGTTCATAAACAATTTAGCAGTTCGATGCACACAATTCCGGTGATTCCAAAAGGTCGCAAGGTCGGGAAAATATCGACACTTTCCATATTACACTTGTGAAGGTCAATTAGCACAACACGGTTTTCAATATCGCCCCACTCCATATCTTCAAACGACTTTTGTGTAAATCTTTCTTTGCGCGTTAACTGCAAATGTCATTCACTGAATACCTGTCAATATAGAATGGACGCGTTCAATATTACTTTCACGATGAGTGCGTTTAAACGTGTACCAGTATTTATAACATGACTATACCTTGTCTCACAAAAATTGTCAGTACGAGTACATGAAAGATAGGATGTTTGCCTCTCTGTTTTTTAGCATTATCCGTATGGTTGCCATATGCTGATTTAAAAACAGAACAAGAAATATTTATGTTATGTATTTCAGTGGCAATTTTTGAAATTGAGTGCCATGAACACATTCACAGCCACCAGTGTCTTAAAAAGAGCTCTCCCATAAGGCCTGTACTGACAATTTGTGTGCGACAAACCATAGATACACTGCTCTTTTCTAGTAGTTCGTTTACTACAGGGAGGGTTTTCTTTAATTTCCTGTATCACTTAAGACCATGGCCCTTAGTAATAAAAACACTACTAAAGTTGATGCTAGTTAGGTGATTTTTGTAGTAATTAAACAGATTTAGCACAAGTCAAATTCAAAATAGTTATTGTGATTTATTTTCACATTTTGACTACTGCGAACTAACACAGCTGACTTCTGACTGATCGAGAATTAGTGTTATTTTAAGGCATTCAATCGTTCTTTTATAATAGTTCCGTGCTCCATTGTTCTTTTTATCATGAATAATATCAGAATCATTTATAATTTATCCATCCCCCATTTGCGATTGAAATACCAACTTAAAGACGGGTGAGCTGCACTTAAACTGTTTCTTATTTTAGGAGTGACATTCATGTTTATTACTACTGATTTGGATTTAGATGTGACTTAAATGAGAGTTCAAATTTGTTTATTACTAATGGCATATATTTTTTTAAAGTTTATTAATCGTAATTAGAGAGGAAAAGATAGGGCGCTGCTTGGCCTGCTTGCTGGCCAGTAATACCAGCCGTTTCTAATCTTAGCCGTCCATTTTGGGACAGACGCTGACGAAGGGACGATAGCTTGATGCTTGTTTGAGAGCCACATCTGCTTGCCTTGTCGATATTGGACCCAGGTATATGAAATTTTTCTTAGGAAATTATAGAGCCAAACTGCAACCATACCTATCCCAATAACCGGTGCATGTTCGGTACTGTTTATTAGTAAGTAAATACTTATTCATAGCTAACCTTTCAAGCGAAAAAACTCAAATATACTAAAATTTCGTTGACGTTCTTCACTCGAACTGAAATAAAAAATCGGAAACAAATTTGACAACGGAACGAATTTTCAAGTTCAAGTAAGAAGAGCAGTGTCTACGAGTATCACCTGAAACTTACTACCAGAACACAATGGAGAAGCGCTGTAGCAGATGAAGTCGATGTAGTACAAACTGTCAAATAAGTCGCGCAGCTCGATTGCTCAAGCTGTCAAAACGGAAAAATAATCGCGCTGTGTTTCGTGAAAATGTTTTTTGTAGTGGATTTATTTTGTAATAATGACTGAGGAATGACTGCTCAATGAAACTCCTGAAGCACAAGAAACGTAGGTGGTGGGTGCGTTGTTTTTGTTTTTAACTGTCAAAAAGTAGTGCAGCTCGTTCGGAAGATGAAGTTGACTCAACTTGTGCTGCAGCTACTTTTCATAATTCAGCTGCAGCTTCGCATTGTATTCGTGCTATAGCTAGTTTCTGTATTTCAACTTTGACAGCGCTGCGTAGTGCAGTTACAGCTTTACCATTGTGTTCGAGCAGTTATGCCGGAAGAGCTTTACTACAAAAAAACAAAAACAAAACACTTGAGCGGAATGAGCAAATATAAGATGGCGCAAAAGTAGTGACACAATGTGATTAAGCTACTCGTATAATTTTTTTTTTCTAAATTAAAAAAACGATGATTTTATTTTTTATTATATCTATTTGGATCTTGAGTTTTGTTCCATTAATTATTGAAGAGAATTTCGTTGGATTGTTGGTTTCCAGCTATTATACAACCCAATCACCAGCACAAGGCCATACCACACGTGGGGAGTTTTCAATGCCTAAAAAGTGAGTATTCCGATCGTTGACATGACCGGAATGATGGAAATGCTTCGTCACTGATGATGAATTTGGAAGGAAAATAATTCTCTTCATGTTGTCTCGTTTATGTTTCTGAATATTCTTCCACATTCTCGCGCACAGCATCGATATTTTTGGCTGAACTTCCGCTCTCGGTCTGCCACCTCTTACCATATTTTGTGTTGAGACAGTCTCTTCGAGGCCGATCGGTGCTAAAAGGTGAGGAAGTTTTCGACGAAATTCACGTTGTGTTCTTATTACTGATGAATTATTCCACGTTCGGTGAACGATTTCTCTAAACAGCTTATCAGCGATAATAATCAAGACATCAAGTTCGAAGAAGTTACTTAATTACCATCTAAGGGGTACTTAAAGCTAATTTTGGTACAGACGAAGAGTAGATCAACACCTTCACAAATGCCAAAAAAAAGAAAAAAACCTCTGGAAAACTGATGAAATAAACAGGCGGTAAAATAACTTCAGGTGAGACGAGTCGGCGGTTCCACTCGTTCGTTGTTTAAAACTGATTGTTAACAACAAAATCTTCTACATAACACATGAAGGAAGGAAATTTATTTTGTGACAATCAGGATGAAGGAAAGTCGACCGAAAGTTTCTTCAAAGAAAGCAAAGTAGAACTATCAAAACTCTGGTCAAAAAGCGGGAAAAACATGATCAGCATCACCTTCTAAACTCCAACAGCGTAAACTAAGACATAGGGTTGCCGTCTGCCGAGAAAGTTTTTTTTTTTTTTTTTTTAAGTATTAAATATTGTATCTTACAATGTAGCAGGAATAACTACATAACAAATTGTTATTCTATAAATTTTGATTTTTGCTTCCCTGAATGTAATTTGAATTGGGTTTCAGTAATTCGGCTGCATAACATTGGAATGGCTATAGGAGGGTGCTTGTATAGTTTCAAAAGTCAAAACTTTAGGGATGCTTTTGTAGAAATTAACAATTGCGTATGCTTAAAACTTAATCACTTGAACACAAAATTTCACCTACTGCCTATTTATCTCAATTAAAACGCATGGAATAACAACTCTACCGCTCTTGATGATTTATTGAATACAGCTGACCTAGAAAATGTTATGCTAATCGGGGACGTCAATGCTCGAATGGGAGATTGTCGCATAAGCTCTACTGTACTGCCTAAAGGTACAAACATTCTTCTTGGAAAACGAGAATCAAAAGACAAAATAACGAATGGAAATGGTCACCTGTTTTGGGTGTCGCACAAGTCTTTTGCAAATGGCGTCTTATGTCATTGTGACTTTGACATTTGTGAAAACAGCAGAATACCATGGAACGCTGTGGCTGCAGATGTCCAAGAGGACCCTCAAACATCAACCAGACGACGGGTCCCCAATTGGGCATCAATTGAGGGTATTTACAATGAATTTTTGTGCCTGCAGACCGCTAATCGTGTGTAAATTACAGCCTAGCTCTCCTAAACCTCGACCACGATGAGGATGATTTTCCATTGAAAATCATCATGAGCGACGAGGCGCATTCACGTTCACGTATACGGATACGTGAATAAGCAAAATTATCATTTGTAGGGCACTGAAAATCTGTGTCTAATGCACGAAGAGCCATTACATCCTGTCAAAGTCACTGTTTGGTGCGGCGTTTACGGAGGAAAGGTGATTGGCCCATATTTTTTCGAGGACGGCATCGGCAATGCTGTTACTGTGTATTACAGAACTGTTTGTTTGGAGAACATGTGTTTCCAACCGCACACATAGGACGAACGACAGTGGACATTTGCACTAGCCCGCAAGATCGTCCGATTTGCCTGTTCCAGACTTCTTTCTTTAGAGTTTTTTGATGTCTACGAACGAGCCACAGACCTTGGCGGCCCTAAAAAAGGTCATCCGACAAGAAGTGCGGAATTTATCTGATTCAAACGTAGCAAAGTATTCAATTCGTAGAATCTTTGATAAATGACAAACTATTAGCTCGTCAAATAAAAATGAGCGAACTTCAATTGGCTTTGCATGACGCGCTTAACAGAAAAGCCCCAGCTATCGGGCATCCCAAATTAATTTTACAAATATGCTCCGCCTGATTTCCTAGATCTCATGCTTGTTAACTTCAAGCATATTTTCGAAACTGAGTACGTACAACAGTCATTTAAGGATACTCTTGTCTTTCCGATTTTTAAAAATGAGATGTCAGTCTTCCAAACAACTAAAGAGGATCTTTTGTGGAGAGGTGCCATGTTTCTAAACTAATAATGTAATAATAATCAAATTATAAATTTTGTAAATGTAATAATCAGGGAGACGGCAATGCTATAGCCTTTTGTTTATTATTTATTTTATTGCAATAGAAACTTTTGCACTATATCGAAAATTGTATTAAAATCCCAATAGAGATAGAGATCTTAATGCCAAATTCTCTGCTGCATCGACCATCCCATGTTGTCGGCAAGTTAGTGAAGATGAGGAGGCAGCCATAAACCCGCTGCTAACTCCCGATATAACTTCTAATTTTGGGTTTAATAGAGTCTATCCGCTGGACGTCCTCAAAACTGTCTTTCCTGTTAAAGCAGAAGGAATAAGTTTGGATTGCATGCATCCAAAATTTCTCAAAATCATTATCTGCGAAGTATTGTTTCCCCTGATATACATTTTCGACAACATTCTGTCCTACTCAACTTATCCGAAATCATGGAAGGCTTCGAAAATAGTTCCTGTTTTAAAAAGCACAGTCGCCAAGGATAAAGAATATCGCCCCATTTTCATACTTCCGTTCTTCTCCAAAGTGTTTGAGAAGCTAATGAGCTCTCAAATATTTTCATACCTGAACCAATTCCATCTTATATCACAATTTTAATCAGGCTTCAGAATACAACATAGCTGCACCACTGTACTGTTGAATCTGGTTGACGAGTTTCGCTCTGCGATGGATCGAGCGCACATCACTTCGCTGGTTCTGCTCGACTTCTCAAAAGATTTTGACACTGTTCCGCATGAAATTCTTATGCTTAAACTCGAACACTACTTCAACTTTGATGTAACTGCCATAAAGCTTATAAGAAGTTACCTTTCGAATCGCAATCATGCTGTGTTTGCTAACGGTAGTATGTCGGATTTTCTTGAATTGAAGGCTGGTGTCCCACAGGGATCTATTATGGGACCATTACTTTTCTCTCTTTTCAACAACGATATACCTTCAATCCTAAGAAATTGTAAAGTTCAGATGTATGCCGATGATTTCCAATTATATATCAGCTACCCTCTCGGATTGATCAAAGATGCTACTTAAATCTGGTAAATGCCAAGCTATCGCCATCAGCCGTACCAACTTAGACATATTCTGCCTTCCCCATATCGAAATAAACGGTTGTCGTGTAGAGTATTTTCAGAGGGTTTAAAATCTAGGCTTGAACTTCAATCAGAATCTAACCTGTGGACAAGGTTTATGGCAGTCTACGCGCATTGTACCAATCTGGATTCTGTCTCCCAACCAGAGTGAAAGCGACGAAATTGAGAGTGGTATTCAATAGTGCTGTGACTCGACGCCGAACAACCAGGTTTCCGCTTTGGATCCTCCTGTGTCGACCACATCAACACCCTGCGAATCATCATTTGATAGTGTCAATCGAGAATTTATTTGGCGTGCCTTGCGCAGGAGAGGCATTGCGGATAAATTAATAGCAATTATCAAGGCTACATATGATGGGTCCACATGTCACGTTTTGCACAGAGGAAGGCTGAGGAAGGCTGAGGAAAGCTGCATACTTTCACCAATACTGTTTTTATTGGTGATTAGCGATGTGCTGAATGCGGCCTTATCAGCAGGAAATGGAGGAATTCGATGGACTTGCACATCTGAACTCAAGCACTTCGACTACGCCGACGATGTATGCCTACTGTCTCACAGAATAATGGATCTTCACCAGATGACAGCAAATGTGGAGAGGGAAGCAGACGTCGTTGGGCTGAAATTTAACTCGCAAAAACAAAAATGATTAGCCTAGGACCAAACTCATCAACTCATATATGCATTGCTGGACAAACGGTTGAGAGAGTAAAGAGTTTCCAATACCTTGGAAGTATTGTCTCAACCGATGGCGGAACCGAACTGGATATAGCCAGCCGAATAGGTAAAGCAAAATCTGCGTTTGGGATGCTATCCATAGTTTGGCGAAATAATGCAATTAGCTTAAACACCAAGCTACGACTGTTCCGTTCCAACGTTGAATCCGTGCTACTGTATGGATGTGGTACCTGGAGAGTGACCGACACTATCACTAAGAAGCTGCGAACGTTTGTCAATAGGTGTCTACGCTACATCTTAAGGATATTCTGGCCAAACCGTATCTCTAACGAACAGCTTTATCAGAGAACGGGCCATGAATTTATAGGCACAACCATACGACGATGAAAGTGGCAGTGGATCGGTCACACTCTCCGAAAGGGTGACAGGTCCATAGCTAACCAAGCGATGCAATGGAATCCGCTTGCCCAGGATGGCAGGATACGCGGCGGTCCTAGGAGTACGTGGCGCAGAACAGTTGAGAAGGAAGCACGACAACTGGGAAAGAGTTGGGGAGAGCTGAGGCACATTTCCAGAAATCGCACACGATGGCGCGTAGGCGTTGTAGAGGCCCTAGGACCCACAAGAGGATACAGGACATAAGTTAATTTGTAAAATAAGTTAGTTTGTAAAAAATTTCCTTGGTATGGAGTTCCAAAATTATTTAGATTTTAATGTTCTAGTCTTTTTGTTCAAACTCAAGGAGAATAAAATGCCGGAGTATCTTTATCATACGAGTAGACTTCAGTTCGCTACCTCTGAAAGAATTCGAGCCTTAATTGTGCCAACTTTTCGATTTAACACGACCGAAAAACAATTTTTTGTGTACTCTGTACGACTTTGGAACTCTCTTCCAGCCAATATAAAAAGATTTCAAGGAATCGGTGACTTCACGAGAAGGGTCAGACAGCATTTGACTACATAAGAGCTAATGGTTTATCTTTTTGTTTAATTAGGGACTTTTTTTTTGATGTTGTTGTTAAAATACGTTTATTTATATTTTAGTTTTAAACTTATCATTTAAATTGATTAAAATGCCCACTGCTTAACTCTGCACAATTATGGATATTATATCTACGTGTATGATCAATTGAAAGAAATTGAAATTGAAATTAAAAATTGAAATTGAATCGTAAAGGTCAAGTTCCACTATCCATAACCCGTGCACTCGTATGAATTCGCAGAATTCCTCATATTCCGCAACCCGGATACAAAATAAACAAACAGGTCATTGCAAATCTTATCTTGGGAAAGGGGTAACCTGACGTAACGCAATAAATGGGGCAGCCCAGTTAGGCAGTTCTTTAACTATTTACAAGGCATGAAAAAGACATAAACAATTAAACTCTTGTGTCAAAATGCAAGAGCAGATGAATACGGGAAATGGGTTTGCCCTATAATTTACCCCGAAAGTCATTAAATTCATATTCTTTGCAAACCGAAACTGATCGCTTCCCATTAATGTTTATTGTTCTAAAGAAAACAAATGTGCTTACTACCCATTTCCTATAGAATTGGTGATCAAATATCGTTAAACTGGCAGAGGACCAACATGACTCATCGTACTCAGCCACCGATCGCGGTTCGAATTAGAAATATCGATCAATGTTAAAAACAGTTGTTGGAGGAATTCGGTTGGGTCTGCTTGCTTTCGGTATTGGAGGGGCAACAATTTCCTGGTGCAAAGTGATTCAATTGAAAGTGTGACACGACACTGATAAATCAAATTTAAGTGAAATTAAAAGTGATTAACCATATTGTAATAAAAAGTGAGTGTTGAACTTTTTAATTAGTTATCGAATAATTAAATAAGTAAATAATAGCCTCTAGTGCTTGTATGTGTAATAGAAATCAGTCCATATTGGTAAGTCTACCCAATTGAATTCACTTACCCTTGACAATGGGAGGTTTAACTGTGAATGTACATACTCGTAACGTGTGATTGTTTGCTACCACATAGAATCTCGATATTGTCCTTAAATAATTCAGTATTAGGCTTGGCCAGTGAATAACGCAATAGGTTGCTACAAGGCGAATACCATATCGATTCAGGCAAAAGGATTACATTTCATATTTTTAACTTCTTTTTCAGTTCCCAGCTGTTTTTGAACCACAAAATAATTTTTTTAACTGAAGTTTAAGCGAACTTTTTACAGGGCTATTCATTTTGTGTAAAGATTTCAATGAAATTTTCTTACTGTTTTAAGTTTTGGACTATGCCATTATCTATGGAATACAACGTAGGTTAAATAGCCGCCATGGGAGTTTTTGCAAACTTCGGTTCTTGTGATGTAATTTTCGATGACTTCTCAGGCACATTTCTGGCTGTATTACGGGCATTACTTCACGGATGTGGGTTAAGTGCTCTAAAGTTTGGGGATTGTCTGCATAAATATAAGTTTTAGCATAGCCCCACAAGAGAAAAATCCAACTCGGTCAGATCAGACGATCTTAGTGGCCAATTGATATCAAATTGAACCAAATTTACCTGTGTTGTGGGGCTCGGTCCTGTTGGTTTTACATATCGTCCACATCTATATCTTCAATCTCAGCCCAAAAAAAAGCTGGTTATCATTCGATCATAACGCAGACAATTCACCGTAATAGTGGCGCCTTCATCGTTTTCAAAAAATAAGACCCGATCACGCCGCCCGTCCACAGCGCGCTCCAAACTGTCACCCGTGGTGGATGCAATGGCCTTTAAACGATCACATTTTGATTCACAGAACCGAAAAATCGGCGCCAACTTGTTGTATACAGATATTACAGAACTATTGTTTTGTAGTAAGATGCAACAATTTGAATGCGTTAGGCGGTGGTTAAACTATCTACATTGTAAAATGGTAGGAACTGAATACCTGTCACTATGGATGACAGATGGATTTGACAGATGACATATAGCAGGGATGTGAAATCTCAACCTCGAGATGAATAACCCGATATATTCACTGCAATTTATCCGGAACCCTCGGCATATGAAGCATTTTCATGCTTTACCTTTACCTCTTCGTCGCCATTTTCAAAGAAATAACGCCGCTGGTCCACAGCGCGCAGCAAACTGTCACCCTTGGTGGATGCAATGGCCTCTCAAAGATCGCATTTCGATTCTTAGAACCCCAAATTCTGAAATTTTGTTTGTTTACGTAGCAGCCGCCGAGCGAGAAATGGGCATCGATGAAGATTTTGTTCCAAAAATCGGAGTCAGCTTTTTGATTTTCCAGCACCTAATCGGAGTATATGAGCGCCGTGGCTCGGTGGTTAAGTACGCGATCACTGAACGAGAGGTTCCAGGTTCGAATCCAAGAAAACAATAAAATAAAAAGCAAAAAAAAAAAAAAATTGTTACGGAACAAACATCCGAGAGTAAAACTGTCGTGAAAAGCTCCTCCTAATCGGAAAAAATGCCCTTCGGAGACGGCATAAAACTGTAGGTCCCAACCATTCGTAAGACGCACAGCACGAGTGGCTGCGAGAAGCTAGGCCAGGCCCTGTATTGGGCTGTTAAGGCAAAAATATTATATTATCGGAGTACATTCTGCGCATTCTGTGGTCATCAGGGTTTAGTTGTTGTGTAAGCCTTATAGGGCTGATGGAGTGGAATTAACAATTCCTTGTTTTCGGCCACTGGGACACTCGCAGCGGCTATGTTTTCAGTTGATCGACCAATACGATGATGCACAGGCCTTACGACAAACACTACCACTTTGTTCGAATTTGGTGATTCTGTTTAGAATTGTTTGCTCAGTTGGGCGATTATGACGACCATAATCTGTTATCGCGTATTACAGAACTGTTATTTTTGTAGTAAGATACAACAATTTTAATGCTGTGTTGATCGGTGGTTAAACGATCCATATTGTAAAATAGCACTACCTATTATGGATGACAGATGACATATGGCAGGGATCTGAAATCCCAACCACGAGATGAATAATTATACATTGACATAAAAATATCAACAGTTTAGCAAAAACTTATGTGTTTTATTTAAAGTTTAAAACCTCAAGTTTTTTTTTTGTTGGGGGGTTAGCTGGAAGGAAAAATCATCGAAGATATTGCAGAGCTAGTACGCGAGGGATGCTTCTGCAATAGTGAGGGACTTTAACCCAATCTAAAAAACTTCCCGGGGGGACAGACTTTCATCATCCCGAATGGGTTTGCATCTAGTCGTTCGACTAATCAGCAATTCATTTTTGAATTACTTGAAAAATAGAAAAGAAAAATCCGCCGTTTGTCGGATTTCAAAACTTTTTTGTTTGAAAATATACGTATTACGTAATTTTGTTGGTCTTACCCATCTTAGTCTCTTGATTACATTGTCAGTATTTAATAGTTCTGTCATTCATCTTCAACCATTTCAGTATTAAGATCTCTATGTAGATCAGCGTTGCGTATGTACCAAGGTGGATTAACTATGTTCCTTAGTATCTTATTTTGGAAGACTTGGACTTTTTGTAAATTTGTTAGGCATGTGCATGCCCACAACTGGAGCCCATAGGTCTATACTGAATTCAGAACCTGCTTGTATAGCAATAGCTTATTTTAGTTGGACAGGGATGAGTATCTCCCAATAAGCCAATACATTTTACTGTATCGCATGTTAAAGCACAGGACCCAATACACTGCCTTGTGGTACGCCCGCTTTAATTTCTCTTAATGTTGAGTAACCTCAAGTTGAATTACCCTTCAAATCCCCCTACTCCCCACACCTAGTGTCTGTGTGATGATTGCATGCATGTATGTATGTTGTATTGTATTGATATTATTAATAAAGATTTAGCGTTTGTGCGTGTTATTTTTGTTTAATTTCCTTCGTCTGAATATGATTGATTTGTTGATACAGATATCAGATACAATTAAATTATAGCAATAAGACTGATACATAATTGTTTTTCAGTAATTGTATACTTCAGGTATCGCGTACTTGTGCCATTAACAAATTAATACTGCTAAGGTAAGGGAGCTCAATGTAAGCGTAGTGTTTTTAAATAAAAAGTCACTACGCTTGCATTCAGCCACCTTCTCTTAATAAAGTAATATTCTACAATGCACTGTGATTTCATTATCCAATAATATTAAATGTAACCTTTAGATATTGTGACATATTTATATTTGTGACATATTTATATTCATTTATTTATTATTTATTTAAAGGATAAGATATTTTAATTAATTTTAAAGAAAGTAAAAAAATGTACATATACCCTATACAAAATGAAACTGTTCAGGCTTGATTACCGCAGGTATCTGAAGTATTGTTGAATTACTTGTAATACTTCGGTTATTTGCAGTAGTCCTACCTTAGTATAATCCCAGCTGCCAACGTTCTTACTTTGTATACTTTTTTATTCGTTTAACAAATAAACAAATTTCCAAGTGATGGCATAGCGTTTCCTCGTATTTAATTCTGCAAATGGGGATAATTACAAAAAAACATCGGACTACTACTTCATCCGATTTTGATGATTTTCTGACGTACCTGCTATTTACACCTACAACAGTCTAAGCAAACGAACTAAATTTAATCGAAATCACTGTTTTTGAGGATTTTTAAAACCCGAGTTCTTACCAACACTTAATTCAATTTGAATTATTTAAAGCGTTTAGGCGAGACCTTAGGCGCTTCAAAAAGAACGGACACACAAAAATACACGGAACCAAAATAATTCGGATACTGTTTTACGTCAAGCATCGAAAACAAGATAAAAGCTTCTCTAAGGTAATCTTCAGTCAAAAAATCGTAAATTTATAAACCATCAATTACTGTCAAACATTTGAATGTATTTATTTACATATCCTTTAGATGAGAGTCAGGCAACTGCGGCTTCTTTAAGGGGTCTATTATACAGTTCCGTTAAAATATTTTCTAGGATATTTTTTACATTACAGAGGATGTCAGAAAGTAAAGGATCTACTCAGAGTGGATGCAAGATTTTTCTTCTCTCCGAGAGTTATCTTTCTGCGACGGAGGAGGACTGGACATTCCTTAAGGAAGTGAAGAGGTCTTTCGTATTCCTCAAGGCGAAATTTGTGTAGTAGACCACTAAATATTGCGTTTAAGACTTCCAGGTTTTTTTTCTCAAGATTCAACAGATGGTTGGTTTTTTTTTAGAATTTCGGGAAGAAATGTCTAGAGCAGGCTCGACCCAGATTTAGTAAGTTAGTTAAGCCTTATTGGCTTACATTCCACATAAATTGGTAGCATATGAAAGAAATTTAAGGCAAAATACTTTGCCGGGTTCTCCGTGAACAATGCTGGATAAAACCTTGAAACAGTAGAAGAGAATCCGCGTGAGATGAACAAGGTTAACATATTTAAGCTAAATGGCCCATCCATCTGTTGACTGCTATTAAACGGTGACTCTTGAGTCATGACTCCTTCCTCTATTTTCTTTTGAACTTCATTCTGTGAGGTTCGTGCGATTACACGTTGACTCTTTTCCATATCTCTAATTTGACAACTATTTTTTTTTTTTTTTTTTCGGTTGTGAATCGTTTAGAGCTCTCTAAAACTCTAAAGTCAATTTCCCTCGACCAATAAATTTCTTCCGTCATTGTTTGTCGACTGCCCTCGACAAAAAATAAAGTAAAAGAAAAAAAAAACGAACAAGGAGAAGGAGAAACGTCAAAAAAGAAGCATCGAAAGCATTCTACCCACGACTCACCGGGTTGCTGTTTTGCTATCTCATTTGTTTTCTCTTTTGCACTTGTGTAATTTCAAAAGAGTCATGACTGAAGAGTGACCGTGTAATAACAGACTTAACCATTTAATATTTTTCAAAGTTGTTAGCTTTATTGAAATCAGTACTCTTTCCGATTATTTATGGAAAATAATTTCATTTAAATGGCAGCCACGGTTGGCTTGGCTTCGATGGTTCGGGGCTCTATTTCAAGAATAACTCGATCAATATTGTGCTACGCAGGAGACCGATTGTTTAACGGCTTGTGTAGCACGTAGCGCCATCTTGCTGAAACCAGAGATTATTCAAGTTAATTTCCTCAGTTCCTGTTAAAAAAAAGGCAGTTGGACCAAATAAGGAAATAATCCGATGTCTTTATGCATAAATCGCATTTGAATATAACGAACTTTCTTCACAAACTTATCACGTGCATTATTTCGTACTAAATTTCCTTTCAAAATTCGCACTGTTTCGGCAACAGAGCATTGACTGGAAATAAGTTTCAATATTTCCCAACCTTGTTCAAGCTTAAACAGATTCATTTCGTACGGCGGATATATGATATTGTGTTTCTGTCTATTTTTTGAGCGCGAAAAAGCTGCCAGTGTCAAAGTAACATGTAAATTAAAAAGAAACCAGCAGATGGCGCACCCTTTATTATTTTCTTCTTCTTTCCTTTACGGCGAAGTTATGATCCGGAGTAGAAGGATCACAACCCTCCCACTTTACTGCATCCCTACTGGTCCGCCTGTGGAGTTTGCCGGTTTGACCTCAGGAAGTATCGGCAGGCTTCCCGGTTTCGGATCACTTCGTCACTGAGTCCAATCAAATTCTGGTGTTTTTGCATTTGTGTGATCCAGTTGTTTTTTGCGCGATTGTTTGCCTTTATGAAAGGGTTCGAAGGATGTCTCCTTTTAACATGGCAATACCAACTGAGCCGGTTCCTCGAGATCTCAGATATTTGAAATTTTCGCACTTGGGAAGCACTTTTCCATTCAATTAAATGTCTGGAATGGGCTCATGTAGATCAGAGAACGAGCAGCACCCATTCTCTGTCTTTTTTGAACTAATACGATACCCATTTCCCTCCAAAACATCCATACATCAAGGGCTCATTGCAGGGACATTAGATCTTCACTTATAATAGCTCCATCGTCGGCAAAGAATAACTGATCGACTTTGGGGTCTGTCACTTTTCCTTCAAGCAGATAATCAATGACTGCAATAAATAGCAAAGGAATGAGGACGCTTCCCTGGTGTACACCGACTTTGATTGAGAACTCTTCGATGACTCCTGCGGGACATCTTACTTTTGTCCTTGAAGGTATCTCGTCTGGCCCAACCGCTTTTCTTTTTTTCGACTGTAATGTCGGAAAGTATACCCGGGAAACTGTTCGTTCAGAAGTCTTTCACAATACTATCGCCATCTGTGGAAAATTTGGTCGTCTTCCACAAGAAGCTGGCCTTGAGCATTGTTAATCAACTTTGGGGAACGAATCTCCTGACCTTTTGTTCTCTCTGGGCGGCTATTTTGAAGGTAGTTGTTCCCTTATTCAAGTTGGGAAAATCCGTTCTAAGTGTACGAGACAATATCTGGAGATTGAGAGCCAAGCTTCATGAGATAATGGTCTAAAAGCTATGGGATAGTACTTAAAACTTTAAACTTCCCTTAACGATCCTGATAAAGGAGGTGTTTTTTGTGGCTTTAGAGACAGATCAGACTTCATTTGATCTTCTCCGGTTATCACAGAAAGGTTCGGAGGGCTAGATGTAGTGCCCTTGACTAACAAGTCAGCGGTTTCAATTCCACTACAGCTGGAATAAGCCGGAATACGGGAGACAATGACTATGTTTTCCTCCATTTCAGAGAGTATTTCATTATAAAAAAGTCATTTCGTTCTTTTCAAAATTTCTGTTTAGAACTTCAGTCTTATGAAAGATTCCTTGCTTTATCTCCATAGGTTTGGCAATTAATAGCTATCATCCAATCCAAAAAAATATACGCCTAAAGTACAGCTTTTTCTTCAAAACATTTGTTTTCCCTGCCTTAACTACTCAATCAGATTACTGTAACTATTGAATAAACCAGGACATCCCACACATGCTACGGCCGCATAGATTATTCACAAATTCTGACACCGTTTTTTGTCCTCTTCATTCCATTCTATTTCCAAATAAAATGATAAATTGAATAGACATCGATCTATCCCATTGTATCCCTCCAAATAGATACTAAATAATAATGGTCCTTCAGCCACACCCTGCATCTATCAAGCTGTCATTCATCAATCAGCAATGGAATTTTAAATACGTTTTGATAAAACTGTCATTGAGCTTGTCTGCTTGGTTTTACGTTCAATTTAAATTGATTAGCTAATGAACTCGAGATAAGGAATTTTGCAAAAGAAAAGTCGAACAATTGTTTGACGTCATCTTCCCATCATCGTCATTATTCTAATGCACTGCTTTGCTATCATCTCGATTATCATCTTCATCGTCTCTCTAACCACTTTCTCACCACAAAGTCAACAGGATGTGAAGGGAAAAATCCTAAAGAGATTAATCCATCATTATTTGTATTCTTTGAACCTTGAACACAAAGATATTTCCATTAAAGTCCTTTCTCTTGTTCTCTGGCGGGGCTCTTTCACTTCTTCTGGTTCTTCTCCTTCTTAATCATGATGGAAAAGTTCGTTCTACCTATAGATAAAGTGCGAGAGAGAGCTGAGCCTGAGAAAAAAAATAAAGAATTCCTCTACACCCGGCAGGACAAAAGGACACTCTTTCATCACTGTCAAAATTACAATACCATTAAACTCCCAGGATATGCCGCGTTTTCTGTGCTTTTTTTTTTTTGTGTGCATCAGTCTTTCATCCACACTTTCTCAATCCTTTGATTGGAATGTCTGATGATCCTAGTGATGGAAAGAAAAGGTCCACGAAGGGACAATGCAGTAAATCATGACATCCTGAGTGACAGAAGCGATTGTCCACAATATTCAACCACTTTCCATTTGCAGCTTTAATCCTTAGGCTGGCTGGTGTCATCCCCTTTAAAGGAGACATCAAATTTGTTTCAATAACAACATCCTAAGGGTGTTTCGCCTCTTCAATTCGGTCGGGTCGTATCGTAACGACTTTCGATAGTCCTCTTTGACTTTTGTGCGGTTGCTGATGTATTTCCAAGGGCTCGGATTTGTTACCTCCAAAGGTAATAACAGAAAATGTCCGCCACCATCGAGTGGAATTACTTTTCAACTTCGAATGTCAACTGTTGTTTGGGAAGTAATAAAAACGTTTCCCGCTGGGTGGACACCACCAGCGCAAGGATAAACCTTCCCTTTGGGACCGAGACCAACGATATTCTGCGTATTCTCAAGCCTAGTAATACTTTCTTTTTTTTTGTTGTCCTTCTTCTGTGTTTTTCTTGGGGCAATAAAAAAGCCAAAATTAAGACAGTGAAAAAGTTTGCCTTCCCTTCTCTTCTGTCAAGGCAGAGTCAGCAGAGTCCTTTTTCGCCGTCGCCATCGCCATCGCCGACCGATAGCGAATTTTATTTTTGTTTTGGAAAATTTCTCAATTATATTTTTTATTTCACTTTTTCATCATTTTATTTACTTTTGTTGTTTATTGTTTTGAAAGTGGAAGTTTTATTGGAAGATATTTCGCTTGTGCTCGTCGTGGTCCGGTTTTATTTCGTTGTGACTTCTTTCTTTTTTTTTTTTTGTTCGGAGTTACTAGTGAAGAGGCGAGGAGCGGAAAGTGGCTGGCAAAACGACGATGAAAGGAAAAGGGAGCAGGCTTTCGGTTTGGTTTTTATTTCGACTGTTAGTGAGGAAATGATTTAAACACTTGCAAATTGTTGAAAATTGGTTTTTAATTTTATTGGGTGTGAAGATACTTTTTTGGCAGTTTTGCTTTGAGTTATTGGTTCCGGTTGGAGGAAGAACACCAACCGACTCGGCGAGTACAAAACGAACAAGGAGGCTTTGTTGTTATGAATGTTTGCACGAATTTAGTAAGTCGAAGGATGTGTAAACGCTTGAATTTGATTTCAGAAATAAATGGGGTCTGAATTAAAGAGATAATGGAGGAATGTAATTTATTCCTTAATGGATATCTTTTTCATTCTCTGTTCGGTTCTCAAAGCCGTTGAAGTTACACTTCTTTTTGGTTCAATGTAAATATCCAAAAAATACTTGGTACTACATTAATCCTGCGAACTTGACCTGATAGTCACAGACCTACAACAGCAAAGATGTAAAGCTACAAATGCAAGCTAAAAAAAAATTAGAAATTAAGTCACCAAAAAAAGAAGTGGAGACGAAAACGAACAAACCATCGAACCAGACTTAAATTTAAATACCTGCCGCAATATTCTTGTAAACAATATGAAGGAATTCTAAGTCAATTAGTTAAGGATTCCTGAGACTGAAGGACAAACCAACCACAACAATTTTCGATCCCAAATTTACGAAAAATTGAGCATCCTTGACATTTGGGGAAACTTTTCGTTCAATAGAGCCTAATTTGCCTGTATTATGTGGCACGTAGCCCTGTCATGTTGGAACCACATGTCGCTCACATCAATGTCTTCAATCCCAGGCCAAAAAAAATTGGTCATCAATTTCGTTGTTTGAAAAAATACGGCCCGATCACGCCGCCGGTGGTGATTGCAATGGACTCTCAGCAATCACATTCTGTATTCTCAGAACCCAAAATTTCTCAATTCTGTTTGGTTATGTAGCCACGGAGCGATTAAAATTTTTAAGGGGAGGAATGTTCGAATGAATCTATGGATTTCACAATGACTCCATTACGAGTACCTATTAGTTTTAACGCGCTATTCTGTACCCTGTCTAGAATGTGCAGAATGGTCTTGGGTTCGAGCTTTGGGTGTATGAATGCCTGACATCGGTTGACCAGATAAGAACGATAGGAAAATAAATTTAAAGAAAACAACAACGGTGTGAGATATCAAATTGATTCTATCTTTATTTTGAAGCTACATTCATGCCATTATATAACGAATAACACATCATTTAAATGGCTGCCTCGGTTTCGCTGCCAGTACTTCAAGCGGTCGGTCCAATTTTTGATGACTCGGTCCAATATGTGCGGCGTTATTCCGCAAATAGCGTCTCGAATGTTGGCCTCCAGCTCATCCAAAGTGGTAGACTAAGGACTTAACGTAGCCCCAGAGAATATAATCGAGGGGTGTCAAGTCGCATGATCGCGGCGGATCTAAAATTCGGGTTGATCTCGTGCATTGAGACCACCACCTCAGCGTCTTCGGTTACGATATAACCCTTACAGGTATAAACAAGGCCTTAAGTAGTGCTTCAATGATCATCTTCAGTCTTTTGTCAAAATTGTTTCAACAAATAGCATTTCATTACTACGACAAGTTGGAAGCTTAATCTTGGTATCACACACATTGCACACTGTTTCTATATTACGCTACCGTCGGTCAATTATAAGACTTACTTGGGGTTCTTCGATACAGCCTGGAAATTTGTTGATCGCCCATTAACTATTGCCAATACTTTCCTCTATGTGGTTGAGTAACTTTGCTCCGCTGAGTTCAGAAGTCGGCTACTGTCCTCCACTTGGTGCTCATTAGGGTCCTTACTAGAACAGCTCCCAACGCATGATAGCATTGTCGCAAAATTTATGCCGTCATTAAAAGCAATTTAGGTTTGACCTTTGGGTGAGACTGCTTCATGGTTTTACAAACTTGACAAACATCAGACTATATACCCAAAACATGTTTTAAGGAACTCCTCTTGGTGATACAGTTCTTCTACATTACATTAAAAAATGTACCAAGTGATTCATTTATGGACAGCAGAGATAACACTTTGTCAGCTCGATTTTCTAAGAACCTAAGAACCTTATCCAAATTATGTAAGTGGTCTTCTCAAATGTTAACAAACGACAGTGATGTCTTCAAGGTAAACTTAAATATCTGTGCCACCCAAACCATACCAAATTTGGTGTATTAGTGGTTTTGAAGTGACTGTGGTCTTCCACATCTCAAACGACACACCTACGGTTGAATCAGAATGTTCCAAACGGTGTAATGGAAGCAGGTTGTTCATTTTACGAGAAGGAGGTTCTTGACCGGTCTGACTCAGCCAGTGATAAAGGGCATCACTATCCAGATCTCCAATGAAGCCAAATATTTAGGAGTAATCCTTGATAAAAAAAAAAATCCCTTGGTCAAAATATGTCGAGTCGAAGACTGCTAAGGCACTCTCAGTTTTCTGGCAGTGTAAGGGTGCATTTGGCACGATATGGGGCTTATCACCAAAAAAGGTTCCCTAGATCCATATGGCTTGGCTACGATACAGATATAAACAAGGCTTGGCTACGATAAAAACTTTCCTAGCATATGCGTCGATTGTCTGGTGAAAGGTGCTCTCGCTTAAATATGTGACTGCCTTGTGCAATAAACTCCAAAGAACAGCTTGTCTCGTCTGCATAGGAGCTTTTCCGAGTACGCCTGACTCTGCTCTAGATGCACTGCTCAATCTACCTCCTTTTGATACCTATATCATAGGCTGTACACTCAAAGCAATCTATCGTCTTAGGTGACTTTTGGTACAACCCACATTGAACTTTTGATGACCTTGCGCGACACTTATCCTACGACGCAATGACAGAACTTCGGTTTTTGCGTAAATTTAAAGTAGACTTCCCTTGCGTTCAGGACTGGTTTCGACCAGAATCTAACCCAGGGAGGAATTGTAGCCGAATCTTCACGGATGACTCCAAAACCAGTCAGGGGTCCGGTGCTGGTGTCTTCTTGGAGGACGACAATATCAGGCTGCACTTTCTATTAGGCAAATATGCGTCTGTATTCCAAACGGAGACTTATGCAATCCTAATGGCCATGAACTATTTTGTAAGGAATAGTTGGAAGGGTCGGAGTATTTCCATCTGTAGTTACAGTCCAGCTGAGCTTGCCCTTTACCTACTTGTAAGGTAGTCCTAGAATATAAGAACTCTCTGAATTCAGTATGTGATTCTTGGGTCCCAGACCACACTGGAATTATGGGGAATGAGATCTCCGATGAAATTGCAAGGTAAGGCTTAGAGGAGATTTTCTTATGACCCGAATCTTCGTTGGGTCTTTCTGCGTCCTCGGCCAGGGCCTCTATTGACGATTGGGTTTCTTATAAACATAATCGTGTGTGGCACGGTTCTACAGGATGCTCTCGGATGTCTGCAAGAAATCTGCGGCATTCTTGCTGTCCCTCAGCAGAAAAGATTGCAAACAACTTATCAGCGTTCTCACGGAGCACTTTGATTTTGCTAAACACCTCAGTGTGGAAGGCTTAAGTGATACAACAGTTTGCGACGCCTGTGGAGATGGCGACGACTGTGATTGTTCTGCTTTTGCTGATCGGCGCTGATGTACTGAGTGCTGATACCATAAGCTGCTCATTACTGAAACGTTTAATCAGTTTTCTCCGGAAGACGAGGAAATTCCATTAAAATAGGTAAAACAGGATTTGCTTCTTGGTAGTACAATGTACCAGTGGCATCTGTGTGCTTTAGTGCAGCGTAGGAGGTTGATGGTCATTTATGTCGACAATTTTCGCAATATGCAATATGTTTTAGGTGTTAAACTGTCTAAAGTCAACACAGACTCTGACGCTGCCTTTCTTTTTGGGTACCATCACCATTGATGAGGACTATAGTGACTCACACGGCTCCAGGCCGAAGTGCGCTATGCAGGCAAGGCAACTGTTTGATGCGATCTCGTCTGGATGTTATAGACCACAATTATAACTGCTAACTCATTCTCCCTTTCCAGCCTTAAGATCTGTTATTCTAACAAGCACATATATCCAGTCTTTCGCTTCCCACCATACCTTTCTCGTGAAGAGAAGCGTGAAGGACTACAAATTCTGTACCCTTAACCCATATTTACATCTGTAATTCTGAATCTCTTCCTACCCTAGATACTCGTATTAAATTCTTCGTCCACTCCTTGTGTCATGAGAGTTGTGAAAATCCTTTAAGAGATCCTCCACAAAAATGCAAGGATAAATCAAAAAAAAAAAAAAAAAAAAACAGAAAATATATATAAGAACATTACACCAAGGACACTAAGCAATTGTCCATCATATTTTAAGTTTAACTATGCGGAAAATAGTTTAACAAAACTCAGGCCAATGAAAAGACAACACAACAGGGCGACCAACTGCCATTTAATTTCAACAAAGCGCCGCAATCCACCCCCATGTGGCCTCCTACTCAACCATCATCATCATCATGGCCCTGCACTCACACTGGCAAGGAGCAAGGCAATCGACCGACAGACCACTGGTGCCGCTCGCCGAACACCGCTGTTACTTGAGCGGAAGAATTATCTACTCTTTCGGTCCAAGTACCATTGAAGGTTCTGTACTGTTGCTGTTTCTGCCACCAGCCACCAGCAGTGTCCTTGGAAAAGAAAGTAAATGTCGTGCCAGCAGAAAGAATTGGTGTAATCCTCTCGCTTTCTTCACTTACACCGCACTGTCTGTCGGTTAGCTCCACCAGTTCCAATTCTGCTGCTTCTTTTGGTTTATTCATAGTGTTTTCTTGAAAACACGTAAAATGTCCTCTTTGTCGGTTGAACAATGAGCGAGATGTTGGTTTAGCGTTACAACAGTCCTACAGAGTGTGCATTCAGTATCTTTAGCCTTCCTGCTGAGGCTGATTTTGTTGTCCTGTTTTTTTTTTTTTTTTTTCTCCGTTTCCTTTTCCTTTTCTCATCCCATCGTCTGCTCATCTCGTCTTACCAAGAAAACGAGAGGAAGCTTTTCGAAAAAAAAAAATAGCTTCACTTCCAATAATGAAACTTTATGTTGAACCACAGGAAGCACCGGGAATTTACTTTGTCAAATTCACTCAACCAAGGAAAAATATCGCCAAAGAGAGTGGGTGAAACTTAAGTCCTACTACCGGTGGCCACCACCTGCTGTTTCATAAGGATAACAACTGACGGTAGCAATTTTTTTCGAGAGATAATTTGTGTTTAATAAAAATGATATTAAGTGAGAGAGTTTGGTAACACTTTTTTTTCATCTTCATCGAATTCATAAGGTAACCAATTGCAGTTAAATTGAAGAGTTTGGTTTGGATAAAGTCTTCCAATGCATGGCTTACAGTAAAATTGGGTGATTACCCCGACTGTACCCCGGGCCATAAAAATGTGCTACGAGGTGTCAATAATAATGTTACTACGAAACCGTGAGAGAGAACTGAATTTGCTGTAAAGTTGAACGAGCAAACCGGTTAGCTTTTACAGATTCATGGTAATAATACTATCAGATCTCATAAGAATTCAAAATAATCTATCTGAGTCTGTAGCGACAGCCAGGTCCAGCTCAGTCCTTTAATCACACTGAAAATAGTTCGAAAATGCAATAGCTCTCTGAATTCGGCCGCAAAGCTGAAAACAGTGAGTCTTGTTTGGATGTCTGATAAACTTGCTAAACAATGTATGGAAGAGAACTTTAGAGTCTTGAACCTGCCTTGGGTCTTCCTATGGCCTCAGTCAGCGCTTCCATTGACAGTTGAGTTGCAGGGTGTAGATAGACTAAACGAATGTTCCCAAACGTCTGCAAGAAATGTGCGGCAGACTGCAGACAACATTTCACTTTTGCCAAGCATCATAATGTGGTTGGTTTAAGCGACACCACCATCTGCGAAATCTGTGGAGAGGGCAGCGATACTGCTTAACATTTCATCTGCGATTGTCCTGCCTATGCTCGTTGATATTCTAAGCCCCTCATCACTAAATATCTTACTCCTCGTTCTACGAAAGACGAAGAAATTTCATCGGCAGGGGGTTGCTGTCTGGTAGTACAATGTACCGTTATCGAGTCTGAGTGCTTCAGTGGAGTTTGTCCCACCCCGACAAAAAATAACATCAATTTATATCGGAAAAACAATCCACCTTGTCCAAGGGTAAGATTGTGTATTCGAAACATAGACCGGTCTAAATCGCCTTTGCTGTCTAAACAACGATTTTCTCTAAAATAAATAAAACTTTCACAACAAAGTTAGACTTAGTCGGTCTTAGTCGCGATTTTCATGACTTTCACCTGTCTAAAATAAGAAAAAAAAATTAGATTTCAGTCTCCTTTATTTTTTACAAAAGTAGAACTAAGCTTAGCCATATGAAAGTCTTACTGTCGAAAGTAATACTTTGAACTCAAACTTAGTAGCGACTATCAATCTCGCCCTAAGACCTAGTGAGCATTTTTCAAAAAGCATTTTATTGTTGCAGCAGCTTTCTAAATATTAGTATGTTGGGTCACAATACGCCTCTAAATGATTCAAAATAAGCAGTAAAATTAAACCATAGCCCCAAGGTAACACTTCTAGGAACAATCTATTTCGTAATATGTTATGTGAATCATTACCAGACGTTTTGATAGCGTCTGAGGGGTTGCCAGATGACCTTTTTTTTAAGATGTTTAACTGGTCATTCATATTTGCTATCACATCTTTGCTATGCAAAGAGTATCGATTATTTGCTGCCACGCCTATTTTCCAATAAGATGGAAACTTAAGATATATCGCAATCTCGACAAATTTGATTTAAAACGAAAAAAAATATCTTACCAAAATATTTAAATGTTTGTGTACTCTACAACTCTCCCGTAAAATGTGTATATACACGCCCACTTTTTTTGTATCGAAAATGCTTTTTCGATAAATTTGTTTAAAATCATTAAATTAAATGTCTCGACAGAAATATAATGATTATATTCACGCCCTCTTTTTGGGGGCGTTTTCTTTAAAAAAATTGTTTGATTTCAGGCAGCAAAGAACGGTGGTGGTAAACAGCTTTCTTAATAGATTTAATTTTAATACATAAATGGAATCAGTCACGCCGACTTTTGTTGATCAGAATCTTTTCCAATAAATTCTTCTTCTTCTTATGTCCTCTGAGCTCTCTGGTGGGCCTATGCCTGCGCGCCATAGTGTTCGGAGTTCTGCAACGCGCTTGAGCTCCTTCCAAGTCATCCCCAACGATCTGAATACCTCCTCGACTGTCCTTCTCCATGTCTGCTTAGGGCGGCCCACTCGTTTTCCTGATTGAGTAAGTGGATTCCATTGAATGGCGTACTTCGCAATAGAACTGTCTTCGCGCTGTAAGGTGTGATCAATCCACTGCCACTTTCTTCTCCGTATTTTGATGTCTATTGGCTCCTGGCCCGTTATCGCGTGTAGTTGGTCATTCGAAATAAGATTCGGTCAGAAGATCTTTAAGATGTTGCGAAGACATCTATTTATGAAGGTTTGCGGCTTCCTTGTGACAGTTTTGGTCATTTTCCAGGTACTGTAAAGTAACACTGTTTCCACGTTTGATTGGAACAGTCTCAGCTTGATTTGTGTGCTGATTTTATACAGCATACCGAACGCGGCTTTTGCTTTAATAATTCTGCTGTCCACATCCAGTTCGGTTACACCATCATCTGAGGCCATACTTTCTAAATATAGAGAGCTACTTACTTTCTCAACTTGTTGTGTTGAGTGCTTAGGGCTTTTGTTTTTGCCGGGTTTTTTTTTTGAGCCCTACTTTGTTCGCCTCTGACTTCAATTTATGAATCATCTGATGCAGGTCCATTATCCTATGTGAGAGCAGGCAAACATCATCACCTTAGTAGTGTACTCGTAGTGCGAAATTATTCAATTGTTTTGCGTATAGCTGACTCATTTCATCGATTATGTTGACCGTGAAATTGGTGTAGCGCTCTACAAACATTTTTTGCTGAACACTGATTTTTGAAATAAATTTCCACAATTTGTAAACACAGCTCGGACGTAATTCTTTTCATGATGATTTACCAAACAATACTGAATAAAAAAATGGTGTCTGCTGTAAGATTAACTATAATCTGATAGAATCTGAGTGTTGCCACACTGAAAAAAAAAATAAAAAAAAACACTACAAATAAACATTTTTTTTTTCCATAACTTATTAGCATTTCGATTTTCTTTTCAAATTTGTTCTGAAATATCATAAATAGAATTCAAAGACAATACATTTTGTTTTTAAAAAAAAGTTAACTAGATTACATTTATGTAACAGAACGTTTAAAAGCAAATAAAAAAAATATTTTTTTTTTTAGGAAATGCCCCAAAAAAGTGGACGTGGACATTGCACAGAGCACATTATTATTCTGCTGCACGAGATTATTCGGCTGAGACAGTTTTTTCGATTTCAGACAAATTTATTGAATTAAGTAGTTTTTAAAAGAAAAAACGCCCTCAAAAAATGGGCGTGTATTTAAACATTGCAAATATTTTTTACTTATTTAATCCTGTAACTTTTTACCTTTCAGTGTAGGGTTATGGGTATGCGTTTATTGATGCACTCATTTACAGATACAATCTTTGCAAGTGTTTTTGTCTCGCGCATTAGTGTTACATCTGTCCAGTGAATCCCTCTATTTTTGACTGCCTCTCTCATCTCCTCGATTTTCGTTTCATAAACTTGTTTTACTAGTCAATCTTCATCCATTCTTGCTATGTGTCCAAGCTACCTCAGTTGACTTTGTTTAATACTTTCTTCGACCGGTATTAGGTATTACCGCGAAGGCTCTTCTGAACACCTTGTTTCTAATTATGTCCCATCTTGTCTTATCTCAGAAACCTCATTTTTTCTTTGTGATTTTGTGGTGGTCCAAGTCTCACTTTCGAAAGTTAGAACCGATTTCACCACCTTTTTAACTACTTCCACCCTAGTTTGTTCTGGGATTTCTCTTTTCCCTAGTATGCTATCCTATTTTTGTTATTCTTTCTTTTATTTCATCTTCCATGTTACCTTACCTACTCAGGGGCTGATTTTAGGCAAACGAACCAGCTGAAAGCTGCCAGACTTCACCTTCCATGATCACCAACTATAGAGCAACAATAAGATACACGAATTGACTTTGCTTAAATGCTTTGGGAAAAACGTTCGCCAGCTCTCCCTCTATTAATAGAACCAAATTTGCGCAAACAAAAAGGAATTGAAGCTTTTTTTTTAATTTAAAAATCCAAAGAACCCGAAATTTACCAAATTCAAATAATATAAGAAAACATGCTGGAAAGTTACAATCCGTCCAGAACGGATCGTATGATACCCTATCCCTTTTCTTCTAATTAGCGTAGCATTGCAGAATTTGTAAAACACATGCAATATCTTTCTATTCAGAAGATACTTTCAAGAATTTTAAGAGATTTTATCAGTAAGCTCTTGTTTCGACTTTTTCTTAGTAGAAAGTGGGCGTGGCTGCCAAAATTTTGTAATCAAAATTCACGGATTCTGATGAAATATTCAAAATAAGACTTAAGCATCACCGTAAATAGCTTTGAAAAGCAATACATGGTTTTTTTTAAAGAAAACGTCATCAAAAAATGGGCGCGGTCATATATAATGTACGAAATGTAGGGAAAGTCAACGTCTAAATATTTTGTGGTCGGCTTTGAAAAAGTTTTACTGTTTACTGCTTCGGATTCTAAAATGCCATGTTCCTAGTTCAAAATTTAAATCAAAAAAAGTGGTGACATGTGGACATGGACAATGGTCAACAACAAATGTATATACTTTTCGGGGTATGTCTTTATTTGATTCTATATTACAAACTATGTATCTCAATTGATGTACCCTAGATAGGGTATAACAATGTAAAGTTAGATAATTCTTTACTGCAAACTTCTTCTAGGTCCAAGTCCTTTGAAACTGCATCGTGCCGCAAAAAATGGGTACAAGTCAATCTCCAAATTATTACAATTATTGTAGGTACTGCTAAATTTTGGGTTAAGCAGAGAGAGTCACTTTTCATCACTCCTTAAACTGATTGAGTGACGAAAATGTAATTCTCTTTGTTTTCCCATAAAAATTTCAACGATATTCTAATATTAAATGAATGTAATCGCTACGATTGACGCTTCTAATACCGTGTTAACTAAGGTCTAATTAATGTGCTTGCATCTGATATTGCATACAATTTGACTTTTGTTAACATGTTATAGTAACAACGCAACTCTTTAACCAACTGAATTATTTATATTGTTTATATGCCATTTGAAACCATACTTCATTGATCAGGGTACCTCTGCTCCAACCTACACACCAAAATGTAATTTACTTAGTTGGTGGTGCATGCATATGTTGTATATGGACTTTAGGGCTTACGAAGACCATACGGAGATCTCTGACCAGAATGACAGATTTCGAAATAATAATGGAGACAATTTTGGGCACGACTGAGTATATAGCTACTCAAAACACCGGGGGACGAATTACCGCATCCGTTAATGGATGAATCGTCACATAATTTCCATTGTGTTGGAAGATCTATTAACAACGCAACGGAAATTGAATAACAAGTCATCTGTTCACTGATGCGGTGATACGCCCCAGACTTAGCTATGTATAACCAATTTAATCATTTGTAGCAATAGCGTAGGTAATTACGAGTAGTCCGACGCTAGTCGTCATAACTCTGGCCAGGATCCCTCACTCACATGGTACTATCACCCGGAGTTGGTTAAAAGTTTAAAAGTGTCACACTTTTCTTTACTTTTACTCTAACCTCCAAAACGTTTTTGGGTCTCCACTTTTTAAAAATATTACTTTGGACTTATCTGTGGAATAATAGAGTCCATTCCTTGTCCAAATGTCAACTTTCTACGTCTAACCGTCCAATAGTAATGGGGCTGTTACCGACAGACGGACAAACATCTAACTCTCACTATAAGTGTTCAGTCTTTCGATTTTGTTTCTCTTTACAAGTACTGGAACTCTGAAAAGAGAAATAATGAGTAACGGCACATAAAGGCTGATCCAGTTGGAGGTTACAATTTAAATCTGGCAACGCTGTGGTTCCGTCAAAAATAAGCAGCTGATATTTGATATCTGTGAACATTAGCCATTGACATTTGTAATTATGGAGCGGTATATGAGAGAACAACGACAAATTTAACCAGCGCAATTCGCGCATTTTTTTTTCTGGTTATGTGAATCAGGAATTGTATGCCAATGAGATTCGACGAATTATTTATGAACTACCGCAGGATTTATGCCGGAAAGAAATGGAAAATTTCATCAAAAGGGCGGAAGTCTACAAGGCGCTCATTTGGCCGATATTATCCTTCATGTTTAATGTCAATGTCTCAACATTATATACGTATTGACATAAAAATATCGGCACTTATTCCAAAATCAATGTGTCACCCGTTAGTTGTAAATGTCACATAGAAACAGTTGATGGCAAAGATGGAAACTTGTTCACTTTTAAATTACAATTAAGATTTAATTTTGATGCTTACTACGGGGTGTCCGGTGGCAGATTTATGTTCTTAAAGATGAATAAAACAAAAATTGTGAGACATATTTTTTATTACTTAGTTTAACATAAAGAGAAAGAATGCTGGCTTTATTTTTTGAAAATGCCGCCCATTTAGTCGCACACACTGTTGAAAGCTGACCACGGTGTTTTATGCCATGTGCTACAGCATGGATGTCGTGAATTTCACGGCGGATATTTTCCTTCAGCTCCATGACAGACCGCTGGTTATTAGCGTAGATCCATGGGGGTTAAGTCTGGAGACCTCGGTGGCCACGTGACATCTCCAAAGCGGCTGATCAGTTTTCGTGGGAAATGTTCAAAAATAATCTGTGATCAGGCGCCCATAATTTTCAATGTTCACATTTATCACTCGTTCTCTAAAAGTTTTTTAAAAAAAGGGCCCGATGATTCCGTTCGTCGATAAGGCGCACCAAAAACTAACTTTTGGGCCAATGTAAAGGCCGTTGGTGTTTAAGCCGCGGATTGCGTTTTCGTGGAGCCTAGTAGCGACAGTTTTGCTTATTTACATGTCCATTCAGGTGTAAGTGGGCCTCGTGATGATGACATCAGGTGGAGGGAAAAAAAATACTGTGAATCAAGAGCAACGACAAAAATCAAAACAAACAAGCTCCCCAGTTATCTGGACGCCACCCTTGGGGTTTACTGAAACTTAATAACACCTAAGTTTCAAACCCACTACACCAATCTATCTCTCTCTCTCTTTCTCTCTCAAATTTATACAAACGCCCGTGCCCTGAAATAATTTAATGGTATTCATATCCCATTTGGCGCGCGCAAATTATTAAAAAAAAAAAAAAAAAAGTGGGCCTCGTTGATCCAGAAAATGCAATTCACAGTGCAAAGGTTCTCCAACATTGTTTCACAAAAGTTTTTGCTTAAACTAAAGTCATTTTCAGTTTTTGCCAAATGAATCTTAAAAGGGTGAAATTTTTTGGGAGTCCCAAAGCAGCCGCACTTTTCCACACTGAGATTCTTTCTTTTTCACGCAAGCTTCGTTCCACCTTCCAAATCCTTTCGGTGGTCCTTGATGTTCTGCTGGGTCCTGACTGCGGCCTATTCAGAGTTGAAGAAGTTTCACGGAACTTTTGCACCCACGAACGAACTATATTTACACTTGGCCCATCGCTCAGTCGCCGAATATTGTAACGTGAACAAACTTGTCGGCGGGCACTCATGTAAGAATCGCCATTTAAAAAAAAAAAAAACGTCTCGATATTGAACGCACTATGCTCTCCCGACCACTGTGGTATTGTGATTGATAAACCCGCACTTTCGGTGATTCAAATGATGCCAACATACATTTAAAACATAAATCTGCCACCGGACACCCTGTACGAGCAAAATTTACAGGTTATCCTGTAAATATCGTGGTTTAATAACTACCACTGTACAAGAAGAAAATAATAACAACGTTACGTGATACTTTAGTAAGTTTTCTACAAGGAATCAATATCTTTTGAATAAAATTAAACAAATTTTAAAGTGTAATGCCTGCGTATCAGGATGTCCGTTCGAGAAAGGCTTCTAAACTACTAAACATGTTTTTAAAAAAAAGTATCTATTCTAATAAACCACTTCTTAGAAGTGTTCAGCGAAAGTTTCATTTAGCTGTGACGTAATTATACTATACCTGACGAAATAAGAAAAAAAGTGAAAAGTGAAAAAAAAATTCGGGTGAAACGGTGTGTATTTGTACAGATGTTTTAAAAACATTTTCGGTGAAACAAAGAGAATAAGTTTCAAACCACTATTAGATTCAAATTAGTGGTAAAGCTTATTGTCTTTATTTTACTGGAGATAATGCAGCAGTTAAAATCACAAGGAAGAGTTCAAGCTATTATATCATAGCCAATGGATCTGAAATAAATAATTTTATAAAACAATACTTGGACAACATCCCTGAGGTCATTTGATATCTTGGTTGTAAAAATTTAGTAAATCAAATGTCAAAATCCTCAGTGATGCCAATCGTATAAAATGGGAATCGTACGAATTGCCGACAAAAAATTATTTTGATTACCAATAATGTCAATTTTGCAAGCTTTTACTGACAAACGAAAATTTTAAAATTTCGACACCCAAAGTGTCGATTTGATTTAGAAGAATGTCAGTAAAATTGTTGACAAATATCCTTCTGTGTACCTTTACGATATAAATAAAACAGATAGCAAATTTATTGATCAAAAACATAAATCTCATTTTAATCTTTGCTAACCTATGATGGTAACCTTAAATGAATTCTAATTCTTTTCAAATACATATTTCAACATTGAATAGTTTGCCTTTTCATTTAAAATAGTTTAAAACCTTTACTTTGCGTGATACAGGGTCTTCCAATAGGGACTTTCGAACTTTGACAGTTGATAGCGGCCATATTGTTGAAGCTACATCTGTCAAATTGGCTGTCATTTATTCAGTTTGTTTTGCCAAATCACCATGGACGGATATAGCGTTCAACAACACGTGCAAATAATAAAATTGTTTTATCAATCTGTTTGGGCAACGTTCCGCGCTCTTCGCCCATTTTACGATCGCCATAATCGTCCTTCGCAGTGTGGTGGATAAATTTGAGTCCACTGGTTCAGTAATCGATCAACCAACACCCGTACGTCGACGAAACAAGATCTGCCGAAAACATCGCCGTTGTCCGTGAGAGTGTGCAGGAGAATCCGAGGCAGTCGATTTCGCGTCGCTCACAAGAACTCGGCCTTTCGCAGACCACAACTTGGTGAATTTTGCGTCGTGACTTGGGCCTGCACCCGTATAAAATTCAACTAACCCAGGAGCTGAAGGTAAACGACCATAGACAACGTCGTGTGTTCGCTGAATGGGCTCTGGAGCAGTTGGAAACTGACCCTAATTTTCATCGAAAAATCATCTTCAGCGATGAGGCCCATTTCTGGATGAATGGGTACGTCAACAAACAAAATTGTCGAATTTGAGACGATACCAATCCACATGAGATCCAAGAGCGTCCAATGCATCCCGAAAAAGTTACTGTTTGGTGTGGATTTTGGGCTGGCGGCGCCATCGGTCCATATTTCTTTGAGAACGACGTTGACCAGGCAATCAGCGTCAACGGCGAGCGCTATAGATCGATGATTACCAAATTCTTTTGACCTTTATTGGACCATATGGACACCAACGACATGTAGTTTCAACAGGACGGCGCTACGTGCCGCACAGCTCACGCCATATTGGAAATTCTGCACGAGCGATACGAGGGCATGGTAATCTCACGTGGAGGTGATGTTAACTGGCCACCGAGATCGTGCGATTTGACCCCGTTAGACTTTTTCTTGTAGGGTTTTCTGAAGTCGCGGGTCTACGCGAATAAGCTACAAACCACAGCGGCCCTCAAAGCCAACATAACCCATGCCATCGGTCAAATTCAGCCTGATTTATGCGCCAGAGTCATGGAAAATTGGACATTTCGGATGTGCGCCACCCAGAGAAGCGGCGGCGGACATGTCGCTGAAACTGTCGCTGGGGCCAAGTCTGGGCTGTAGGTTGGTAGTCTGTCGTTGAAAAATGATAAAATCAGTAAATTTGCGTAGTAGTGACAATTCATCGGAGTCCCCTTTCGCAGGTAATCAATTAACAAAACACCTTCGCTGTCCAAAAAAAAGTCGCCATAAGCATCGAAGCCGACTTGTCCACCTTCAATTTCTTCGGCGGCCTTTCCCTTTTTTCAATCCATTGCATAGACTCTTGTTTGGACTCCAGATCGTATTGGCGAACCCAAGTCTCATCTACATTTACGATTCGGTTGCAAATTTCGTCGAGATTGTCCCCGTCTAACTCCAAAAAATCTTTGCAGCACTCGAGTCGTCGTTGCTTGTCGAATGGTCTGAACATTTTCAGTACCCGGGGCGCACAAATGTTTGTCATGTTCAAATGCTCGTGCAAAATTTTCCCAATCTGTTCTTTGATGATGTGCAACTCCTCCGCTGTCTGCCACATTTTTATTCATCGGTCGGCCAGAACTAATTTTTCAACTTTTCCGACGTTTTGTTCTTTGACCACTGACACAGGTCACTCTGGGCGGGGGTTGTCTTCACAGCTCTCTCTCGTGATTTTTCATTTTTCACGAGGTGCTTTATCATGGCGCGGAGCTCAAAATTGCTAGAATTTCCGATTTCGACTGACATGATGACGTTTAACCTACCACAGATAATAACAAAATGAGAGTATTATTGAAACGAGATGTTATTTATACTACTAAAGAGTGCTATCTGAGAAGATGACTCGTTGTTGAATATCTCAGGCCGCGAACTTATCAGCCGCCCTATTCCTTAGACAGTTTTGAGATTAATTTGTGTACCCCAAGATGTGATGATCGCTCGTCCGACTGAGCAAACAATTCGAAGTAGAGTCACCAAATTCGAAACAAATTGGTGGTGTTTGTGATTTCGTGATGCCTGTGCATAAATCAACTGAAAACATAGCCACTGTGAGTGCTACAGTGGGCGTTACGGGCCGACGCTCGGCGTGATCGCGCCGTATCTTATTTGAAAACGACGAAGGCTCCACTGTTACGACGAATTCTTTGCGCTATGGTCGAATGATAACTATTTTTGTTGGCTTGGTATTGAAGACATTGATGTGAGCAACATGTGGTTCCAATAGGACGGGGCTACGCGTCACACAACACAGGAAAATTTGGCTCGAATCGAAGTTTGTATTCCATACATAACGGCATAGTCGAAAATTTAAAAAAAGTAAAAAAAAAAAAAAATCTTGAATCGAAAAATCTTGAATCCCGCCATCTTGAATTTGAGTGGTCTCAATAACACCATCTTGATCCCGGTTTACGATTTTTATTGCAACACTCTTAGCTAGCTTTACAAATAGTTGTAAGTTTCTGGCCTCTACAATTTGTAGTTTTGACGTGTGTCGCTTGGCATTGTTGTGATGGAAGACGACGCCTTCGCCATTTTTCAATTCTGATCGCTTAGCCCAAATGGATTGGTCCAATTTCGTGATCTGCTGGCCGTGCATATATGATATAGTGCCCTGTGGCAGTAGTTCAAAGAAGATGGTTCTGTTGAAACCCCACAAAATAGAGAGCATCACCTTTCACGTATGCAATCCTGCCTTCGATAACGTTTGAGTCAGTTTCAGAAACGGGTCATTGCTCTTACATTTTGACAGTAAATCGCAGATGGATATGCAATCAGTTAATTTTTCCTCAGCTTCTTCAAGTAATTTTCCACCCTTGTATGGGATATTTTAGATATTGTTGCACAGTCTGGCGTGAATACTGGTAGATTAAAGCCTAGATATCACTGGAGTTAGTCTCCGTTTAGTGACCGGGGCGGGGTACATCTTCCAAATTCACATATCCTGAAAGGAACTTCGCAAACCACTTTTGGCATATGCGTTCCGGAACGCCATCTCGAAACATTTCTTTACAAATAAAGTAAAACAGCCTTCTTCTCCATCTCTCAAAAGATAGAGAAGATATTGTCTTGGTCCAAGAACCTTGGGTTATTAACAACCTGGTTTGTGGACTCAAGACTCCCGAATACTATTACCTATATTTTAAGGGTAAAGGTAAACCTAGATAAAAGGTAGACTTAAGGTAATTTTACTTCCTAATTACAGCGATCGGGATATAACCGTCGCGTTGCTAGAAATAAATAAGTACTCCTACTACCTAGCATCGACTTATCTCGCCCATGACATCATAGACCCTCTTCCTGGACCCATAGTTGGCTGTGATGCTAACGCTCACCACTCCGCTTGGGGAGCTCTAACATCATTTTGTACAACAACGGTAACGAAACTACATTTGTAACTAGAAACCCACAGGAGGTTCTAGATATAACCTTTATCTCCAACAATATTAATCAAATGATCAAGAACTGGAAGGTATCCAGTGTAGATACGTTAAATTTACTAATTGATACACACTTCCCAAGTAACTCCCTAACAACAATATTGACTCTAATAAGTCAAATACTCAAAAACCAACCTCTTAAGTATGATTGCGCAGGACAAACTCCTTTGGGCGCTACATAGTTTCAAACAATACAAATCCGCTGGACCAGATGGCATAATAGCTGCTGCATTACAAATGTCATCTGACATTATCCTGCCAACTCTAATTCTTATATTTTAGAGCTGTCTTGATCTGGTCCATATTCCGCAACTATGGAGAGAAGTTAATGTGGTTTTCTGGAAAATATTAGCACGCTAGTCCAAAAGACCTCAGTCCCTATAAGTCTATCATGATTCCTTCTAAAAATACTAGAACGACTGATTGATATCCATTTATGTGACAGTATTGACCCACAACTGCTGTCCGCGGCTCAACATGCATACTGCAAGGGTAGTTCTCCATTTTGGTTTTTTTTATGGTTTCAGATCTTTCGTATAACTTTCACAGCTTGTACGAACTTGTAGTCTGTCTCAAATATTTCATTAAATGACATACTCATATAACGTTCTTCAAAAGTGTGCTCCGCCATTTTGTATCCGCCATATTGGATTGCTTATAGTCGGGGCTTATAGTATGGGATGCTCTGTCAGTTTACTCGTATAAAAACCGCTTGTGTCTACGACTGTAGTTAAATATTTATTTTCGGAATGTTCCGACCGCCATTTTCTGTAACTGCCGCCATTTTCTGTAACTACTTCAGCTTGCTCTATAAGTAGGTGAAAACCTCTTGTCCCTATGACTTGAAGGCACGTGTAAGCACACTAGAAAGTTAGTAAGAGTTGATTTCGACTTGAGTCTATCTTTTAAACATTTCCTAACCAAGAATCAACCTATCAACGAAAACTTTTAACTTAAATCAAATAGAAATGAAAAAAAAAAAAAAACTGAACATAAATCATTTTTGATAACGTTATAAATGCACAATGGGTCATTTCCTCATTTTAATTTCCTTTCTCTTAAACCACCAATTTAAGGACCATTTCCAACCGCACTCAAAACCTACAAATTACAGCAGCACAGGAAACGTTAACACTTCACAAAATATAATAAAAAAAAAAGTTATATAACAAAATGTATATATATAAAAAAAAAGAATAAAACCGAAACAACTAATTAAAGGTCGTTTGGGATACCTTCCTGTTTATCATTCATGATTTACAACGCTACCCACCTTATGGGTTCACCCATTTAATTAGTAACGACCAAGAGGGACGACACAAGTTTAATTACGGTTTTCATCGCGCGCAATAAATTACGTAAATTTGAAATGATGACAGAAGACGATGTGGGGGTTAGGCAGTGTAATGTGAACATCCTCATAAAGAACGCTGATTGTTTTTGCTGTCATTTTTAAATTTATTGTCAAAAAATATTATGCTTCGTGGATATGGCCAAAAAGGATCTTAAAGTTATGATTGTTTAATAAGTTTAACCTGATTCTAAATAGACATTGTAATTTGACAGATCAAAAATGAAGAATGTTGTTGGCTTACTAGTTTGACTTCTCATTCTGGAGCGAATCTAGGCAGTGGCGTATTATTCAGTAGATACACTAGGTAGCCGCATAGGGCCCTCGACAGCAGGGGCTCCCAAATTCCATACAGGTAGATTAACCGAACTGATTTGCATCCACCCTCCTTTATTTGAAATAAAACGTTGATAGAAAAACGCACTCCTCATACCCCACCATGACGCCATGAACCGTGAAAATTTTCGAACTCGAAATTTGAATCGAAACTCGAAAAGCATGTCTGCAGATTCCTTTTGTCTGTCTAACTGCCTGTAAGTATAACTCCAGTCAAACAGCTAGATGGATCTACTTTAAACTTCATATCTAGGGTTTATAAGCAGTGTCGCCACAATGGTCTGAGAAAAAATCCCTCTCTTTAGTTTTAAGTTTAGCTTTAAGCACTACTTGTATTAAACTTGGGTCAAAAAAAAAGTGGTGCTTCTTAGGAAATCACAGAGCCAAAATTCGAACTCCTCCACACCTATTCAATATCCGCTGCTTGTTCGGGACTGTTTATTACTCGTAGTAAGTAAATACTTATTCACAGCAAATCTTTATATCTAAAGGCTGTTCCAACACGAACAGCCGACTGAGAGAAGCCCCTCCTTCTTAGAAGCTCGTCAGTACAGAGTTCTTTTTAGATCACATTCGACAAAAAGTGTCATTTTAAATCAGTAGACAAACGCAACATTTTAATGAAAAGTGGTAATTTTTTTATTTTAATCTAAAGTACAAACTCTGAGGTCAGTAATGGAATACAATATCTGCCAAATGTCCGCTGCGGCCCTTTTCTACAAATAGTCATTCTTTTGTTGAAGTTTTTCATCGCGTTTTCGCATAATTGCGGCTGTATTTCGCGAATAACAGCTCTGATATTTTCTTTTAGTTCATGAATCGTTGGTGGAGCATTGGCGTAGACTTTATCTTTAACATAGCTCCAAAGGAAAAAGTCTAATGGTGTTAAATCTTGGCGGCCAATTGATGTCTCTACTTCGAGAAATCAGACGTGCAGGAAATTTGTCGCACAATAGAGCCATTGTTTCACCAGCTGTGTGGCATGTAGCACCGTCCTATTAAAAATAAACGTCGTCCACGTCCATAGCATCAATTTCAGGCATAAAAAAAGTCAGTCAACATCGTTCGATAACGCAATCCATTCACTGCAACAGTCACACTAGCAATGAGACCGCCATCCCAAAAACCACACTAAACTGTCACTCGTTGTGGATGGAGAGGTTGTTCCACTATTTCTCTTGGGTTTTCGGAGCCCCAGATGTGACAGTGCTGTTTGTTTACGTACCAAGATAAATGGAATTGAGCCTCATCATAATCTTGTACATTCATTTCCAGCACCCAATCAGCGAAAGTACGACGTTGTGCGTGGTCTGCTGGCTTCAATTCTTGTGTCAAATGGACCATATAAGCATGTAGGCCAAGATCTTTATACAAAATGCGGTGCAAAGTGGAGCGGATAGGCCAAATTCCTGTGATCGTCACGAAATGAACACACCTGAGTTTTTAGTCACACTGTCAACTGATCTTGCTGGACGGACACAAATTGGAGTCTTAACATCACTAACCTGTCCGAGACGTTGAAATTTATCGATTACATTCCCTATAGCTGTGCGAGAAGGCGCTTGATGATGTCCAAAAGCAGTGCGAACTTCACGAAACGTTCCCGCGATATTTTCACAGTTTTTGTAGTGAATTTTTACAATTTCAACACGTTGTGCGAGTCCATATTTAATAACTTCCTAGTTTTTCCTTATCAAAAGTCATCGCAATGATAGTTGAATGTTGACAGTTCAACAACGCCGCTAAATTTAAGATGACACCTCTTACTGGATGACCCTTTGCATATTAAACCCACGGACAGCAACACAGAGCAGCCATCTAGGACGCATGGTCCTTATTTTGACTATAAATTGTGTTGGTTTGACCTGTAGCTCTACTCTCAACTTACCTTCCTATGACGACCTACTGAAATTGTTAAACTTATCGACTCTAAAGTCATGCCGTGATGTCGCCGACATACTAGCTATATTTATACATCAATTGTTGGAAAGAAGTATCGATGGCCCTATGCTGCTTCAGTAGATCTCATACTATACTAAAGAACCAATATTCTGCCTTCCCCAACATTGTACTGACTTTGGACAGTGCAAATCTCCGACCAGAATACTACGTAACACAAATAATGTATCTAGCATTTTTTTGATTTTTAAAGTAGCAAACTCGCATTGACAAATGCCCGATACCGTTGTTCTTAAGTCAGTTTTATAACTACAGAGTGGCTGACATGAACTGTCACCAACTTCACGTCTCTGTGTCTGCCAAAGTAGGAATGACAGCGCGCTGAAAATTTGACAGTTGTTAACTTATTTTATTGTTGACAAGCGTGTGTAAGGTTTTTTTTTTATCCCGTATCTAGTTTTTGTTCTATCGATAATGGAATTCAAACGTAATAGTGTTATTGCCCATCTTTTGGCTGGAAAATCACAACCAGCTTTGTTCGTGAGCTGATATATTTGAAAGTGAACAAAATGTTTATGTATTGCACTATATCGCGTTACAACGAAAGCGGCAGCATTACAAAACGCTGTGGAGATAGTCCGAAAAAGACAACAACATCGTCAACAATGATTCAGAGTGTGAAGGCCAAAAAAAGTTAGAGTAGAAAGTGCAAAGGAGTTGATCCACTTACACGCAAATGGCCAATTACCGAACATTGTCTTCTCTGATGAGGCACCATTTCTAATTGAGCAACTTGTCAACAAGCAAAATGATCGAGTTTACATGCCAGAGAGGTCATACGATAATTTCGACCAAAGAATGGCCACCAGGAAGCAAGCGCCACCAGTGACGCAAGGGCCGCAGTGACTGCCGATGGTCGGTATCCGCTTGTATTTTTTGACCGTGGCGTTAAGATAAATGCGATAGTTTATCGTGATACTGTCCTGGAAGCTATGTTGAAGCCATGGGCACCCAAACATTTCGGCCAAAGACCCTGGACAGGACAGGACTCTGCACCTTCCCACAAAGCCCGAACAAATCAAGAATGGCTGCGACAAAACGTTCCGCACTTCATTTCCTCGACACAATGACCATCGAATTCTCTCGATGTGAATCCATTAGAGTTTTCTGTTTGGGGCATTTTGAAGGCCAAGGTTGGCACTAGAAAATACCAAACAACGGACGCGCTCATATTAACGCTTCACCGGGAATGGAAGCGCATTCCATAGACACACTTGCGTGCAGCGTGCGGTAAATTTATTGACCGTCTCAAGGAAATTCTTCATGCCAAAGGTGGCCATATGGAAAATATTAATTAAATATTTGAATTTGCATAAATTTTTAACATTTTTTTTTCTTTGGATTAAATTTTTTTTTTTTTTTTTTATAATTCGCGCGCGCCAAAAGGATTATGAATACCTTTATACTGTTACAGGGCACGGGCTTTTAAGGACAAGGGGAAGAGGAACAGAGGAGAAGCCTATGCACGTTGGCTTTAAATGTTTGAAGGTTGTAGTGATGGGGAAATACAGAGCTTGGTAGATCATTCCACATTCGTGTCGTTCGGCTTATAAACGAATCCCTATATTTAACAGTACGACCGAAGTTAGGCTTTAGGGAAAACTGATGTGCATTCGAAGCATGTCGCGTATTGCGGGTGAAATTTTGAAGGGGAGGAATGCAACTGGCTATTTCGCTGCAGCATTTTTTGTAGAAAAAACGATAAAACAGGGAGAGACAGGAGACATTTCTCCGATGTTCCAATGAATGAATGGAATTCACAATGTCTCTATCACCTATAAGTTTTAACGCGCGATTTTGTACCCTATCAAGAATGTGCAGAACGGTCTTGGGTGCACCAGACCAGATATGGGCGTTATATTCCAGCTTAGGGCGGATGAATGCCTTATAAATTGAGGCCAGATCAGACGGGGTAAAATATTTCTTGCACCGTTTAAGGAATCCGAGACATTTTGCAGCATTTTTGGCGACCTCGAATATGTGATCATTCCATCGAAGATGGTTATTAATACACATACCGAGAATAGCAAGTCTTTCGGTTTCAATGATGCAATTACCATCCATGGATAATGGTTGAAGGTTTTGGTTTCGCTTGAGAGACAGAAGACAGCATTGTGTTTTTTTGGAAGCATTAAATTCTACTCTGTTGTTTGAACCCCATTTAATTATGCTGTCCAGGTTGGAATTTAATGTGTTTAACATACGCTGCCGTTCCCCTTCTACGGCCGAAAAGCAAGGACGTGAGTTAGGGAACGAATATGAAAAACTGAGGGTACTGTCAACTGCGAAGGAATGGATTAGATTAGAAGTTGCAGACAAGAGATCATTTATAAAAATAAGAAAGAGAGTCGGAGACAAAACAGAGCCTTGGGGAACACCAGCATTTATTGAAGAAGAGATTCATCGATGCCATATGCACGCATTTTCGACAAAAGAGCCTGATGCCAAACTCTGTCAAATACCTTTGAAATATCAAGCGCAACCATCTTGGTTTCGCCGAAGTGATGGAGAGATTGGTTCCACTTCTCGGTGAGATATGCCATCAAATCACCAGTGGACCTGTTGCTACTAAAACCATACTGCCGGTCATTAAGGAGTTTTCGTGAATCGAGATATTTCATAAGCTGACGATTTATCAGCGTTTCCATGACCTTGGAAAGAAGGGACGTAAGTGCAATGGGTCGGTAATTGGACGGGGAGGAAGATTCGCCTTTTTTAGGAACAGACTGGACAAATGCTGTTTTCCATCTACTCGGAAAGAGCCCTGAAAAGTAGGATAGACAGAAAAGCTTACGCAGAGGTTTTCCCAGCGTAGAAGAACACCTCTTCAAAACTATGTGGGGGGATACCATCTGGACCAGCGGATTTGTGTATGTTAAGATCTTTGAGTACTCCTGCAACTGTACGAGTGCGAAAGTGGACTTATCCCATGGAAAATTTTACTCTCTCAACTACAGGTGGATACAAAGCATTATCTGGCAGCGTGGAATTCCCTGCAAAATGAGCAGCAAGCAGATTGGCTTTGTCTAAGGAGCTGACAGCTGGAATGTCATTGTAAATGAGCGAAGGGATGGCAGACGAGGCAGAATTTTTAATATTTTTGACGAATGACCAAAAATTTGTACTACCTTTGGGACATTGTAGGATTTTTTGCCTCAATTTTTGGTCATGTAAGAATTTTACACGTCGAATGTGGGCATTGCAGTCTTTTCTGGCTTGTTTAAACTTCTTTCGGTTTTCCTCAGATTTGTTGGCTTTATAAGACCGAAAACTTACTTCTTTCAACCTGATAGCCTCTTTACAGCTCTGGTCAAACCACGAGTTTTCCTGAGGTTTAATGCTCTTTATTCTGTTAGGAATAAAGTCATTCATACCTAAGAGGATATTGTTAGTGATCATATCAGCAGCGCCATCCACGTCGCTATCGAGGAAGCATAGCGACCAGTTAAAACTCCTAAAGAAGCTATTGAGGCCGCTCCAGTTGGCTTTCTCGTATTGCTATACTTTTCTTTTATGAGTTTTTTCTTTAACTGTGTGGTCAGAGTACGAGAATTTAGCTGATACGATATTGTGGTCAGACCGACCTAGAGGCGCTAGAACATCAATGGTGTATTTATCAGGGTGAGAAGTAAGAAACAAGTCTAAGGTGGTGGCGGAATGACTTACAATGTCCGGTATACGTGTAGGCTCATTTACAAGCTGAGTCAAATTGTTAATCTCAGCAAAAAGTTCAACATACCTTCCTTCGGGTGTTGTCTGGCCAGAATGTTGAAGCCAATCCGAATTGTGTATATTGAAGTCGCCCGCAATGACAATTTCAGTATGAGGATACAAGGAGACAATTCGAGTGATGGAATCGGACAACGCATCAAATTCACCAAAAGTTGAGTTGCTGTCCGCACTAGGGCTTCTGTAAATAAAGCAGTAGTGAATTATTTGCTTACGGACGGTGAATTTTAGCCATTTGAAATTAAATTCCGGGTTGGAACAGTGACCATACTGTGGTGGAACTTGGTAAGCAATATCACTACGGACATAAATGGCGAGGCCACGGTGGGGAAAGAATAATGACACTAAGTTATATCCAGGCAGTTTCAAATCAGAAGATTCTTCCACTACCTGTGTTTCGCTTAGTGCCAGAACAGCTGGTTTATGGGAATGGGCGTGGGCGTACATATCGAAGAAATTCGTTCGAAGCCCACGAATGTTGGTAAGATCAACCCTAAATTCCCTCATCACTACAACATAGAAACACAAAAAGACACAACTCTGACGTAACTAAGCAAAACTGTGAAGTGTAGATCCAAAGAATAGTTTTCCAAAACAAACTGTCGCAGGTGCTATGCCCAAACGACAATCAGCTGAGGTCCGCTATTCGGATAAACATTCACAGTCCGCTATGCATCAAATGTTACACTCTCTCAGTCATCGCAACTGGAAGTATGTACATATATAGCACATGCTCCAATTGCGATAACGAAGAAGCGCAACAGCGAGTGAGTGGGGGTGGTAAGATGGAATGCACCGGCACTGAATTGTGTTTATATATATATATATATATTTTTTTTTTTATTATTATTTATTTATTTATTTTTTTTCCACTGCACTTCACGGAATTTGATTAGGCGCGCGCGATCGATTTTTTTTTTTAGTAGATGGAATTTTTTTTTTTTTTTTTCTTTAAATTAATTTCTTTTTTTTTTTTTTTTGACACGACGATGCGAGTATGATCTCGTGTGCGCTCGATGGCGTGTGCGCTCGACGGCAGGCAAAAGGCAACTCAATAAAAAATATTCACAATTAAAAAAAATACAGCTATTTGAATTAGTAAAAGTTCATATCAGCCACCCTGTATACATCCCCACCTAACTGTATTTAGTGCACATTTCTTGATTTGACAATATCATGACATACGAGTAGTTTTTTTTTTCTTTTTTGATACTGTAAAATAGGTACCTAGGGAGCCCCCGAAAACTGAGCTCGGCTAAGGCCCCCGAAGACCATAATACGCCTCTGTACCTTATCAATTCTTGTGACTCATGCGTAAACAAGTAGTAACGACCTACAACCTTAAAGTTTTATGCACACTTAAAAGCAGGGTTAAGCTGACAAAAATAGGATCTGTTCATCATTAGTAACTCAACCGCCTCGTGCAATTTAAAACTAAATTCATTCATAATCGTCTATCACCGTGGTTACTCGTACTTGCGATAATTAATTCCTACTGACATTGTGCTATTTTCTGTAAATCAGCAACACGTCACGAGTGAAAATCGCTTTCGAAGAAAATCTTCATTTAATTAATGTCTAATTAATTTCAACTCAGTCCAGTTCTAGAATACCTATTGTCCATGCTCACAGTTACGAGGACTTAATCTCGCTGCGCTCACAATGCAAAAGTGTAGAACGAACTTTAAATGGTACTCTACCAACATAAAAAGTATCTAATGAAACACGCGCAAGGGGACACAAGATGAGAATGAACTTGACTTGTGCGCTCGACTCACACGAAGGACAACAGTGATGATGAGGATGCCTAGAAAATAAAGGAAGCCTCCTGCTGCATTTTGTGAAGGAGTTTCTTACCCTGGCCTCGTTGGTGATTTATGTACCCTGACAATGATTAATTTTCATTTGCACAGCGTGTCTCAAGTTTTTTTTTTTTTTTTTTTTCGCTTTTACTTTGAACATTTGGAGGCCAGTGGAGCTGCTCTGTCCGTGAGGAAGGATAACATGATGAGCCAAGGATTAAAATATAAGCAAAAAGGAAAATTAAAAGTATCTTCAACGAAGAGAACGCTCTCGAGAATAAGAAGACGATGACTGGACCCAACTTATTGTGTCCTTTAAAATATGCATGAGGGGTAATTAATTGCATGCGCTTCTTTCGAATGAAAGGATATTAACACAAGCACAAGGGGAAAAAAAAGGGGCAAAGAACAATGCCCGGCGAAAAGAATCATGAAGGCCACCACAGGTAGATTGAATGATGGAGCTGTTGGAGATTTTAAAGTAGCTTTCGCATCGTGACACACGAAGGACTCCAGGTCCACTATCGCATAGATACTCGTAGTTTGCATACAAATTTTCAGATATCTTGGCTTTTCATATTTTCTGAAATGAAGATTCGAACATTGAAAAAAGTTTTATAGAAAACTTGTAAATTGTCAGTTATTGCTGAATTTATTAGGAAATTCATATTGCGCCAGTAGATCAGGTTAGGTTAGGTTGAGTTGGCTGTCAGCTAAAAGCCAACACACTCAGACCAATATATGTCCACTGTGATACCACGTATCATTCTATCTATTTTTTTCAGATCGTTTAGGTCGTTGAAACAGAAGGCTCCTAAGTGGAGTTTAATTCTTTAGAAGAGAGCAGAGCAGGTGCAAAAAAGTTGAAGAATAATCTTCTCCTCATCCTCGTCCATGCAGCTTCTGCAGAAATCATTTGAAAATACTCCAAGCCTTGTTGCATATTTTCCTATTGGATAGTGTCCAGTAATGACACCAATTATATCGCTGATTTTTTTTTTTTTTTTTTTTTATAATTTGCAAGTGTTAAAGGGGATATGAATACCCTTATACTAACTTTTAGAACACGTGCGTTTTTATGGAAAGAGGAAGAGACAGAGAGAAAGAAAGATTGGTGTAGTGGGTTTGAAACTTAGGTGGTATTAAGTTTCTGTAAACTCCAAGGGTGGCTGTCCAGATAACTGGGGAGTATTTTGTTTGATTTCGCTATTATTGTCGTTGCTTATGATTCACAGTATTTTTTTCCGTCCTCCTGATGTCATCATCACGATCAAGTTGCATTTTAGCCATATGACCACCCTACTGCCAGTGTTATGCCTTCACAGTAGAGTTGCCATAAGCTTTCGCAATTGATCGACTTTTTTATTTATTTCATGCGAAATAATTAGATGAATCTTCACATCAGGGTTCGAACAGTGAATCAACAGCGTGATAAGCGATGATGTTACCACTACACCACGGCCACCCTCAAGTACGAGTATACAATTTAATGAGAGAAATCAAATTCTTAGAGCTTTTCAGATCCAGCTTAGGCCAAGTCTGTTTTGTCGCTAGACACGTTGTACCACTTGTCCACCTAGAATTTGTCCTTTCAATAGCATCCAGCTTTAATTTAAGTTTGCATGTAGCGATCGGCATACCCAGTGAACTTTTGTCTGGAAGGATGGGTATTGTTGTTCCATGTCTGGCAAGTTCGTCAGCCTTACAATTTCCTGGAATGTCCCTATATCCCGGCACCCAAATTAGGTGAATATTGAATTGCTCCGCCATTTCTATAATAGACGATTGGCAGATTAGAACTATTAGAAAATTTATGGAGGATGATTCCAAGGATATCCGCTGATTTAGAGTTTGTGTCAATAATACTTGTTCTATGTTCATGTTGGAGTGCCGCAAGATTCTGTTTTTGGGCCCATTTTATATAATATATAGATATACGTCAGATTTTACTTAATTTATTTATTTTGCTTTTTCTTCTTTCTTAAAAAATACGAATTTTTTTTCGAATTTATTTTCTTTTTGCCGGTTTTTTTCTTTTTGTCTAAAATTAAATCTCGAGATCAAGATTTAAACGCTACAACTAACAAACAGAAAAAAGAAGTAACAGAGAGGCTTGGAATATGATGTTTAAACTATGAAGAGAATAGAGTAAGAGACTATTTTCAAGGAAAAATAAACTTCATATATATCAGAAATCTTATCAATTAATCTAGAGAAGAGGAACAGAAATACGTAATGTGGACATTAAGAAATGTTTGAAAGGATACACTGGACTCCTCTTGTTATCGCGCGATTGGTTTAGGTTTCTTTTTCTCACTTTTGCACTTTTAACAACTTTCAGAGAATTGAAGAGAAATGCATGGCAGTATTGGGTATTGTTCTATGAGATGCCAATAAATATATTTCTTTTTCTAGACTTTTTTGGTTTTTTTTTAGAATTTTTAAGTGCAAAAGTGAATAAAAGAACTGCGATTGTCTTCTTCATTCCAACAGAAAATATCTGGCATCTGGCGTCGAAAATACTGTTCTGCCTTTTTACAAGAAGTAGTCCGCCTGCGGTTTTTTCGATGGTATGCCTCGACTTTCTTGTGGGGCCGCCTCGAATATGATAAAATCTCTGTGCAGGAACTCATTCAGTTCTAGAATTGCTGCTACGTTTCCGCATTTATATAACAATAGTTGGGTGCTGACCATACCTTCAATACAGTCTCATTAAAATGCCACTTGAATCCCTCCATGACCAGTTGATTGGCTCGACATCATTTGTCCGATTGAATTGCGACACCACGTCAGATCCAAATAGATAGCCAGCGCCACGTGGCGATACACCCCAACCCGTCTAATCCTCTGGATCACTCCACAGCAAATCGCACATGGGACCATCATGTGGCACCTCCTGTTTACGATCGATCGTACGAATCTGATCTAAATACTGAATTGAAGGACTAAGTCCACCATGGACACAAAATATTTTTCCATCGATTATCGCCGACAGACTTAAGTAGTCAAAAATCTCTGTGCAGTAGCGCCAAACGGCAGTGGATCCATACTTGCGTAAGCATTCGTCATAGAATCCATATACCTGGGTGATTTGTCGAGATTCATGGTTACCGCGAATCAATGTGATTCGATCGGGGTAACGCACTTTTAATGCCAACAGCAAGAGAAACGTTTCTACACTGTAGTAACCACGATCGACAAAGTCGACTCTTTGAGATCGTAGAACTGGCCGTGAATGTCACCGCACACAGTGACCGGAGAATCTACACGCTGTACGTTGCCTTCTTCGACGAGAATCTCTCGGGCCTTGGCACAGAGTGCTTTCACTTCGTTCTCTTTGATGATTTCGCATCGTTTCAGTTGTTCGATTTGTCGATTTTGTTTGTACTTGTGTTGGTGTATTCGGATTTTGGAAAGTGTATGCGTTAAGGAGGAACTCCTTGGGATTGTCTCTTGTTATATGATGAGGGAATCCAGATGATGAAAGGGAGCCGCAAAGAAGTCAGTTACGTCGGTGTGCCTCTTGCACCAGGCTTCGACTTGATTGCTATCACGTTCGCTTTGTTATCTTTGTAATAAATAAACAAATGTGTTCAGCCGAATTAATTATGAAGAAAAAAAAATAAAAGGTTGTAGAGAAGTCTCTAAAGGGGGTGGTGCGAAAGGGAGTACATATGTTGCCTGAGTTGTTTCGCAGATTATGGACACTTTTAAGAAATATTTTTGAGACCTTGTAATAGAACAGGTGTCTAACTGGCAGAACTCTTAAAGAACTAAAGAGCGCTATGGAATGGGTGGGATGAGAAGCATCACAAATCTTTCGAACAGCACGTTTTGTAAGACAGAGTGGGTGAATGTAGTATGGTAAGCTCCTCCCCAGCACCAAATATAGCTATAATTCAGAATAAAATATTCCAAAATAGACGATTCTTAGAATATTATTTACACAGAATTTACACACATCGGGTAGATGAAAGCAGATACTGCTTCAGAGTTAAAATATGATCAGACCAGCTCATTTGATGTTATTTACAATTTCAACTTTGAAACAATTCCCGTCCTACGTTGTACCTACATCAAGCACCCACGGAGAAGTTGCGGCACCACATGAACAATCTAATACTTTGTAGAGAATGAATATAGATTTCAAGATCAGGAGACTTCCGCAAAGATTAGTTTTGTTCCGTTGCTTACACTTAGTTTGTGTTTAACAAACCAGATTTTCTAGGTTGAAAGGGCTAGCAGAGTCATATGCGATGCCGAGGTCATCTACGAAAGCTGTGGCTTTTCCGGCAAAAGGTTGGTTAAACATAGAGTTTATATAAACTAGGAACAAAATAGGTCCAAAGACAGATCTTTGGGGTACCCCTAGATTTTTGTTTCTAGCACTGCTCTATCTGAGAGATACAACTCAAACCATTTATGCATAATGACCCGAAAGCTATCCCGATATAATTTGCTCAAGAGAATGGAGTGGTTAAGCACGTCAAAAGCCTCAGTTATATCCACGTACAGACCGGCATAACTTTTTTTCTCATCGAGTCCTTTGTTTATTGATGAGTAGAACACAAGAAATGCATGGACTTTTAAAACATGAGCTGGACGACATGGATTGAATGCAAACTGGTTTCGAAAGGTGATCGCAGAAACTGCACCTTGTGTAGCTTGAACGAAGGAGAAGATATTCTACACTTTGTAGGAAAATGTCTCGTCTTAAAATTTATTCGACGTAGTGTCCTCAGAAAGCAATTCATACAGGAGGATTAAATCATTGCACTGCTTCATCCTAATCCTAATCAAATATATTATAGAAGCATTTTGGTCAACAGCATGACTCTCCGAAGATAAAGTTAGAATGATGTCTGAAAACCCTTCTATAAACAATAGTTCTCAGAATAAGGTTGTCCTTGTCACCACGATTCCACTTTTGAGGAGTTCTGAACATAACTTGGGTAGGAGCTTCTCATGTGCTTTTAAGAACATCTGCGCCATGAAATATCATTTTTTCCAATCAAATCTTCAAAAAGAAGTGAAATTTCTTCAACAGTAAGACTTTTATTCTTGCATATCACACTAATACGTTAACGCAACGCATTTATTCTGATGAAATTTGTATTTTGTTATACTTAGCTTGCAATGCAGCAATGCCTAGAAGACTAGCTAGCAGAAGGGGTGATCCTTGTTACTAGTGGAATGACGAAGTCAAAACTAGGGGAAGACCAGAGTTCCAGGAACATGTTTAGTTACCTTCAGGCTAACGAGACTAGACCTTGAAAAGCCGTCAAAGAGAACAAAGCAAGATGCTTCAAATGATTCTGTGACGAAGCAGATCTAGACCCCTAGGGGATGACATATAGGATGGTCAGTAGGTCCCCACAAATATTGAGCATCTATTCCCCCATACATCTCCTACTCTGTGTAACATCACGAGGGAGACCAGCACTGAACACATCCCGGCAATCACGTTAGATGAACTGCATGAAACATGGAGAAAGATAGGCGACAACAAATCGTTTGTGCCTATGCCGGTCAAAGGAGACCGGACCTATTTTATAGCAACGATGCAAAGGTGCCTTGAGGAGGGGGTTTTCCCTGAACCATGGAAACTTCAACATCTGGTTTTGCTACCCAAAGGAAACAAGCCACCTGGAGAACCTTCATCGTATCGGCCAATATGCCTTCTAGATACTATGGGAAAGATCCTAGAAATTATCGTATTTAGAATATATTGGAACTCTGTCAGATGACTATTATGTTTACAAAAAATTGCGTTCTTTCGTCGACGCCATAAAGGCGGTAATCTTTACAGCAGCTGAAGCAATACTGAGGAGGTGATCGTGGGGAGGCACAAAGAAATACTGCGCAGTATTAACGCTCAACGTTAAAAATGCTTTCAACTTGACGAATTAGTCATGTATTAGGATATCGTTGACAAGATCACCATACTATCTGCTGAAGACAGTCATGAACTACTTCACCTACAAAAAGTTGAGGTACCAAACCAACGATGGCGTTAAGTACTACAAGGTTTCCGAGGGAGTTCCACAGGGTCCTTAGACCTCTCCTGTGGAACATAATATATGACGGAGTCCTGCGACTAACTCTGCGACAAGGAGGTAAGGTGGTTACTGTAGACAAACATATCCACAAGGTAGGGTCTGCCAAGAATGAAACAGTCGCCAGGATAAAAAAAAATATGCCGGCCGAGAGCTAGCCGACCACAAGACTGAGACTGTCCTTATAACCAGCCGCGTTGGGAACGAGATAAACAGGTCTAAAGAGGCATTAAAATACTTAGGAGTAATGCTCGGCAACAGGCTGAACTTCAAAACTCACATCGAGTATTCAAGTAAAAAGGTGTCATAGATGCAGGCAGTACTTCCCGTATGCTGCCAAATATCGGCGGGCCTGGATACACCAGAAGGATTCTGCTATCCAGAGCGGTAAGTTAAATCCTTCTATACACTGTTCCGGTCTGGGCGGGTGCACTCACAACGAAGGAAACAAGAAGACAGCTCTGTATACAGGCCCTGCGCAATCAGAACTGTAAGCGGTTTCCGAACAATTTCAGACGAAGCAGCCTGTATATGATCCCCATTGGCATTCTCGTCAACGAGATGCAAAGGGTTTACCTTAACCGAACAGCGAACCGTCAAGAAGTTGGCGTTACCAGGAAGGTAAAACGACAAGATTGGACAACATCTGTAGCACCATGGCAAGCCAGGTGGGATAACACCGCAAAACGCAGATGGACGCCATCCCGCCACGAGGTCTGAACGAAGAGAGCACGCGGGGACTGCAACTACCACCTTACGCAGTTCTAGTCCGTGCAAGGCGGCTATCGAAATATCTCCACCGATTTGGACACAATGCCCAGGAAGTCGCGGATCACGCAGTGTGATCCACTGCAGACGCAGGGAAGAATGAAGCTATGCCCACAACTTCTAATAAGTCTTATGACGAGATCAGGGAACCACTGGCTGGAGACCTCTACCTTCATAACGTGCGTACATAATGAGCTGAGAAGAGTCGAAAGACTAAGAAGAGCCGAAACGACAAATGCAGTTGATATTCCATAAGTTGCTAACCAGCTGCGTGAAATAATACCTAACGACAGCCCTGCGAGAAGAGTGGTAGAAGTGTGCAGGGTGTGGATTATTGCATGTTAGTTGCCCGGGCTATTAGTATGATTAGAAGATTACCACATCCAATGGCGCATCAAAAAAAAAAAAACCTATAACACTATTTCAGTTTTGTACTTTGTCGGAAAGTGATCGAATCCTTTTTACTAGTCCATCACTAATGCATTACATTTGAGTGCTTTCAATTAAGTAGAATCCTGCCTCTAAATCAATCGATTTTTTTCGTTACATTTAGCGTTTTTTTTTTTTTTTTAAATATTGCTATCCAAGCATTTTGGCGCTGTGACTGTGAAAAAAAAGGACATATTTGGTATAACATCCTTAAAAAATCGTATCAATCGTATCGACGTTGTCAGTTAATTAGTAATTTCCATTTGGTAAGGCGGTAGAGGCGAATGGATGTGTCCTTCATTTGCATTATGCTGCTCAGAAAATTAAATGCTATTTCACTTCAACTAATTAAGGTTAATTTAGTTCTGTTGTTGAGGATTCTCAATTTCGTAACCGTAAGCACATGGATGGATAAGAATACCCAGAAATGATAATTATATTTCTGTGAATAATGAAACCATTTGCTCGTCGTGAGGAAGGACGATGTAGGAGCCTCCATCTATTTCCTTGAATCGCTGAACGAATTTCCTTTGTATGCGTTATTTGAAGCAAATATTTTCCGCAAGGAAAATTGTAAATCATCCTTAATTGGAGAATTTTTTTTTATTATTATTTCTTGGGGTGACGTGTGTTATTTAACATGAGTACTGTTAACGACCAACGGTCGTAAGCTGAGCAATTAGATATTTTCCACGGGAGTTATTTACGCTTCATGTGCTTAGCAACGAGTAATCTATACGCAAAGATATCCCGAAGAAAGAGAATCATGTGGGGATAAATCATGAATTATTATTATCTGTGGATTAATAATGTAGTTTTCATTATTACTACTCGTCTTTCCTACAGCGCGTGTCCTATAATTAAATGATTTTCACTTTCTATATGACGAATGAACCCCCGCTACTTCAGGATCTGGTAGGATATTGAATATCTTGTAAACATGAATAGGATTTTGTTTACCGTTATTAAGATACATCCCGATATTCGGTTCTGAACTAAGGGAGATTTTGAAACCTATAAGATGATGGGGGGCAAAACATACCGAGTGCAGAGTGATGTAGAGAACTTAGCACATTCACCTGAGATACCTATCAGATGACCTCTCTCATATCATGAATCTTACGACTCTATGTGACCCAGGGATCAGACTATATGTCTGTAAATGCGAGCTAGGATCAACAAAGAAACTACTTTCTCCTACTTTACCAATTTACACTGAACATGATGTCCTCTAAAGTTCGAGTACTGATGACTCATAGAAACTGCATGGGAACCGATTGGACCCGAAAATGCATGAAAGAGACGCTCATGCTTTTAGGGCAACACAGGTGGACAGGGTACACGGCTTGCTAAAATAGTATATGTCAACAGGGAACTCAACTAGCGATCTATAATCCAAAGAGTATAAACCTCGCTCAGAAATTACAAAAGGCTCAAGTGGAACAGTTTCAGGGAAAATACAAGAGCTCAATAAGGACTTTAGATTCAGGGAGAACATCATATCCTAGACTAGACTACGTGGATGTCGTAATACCTTGAACGGGCGTGCTAACAGGACACTGCGCGATAGGGGAAATGGCTTCCAGACTAGGCATCAACACACCCTACCACTGCAGGAGCTGTCAAGATATAGAGGAGACAGAAACAAAAACTAGTTACGTGATTGCCAAATCTTCAAAACCGCCTCCGTCATATGGTAAACAGGCTTTTTGACGAACTAGGGGATCACGTACAAGTACCACTTGGGAACAGGATAGGCTTCATAAATAGCGCAACAGAACCCACCGCAAGACAAAGGTTTTAAGTACAGGTTCCACACAACAAAAAAGGGAAACACAATGGACCGTATTGTCCCCGTGATAAGCATTCCCTCCAACCTAACCAACCTAACAGGGAGAACACACTTCTAACGAACAACTCATCCACGGATTTAAAATCCATAAAACCTAAGGTCGGAACAAGAAAGAGCGCAGAAGTGTGTAACGCCACTATGATGCATTTTGAAGGAGCCGTTTGTGTGCAGCAAAATCAGGAGTTAAACTATCTTTCTGTATGCGGCACAGATAGTTCCAAAAGCATCCAAAAACAGCCAGTTGGTTATCAATTACTTGTCACAAGACAAAGATCAACAATTAGCTTGTGTGTGCTGTCAATAGGATGAAACCAGGGCCGCAAAGCAAGCTTACAAATTTTAAGCGTAAACAACCCAAAGGCAAGGCAAATCGAGAACTTTCACCGAAGGGCAAAAATACTACCAAATTCCTCAGTGTTACACCACAAAATCATCTTCTAACGGGAGTCCTACATACGTACCAACTACACATGTTCGTAGATGCAATTGAAAACGTCTACCCTTCGGTTGCGTACATGAGAATTGTAACAGGTGAAACTATTGCATGCAGTTTAGTTGCAGCAAAAACAGGAGTAGCATCGTTAAAAGGATGGAATTTCAAGTTTGGAACCCGCTTGGCTGCTAGTCTCCAAAATGGTCTATCGACGAAGATGTCAAATAGTTTTTCTGGTCCGATACAAAAATCATTCCCATTAAAGGTATAAATCCTTTGTTTTGTATTGGAAGCCACAAATTTCTCAGAATGGAAGTAGGTGCCAACAAAATTGAATGTGGCGAAGCTACACGATCGAGGATCAAAACTCCTCCATTCTTCTGAATGCTAACCCGCGATGAGGAGCTACGCCACATACCAAGGCAACTACAGCCTCCAATTGATTAAGGCTTCTACGATCTCTTCAACTTCCCTGACTTGTAACGCTAAAGGCCGTCGCAGATCTATGACGACTGTTTCAGCAACCCTAGTACCTAAACTAACCTACAGAGAGATCATAGTACTTGTTTGACCGCAGATGGACCGTGCAGCGGGAAAACTACAAGCTCTAGGATTCGCATCACACCTCCCAGCAACGACGAATTCATGAATGGACATGACGGTATTTTCGCGAAGCTTTGCCAACCTTCTCTACCATTCATCGAAAATCGAGGCGAACAAAAAAGTGGAAAGTTTTTCAAGATTTGAAACAGTTTGTCAGTGGTGTAGCTAGGCGGGTTCTAGAACACTTTTGAAGAAGTAGCTGAATAGCGATTTAGAAACCGAACTACGAATAAGACTACGTAAAGTCGTAGATGCAAGCAGTTTCTAACTACTTGAGCGAATAGGTAAAAGAGGTTAATTGGAATTCTGGAAATACAAAATTATAAAATAAAAAATACGAAATGGCGCCACTGTTTTGACGTTTGTGTTTTTGCTTGGTATTACTATCAATACACGAGAACTTTGTAGCTACATGTGCTAGTTCTTCTTTTTTTACGGCGAGATTATGATCCGAAGTAGAAGGAACACTTTACTGCATCCCTACTGGTCCGCCTGTGGGGTTTGCCAGTTTGACAACAGGAAGTACCGACAGACTTTCCGGTTTCGAATCACTTCATCACTGAGGTCAATCAAATGCTGGTGTTTTTGCTTTTGTGTGATCCAGTTGTTTTTTGGTCATTTTTCGGTCACAGAAGATTGCGGGGTTTTCCCGCTGATGTCATCATCACAAGTTGTTTCGCTATTGATCATAGATCCCAGATATATGAACATTTCACACTTGGGAAGCACTTTCCATTCAAATAAATGACTGAAATAGGCCGGTGTGGATAAGAGAACGGGCAGCACAGATACTTTGTCTTTTTTGGGGTGGCCGTGGTGTAGTGGTAACATCAACGTTTGTCACGCTCTTGGTTCACGGTTCAAATCCTGATCTCAACAATCATCTATTTATTTCGTCTGAAATAAATAAAAAAGTCGATCAATTGCGAAAGCTTAGTCAACTCTACTGCGAAGGCATAGCACTGGCAGTAGGGTGGTTATATGGATTAAATGCAACTTGATCGTGATGATGACATCAGGTGGAGGGAAAAATATACTGTGAATCATGAGCAACGACAAAAAGCAAAACAAACAAGCTCCCCAGTTATCTGGACGCGACCCTTGGAATTTACTGAAACTTAATACCATCCAAGTTTCAAACCCACTACACCAATCTTTCTTTCTCTCTCAATTTCCACACACGCCCGTGCCCTGAAATAATTTAATGGTATTCATATCCCATTTCGTGCGCGCAAATTATAAAAAAAAAAAAAAAAAAAAAAAACTAATACGGTACCCATTTCGCTCCAAAACATCCACCCATACATCAAGTGCTCATTGCAGGGACGTTTGATCTTCACTTATAATAGCTCCATCGTCAGCAAAGAATAACTGCTGGACTTTTCCTTTAAATAGATAATCAATGACTGCAATAAATAGCAAAGGACTGAGGACACTTCCCTGGTGTACATCGACTTTGATTGGGAACTCTTCGGTGACTCCTGCGGAACATCTTACTCTTGTCCTTGCTCCCTCATACAAGTCCATGATTACGCGCACTTAGGTTTCTGGAACTCCTCGTTGTCTTAGCGCCACCCATAAGAGATTTCTTGGTTGTCTATCAAAGACTTTTTCAAAATCAACCAGCACCTTTAAGAAATCACGATTTTTTTCCATTATGATCCGTAAACTTTGGATTGCATCTGTTATTGATTTACCCGAGACAAACCCGCACTGGTCATCAGATAGCCGTATTATTTTCGCAAGTCGGCCATCTAATACCCGCTCAACGGTCTTCATGGTGTATGACATCAGCTTCAGAAGAAGAAAACTTTCCCTCCACTGATTAGGCATTGGATCTCCGCTCATAAGTTTGGAAATAAGAATGATGAGCCATCTCTACCCGATATCTCCCATCTTTCGTCTGGCCCAACCGCTTTTATTTTTTTTGGAGTATTTGACAGAATTTGTAACTTCTTCGACAGTAATGTCGGATACATCGTCATGGTTAGGACCGGCTCTTGAAAAGTATACCCAAGGAAACTGTTCGTTCAGAAGTATTTCACAATACTGTCGCTATCTGTGGAGAATTTTGTCGTCTTCCACAAGAAGCTGGCCTTGAGCATTGTTAATGAACTTTGGGAAACGAATCTCCTGAGCATTTCTTCTTCTCTGGGTGGCTATTTTGAAGATTGTTGTTCCCCTATTCAAGTTGTTTTATAGAAGCTCCTGGATAGCCTGGTTCCTGTCAGACGCTATTTTCCTCCAACTCCCGATGGAGGCCATCCATACTTTTTGCTTGAAATTGGGCGCACTTCTTCGTCACGAAACCTTTGCAGCATCTATATATCACTTCAAGGCGAGCTTTTTCATCTCTATTAGTAGAAGAGCACTTTGACCAAGCCTTGAAATCCGTTTTCTTTTGCCGTATCACTACTTTAGCTTCATCTGTCCACCACCATGTTTCTTTGGCGTCTTGGCAGGGGCCTTTTGACGTTCCAAGCAGTGATTTGGCTCTCTCAAAGCAAGATCGCTGTAGGGAATCCCACATATCTTGTGCTCTGCACTCATCATCACCGACCTCATCGATGATGGTAAAGAGCTAATTTGTCATGCTGGTAATAAAAGCTTCGCCTTTTCCTTTGTCCTATATCTATAGAAGCTGTATTCTTCTAAACCACGTCCACCTGAGTTGGAGGCGTTTTCGTGTTGTGTTTATCCCGAAAGCGGGGAAGCGGGGGCATGAATCTGCAAAGGTTTTCAGACCCATCGGCTTGTCATCTTTCCTCCTTAAGACGTTGGAACGTATATTAGATACGCACATCCGTAATACAATAGATACATCCCTTCTATCAAAATCTCAGCATGCGTACACTAAGGGGCGATCGACTGAGATGGCGCTCCATGAAGTTGTGCGTACGATAGGATAGACAATACACTACAAACAATTTGCTCTTGCCACCTTTTTAGATGTTGAAGGTGCTTTCAATAACGTTAGTACTGAATCGATTCAGGAAGCTCTGTCCCAACTGGGTGTAGGGGAGTTTATTAGCAAGTGGATAGTGACTATGCTAAAAACCAGAATCATTCAATCGACACTCGGTAATAGTGTTTTCACCATATCCGTTGTAAGGGGAACTCCTCAGGGAGGCGTTATCTCTCCTCTTCTTTGGCTTATGGTAATCAAGAAAATTCTGTGTATGCTTGACCGAGACGGAGTCAAAGTTGTCGCGGATGATGTGGTAGTGTTGGTATCGGGGATGTTACCTTCTGTGATCAGTGAGATTATGGAAGGTGCCTTGGATAAGATTAGCACATGGGCCACTGGATGTGGACTTAGCGTCAATCCGAGCAAAACTGAACTGATGCTCTTTACCACAAAAACCAAAATACCGGCTTTCACGCCTCCACGGCTTAATAACCAATCGCTCTCGTTAACATCTAGTGCTAATTTTCTAGGTGTGGTACTCGACCCTAAATTAATCTGGAAGGGTGTGGCTTTTTATGCTTGTAGCAAAACATTCGGTAAGAAATGGGGACTCCGTCCGAAGATGGTCATTTGGATGTATACTGTGGTGGTGCGCCCTATACTTTCCTATGGATCGCTAGTTTGGTGGCCGGCGGTTAATAAAGCATACATTACCAAACTCATCAACAAAGTACAAAGGACTGCAGCTCTTGGTGCTACAGGGGCAATGAGAACATGCCCAACTGAAGTCTTGAACGTAATCCTTCACTTTATACCACTCGACCTTCATATAAAGTATATATCAGCATGTAGTCCGGTTAGATTAAGAGAAACAGGTAGCTGGTGCGATAGTCTCTACGGCCACAACAGCATCCTTAATCTGCTACCTCGGGAGTTGGCGGCAAATCCGACCGACTACATAACTCCCAGGGTGAACTTTCGCAATGATGTCACTGTGAGATTCCCTTCCAGGGCGGAATGGAAATGTGGCACGGTGACTAACGAGTTCAAAACAACCTTTTTCACTGACGAGTCGAAAATGGACTGCGGGGTAGGGGCGGGAATCTTTTCTGAATCTCTCAATATCTCTAGTTCATTCCGTCTTCGCAATTCATGTAGCGTATTTCAGGCGGAAGTTCTTGCTGTACGAGAGGCGTGCCGTCTCCTCAAACATACATCGATACAACTTAACACCATAGCCATTTTCATTGATAGCCAGGCCGCTATCAAAGCCATCGTATCTGCGGCTTCCTCCTCCAAACTTGTTGAACAATGCAAGGAGGAGCTTGCCGCACTCGGCCATCGGTCTAGGATCAGCCTCATCTGGGTGCCTGGTCATAGTAACATTGACGGAAACGAAAGGGCTGATGAATTGGCGAGGCAGGGATTTGCCCTTGACTGCTCCCGTCCGGAAGATGTCAACATTCCGTTAGGGGCCCTTAAGGGTAGAATCTTTGCTCATTTCCTTGCAGATGCTGGTAATAGATGGCGAGGGTTGCAGAACTGTGTCATATCCCAGCAGATGTGGCCCAAGTATAACTGGCGCAGAACAAAAGAGCTATTAAACAGAAACCGGGCAGATATTGCTAGAGTTCTGGCAATTAGCACTGGCCATTGGCTCATAGGGGTCCACGCAGCCAGACTGTGCATTACTTTTAATGCACATTGTCGTAGCTGCAATATAGCCAACGAGCCTGAAACAATCCTTCACTTCCTTTGTAAGTGTCCGGCCCTTAGTAGAGTCAGACACCGTACACTTGGCAGACACCTTTTTGATAATATTAGTGAGATAGCGGAGACAAGCATCGGGGACATCATCAGTTTCCTCAATGCCACGGGGTAGCTTTAAATAATCTTTTCTCTCCTTTCCCACAAGTTTAACGTCAGTTTCTACAACAATTTAGGTCACATGAGTTGTGGTATTACGGCGCCTCTGCGCTAATTATGTTTCAGCATAGCATGCTGTCACAACCACACCTACCTACCTACCTACCTACCTTTCTTTTGTCCAGCTTGTACAAATTGATTTTCTCAGCCACCTTTGTTTGCTTATTTGTTTTCTTCCCCGTCTGCATAAAAATGTCTGTCAGAAGGAGAAGGTGTTGCTGGGCGATCGCCTCTCCCAGGATCACTTTGCAATCTTTAACCAGGAGTTTCATGAAACTGGCTACCAAATGGTAGTCAATCTGGGTTTCATTTCCGCCACTGCTGTAAGTGATCAGGTGTTTAACGAACATGGTATTTAGCACGATATAGGATGTCTTCACCTGGAGAATTCCTCTTGCCGTACCCCGGTCCTCCATGGCAGTCTTTTCGACATGTCCGTTCAAATCTCCACCAACAAGCAAAAGCCCTTCCTTTGGGATGTTTTTGTAGCACTAGCTACATGAGGTAGTTCAATCTAAAGAAAATTGAGAAATTGCATTGACGTCTTGTAGAGAATAAAATGTGTTCATGTAATATATTTATTTTTAAAAATAAATTAAACGTTTAATGCTATAAATAAGTTAAACAAAAAAAACGTATTTTTACATTTCAATAAATATTATAAGATAATTCAAATTAAAGATAGGCAATCCCATAATCTTCGGAGTGATCAGTTCCAAAGGGATGAATAAATTCAATTTCTCCCAAAAACGAATAAAAACAAAACAGGGCATATGTTATCAACATATGTACTCCAATGCTACGTCGAAGTTTAAAATCAGTTGTTACACCAGCAAGTAGTAGACCAGTTAAGTTAGCCAACATAAAAACAGTACAGTTCTCTCCCATTGATCCTTGTGTTGCCTATGAAAATTATTTATTTAATGCCTGTAAGGATACCATACATTATTTACCTCAAAAACATGTTCTTCATCTATAAGAGCTTTATAAAGATACGTAATTCCCAATCCCAATGATAGGTCTAAAAGATTAAACCATTAATTCAAAGAAATATATGTATTTTTAAAATGGCTTGTACAGAATAGTGGACCGGCGACACAAGATGCCAGACCCATCTTTTGGTAGCCTTGTTTAGCGAGTTCTATTGTTGCTATTAAGTCTCCCACACAATCGCCCCACGCTATTACAGTGCTACCCAGAAACGATTGACTACAATATAGCAAAAGTCCCAGCACAGTGATGATATTTATAAGTTCTCTTGCATAAATCCGTACTAAAACAATTGAACCAACAATTGAGAAAAATGCGTAGAACTGAAAAATTCATATTTCAGTAAATGAAAATAATATTCGAAATGTCTTATTACGAGTACGCGCTTACAAGATGGAAAGCTGGAGGTCTATCAGTTCTTGTTATTAAAAATATCAAAATGCTTAGTGGAACAGTAAAGAATAAAGTAAATATTGGTAAAAAGAAACCGAATTCGGTATCGGTGTCGCCTAAAATAAAAAAAATAGCAAAATTATTATTATTAATAAAAAATTTCTTCTTAAATGTAAAGTTTTACCAATTAAAGCAGTGAGAACAAACGGCATGATGATAATCTGTAAACAATTTAAAAGTTTTGACCACCCTTTATTTTCAAGATCAAGATCCACAGCTGGCACCATAATGATTAGGATCATGTTTATAGGTAATTGGAATATAATGCATATTTTTCCACATATTCCGCTCTCTCGCCATTCATTCAAGTCAACTGGCATCAAAGAAGTGAAAAATTGCGAAAACAATTTTTCATTTCTTGGAGCGTCACTGTATTCGGTTTTTGTGCTAATGTTACCAGTAATTCCTAATCTTGGTTTAATAACTATCTTGATTCCGGCTTCCTCTTGAAGTACCTCAAGTCTTTTCGATTGAGCATCTGTGTAAAAAAAAAAAATTGTTAAATGTACGAGTAGTGCATAGCATTTGACAGTGGCGACTCGTCGTGACGTTAATTATTATTTTAGTTTTTGAAATTCTCTATAAGGTGGGTAGGGTGACTCCATGGTTACTCATGTTACATCTTTTCGGTATAAAAACATTTTATTTTTCTCATCCAACGTTTCTCCAATTTTTTGATGTCCTCCAAATAATACGATTTCTCGAGACCCACAAAATAAGCGTTTGTTTCAGAGATGACCTCTTCATTCGATCCAAATCTCTTACCTCCGAGGCATTTCTTCATGTTTTGAAACAAGAAATAGTCGCAGGTGGCTAAATCTGCGGAATATGCTGGATGAGGAAGGAGTTCCTAGCCTAACTCATGTAATTTTGCCATTGCGACTGCGGACTTGTGCGCCGGTGCTTTGTCCTGGTGAAAAAGAACTTTTTTCTTCGCCATATGCGGCCGTTTTTGCTTCAAATCGACTTGGAATCGATCCAGCCGCTCTGCGTAATACTCGTATGCGCCGGTGAGCGTTTTACCCTTTTCAAGGTAATCGATGTGAATAACCAAAAAACTGTCGCCATGACCTTGTTTGCTGACAAACCCGCCTTGGCCTTCTTCGGCTTCGATTCGCCAGGAGAAGTCCATTGTTTTGACTGTTCCTTGGTTTCTGGTGTATTGTGGTGAATTCAGGTTTCATCCACGGTTACGAAACGGCGCAAAAACTCAGCCGAATTTTTCTGGAACATCGCCAAACACACCTTTGAATTTGTCAAACGAATGCGTTTGTTGTCGATTGTGAGCAAACGCGGCACCCATGTTGCGGAAAGCTTTTTCATGTCCAAATATTTATGTAAAATCAAAATCACTGAGCCATGTGATAAACTCGCGCACTTTCACTCGCCGATCGTCCATTCAAATCAAACCATGTATTTTGTCGGTGTGGTGACCTCAGTTGGGCGACCAGAACGAACGTCACTTGTGCTTGAACGACCGCACTGAAATTGAGTAAACCAGTGGTGAATGGTTCCAATCGATGTGGAAGAGTCCCCATAATATTTGTCAAGTTTTTGCTTGGTTTGCGCTATAGTTTTTTTCCGCAAAAAATAGTGTTTAATGAGCACTCGAAATTCACTTTTTTCCATTTTAACGAAAATGCTAGTAAGGCGTCTATATAAAATGGCTGCCACAACAAAACTATTTGACAGATCTGTCTGAAAATTTGGGTGCGTTCTTTTGAAAGATGATTCCTGACAACAAAAAAAAATTAAATTTAAGGTGACGACACAATTTCTGTTAATTTTCAGGGACTTATTGACCCACCCTCATACTATTTTGAAACTAGAAATGTATCTCTACCCAACTGTCCTATACATATGGCAACACTTTGTTTTATATAAAGGGTGACCAGATAGCAATAATAGTTGTTTCAATTATTATTATTTAGCAATGACAACCAGCTGTCAAAATATTCAGTAAGGTTTGCCATTTGATCATTTGACTCTTCCCGAATGTGTGACAATTATTAAAAAATATCGAAATTCCTGCTCAGTTGTAAATACGCAACGTAAATTTCGTCTGTCGTCATCATGGGTTCAGTGCGCAGGCAATTCGTCGCACCGTGGAAAAGTTTGAGCGCGAGTACACTCTCTTGGACCTTAAGTCACCAACCGGACAGAGATCGATGCGAAGTGGAAAAAACATAGCCACCGCAGCGGTCAGTATCGAAGAAGACCCAGAAATGTCGATTCGTCGCCGATCAGCTGAATTGGGCATCGCCAGAGAGTCAACCAGGCTTACTTTGCAGTTGAATTTGGGCTTACATCCGTATAAGATTGTGCTGACGCAAGAATTGAAGCCAGATGACCATAGACAACACCGTGAGTTCACTAATTGGGCGCTGGAAATGTTGGCCGGAGATCCGTATTTTGGACAAAAAATCATCTTCTCGGACGAGGCCCATTTTTGGATCAGCGGCTATGCCAACAAGCAAAATTGCCATTATTGGAGCGACTACAATCCACAAGTGTTCGACCAAGCATCAACGAAACCACAAAGATTGACTATTTGGTGCGGTTTATGGCATCATGGTGCGACTTGACACCCCTCGATTATTTTCTCTGGGGCTACGTCAAGTTCTCAGTCTACACTAACAAGGCCATTTAAATGATGTGCTATTCCATACATAATGGCATGAATGTAGCTTCAAAATAAAGCCAGAATCAATTTGATATCTTACACCGTTGTTTTATTTAAATTTCTTTTCCTATCGTTCTTATCTGGTCACCCTATACAAGGGGTCTAATTAATTACCACTTTTATACATTTCCTACTTAATTCTTAGAGAGCTTATGGTAACTCATGTTACATCAGGCTACATAGTATATGTACTCTCAATGATGAAGAAATTTTTGCGGATCTATAGAATCAATCAATGAAGTGTCCCGTCTAAGAAAAGTCCTATCCAAGGTACCAACGTCGGGTTCTTCTATTAGGAGGAGCGACGGTACCTAGACCTATTCAAAATAAGAGACGCGGGACACCCTAATGACCACACATTTCCCTACACGATTGCCTCCGAAGATAGTCAATCTATTCTGGAAACCATGCCGGGAATGGATGCGGATGAATCAGATAAAATAGTTGACGGGCGAAAGACAGCATGAGCAATATACAACATTTGACGAGTGATGCTGCCAAGAGTCGGAGGGAACTGCTATCCCTCGGCCCAGGCGGATCTTCACAAGCTGCCTTAAACTAGCATATGTTCCAAAAACATGGCGAGAGGTAAGACTCAGTTTCATACACAAAGCAGGGAAAACTAGTCAGACTACCTCAAAGGACAACAGACCACTCAGTCTGTCGTCGTTTCTGATTAACATTTTGGAACGATTGATAAGACATATTCGTTGGAGATGTGATCGGCGATAGCTACCCATCTAAATCAGAAAATGCGTATATGAAGGGTAGATCGGTGGATACGACTCTTCATAGAGTAGTATCAACGATAGAAAAATCTCATCACTAGAGGGAATTTACTCTAGGGGAATTTCTCGATGTCGAGGGAGCTTTCAACAACGTGATTGCCGACGCGATCCTGAGCTGTCTGAACAAAGTCCAACTTGAGTCAGGCCTCTGTAACTAGACTGGACGGATGCTTGAGTCGCGTATAATTAACTCAATCCTGAAAGGTTAGCAGGGGGACTCCTCAGAATGGCGTTCTATCATCACTTACTGAAAGAAAACGATTTCAACGTAACAGCCTACGCTGATGATGTTGTCATCATTTTCATTATCAGGTAAATTTCTTCCAGTTCTTAGAAAGATCCTCAGCTACGTACTAGTACTTGTTAAGAATTGGGCCAGTAGCCGAGGACTGGGAATTAACCCTTCAAAGGCAGAAATTGTTCTTATTACTAGGAAAAGATCGTTCTCTATATTCAAACCGCCAACTATCGTCGAAGTTTGACTAAATCTTTGAAGGTCAGCAAGATACCTGGGTTGAATTTTAGATTCCAAACTATACTGGAAATAAAATATCGAGGATCGCATTAGGAAAGCAGGTGTAGCCTTCTATACATGCAAAAATACTTTCAGCAATACTGAAGGCCTCAAACTAGCTGTGGTAAACTGGTTTTATGCAGGGGTGGTGAGACCCATTCTAACGTACGGCTCGACAGTCTGGTGGAAGGCCCTTGAGAAAAAATACCACCTTTCAGCGGATCTATTAGAACGACACCCACAGAGGCAATAGAGATCATACTAAATCCCATTCCGTTAAATATTTACTGCAATAAACTAGTTGCTAAAACTGCATTAAGACTAAAAGAAGCTGGATTTTGGTCATCAGCACTATACGATCATGCCTTCATCCTGTCCCGATGGGAAACTACTACCAGACAGACAGGAACTGACTATTTGCTTTGATGAGAGATTCAATAACAGAATTCCAGGTCACTGCAGAAACCAACAAGTCACAACCAAAGAGGAGCTAGTCTTCTACATAGACTGCTCCAAAATGGACGTCGGTGTAGAGGCTGGGGTGTTCTGTGAAACTCAAGTAGTGTACCACCCCTTTAGAATTAACAACGACTTCCAAGCTGAGATTCCAGCCATTACTCAGGCTGCAAAAATTATCCTGGAAAACAATATCGCCTTGGACTCCGCGGTAACCAGATCCAGATCGAGAGCCAATTTGGTAACCATATGCTGGGTACTAGGGTATATAGATACGAGTATTCCAGGTAATGAAAGAGCAGACAAACTTGCAAGGAAAGAATCAGCGTTGCATATTTCGCAGGCTCTCCCCTTTGTAAGAACTCGCATTAGCTCTATAATTAAGTTCATAGACGACGAAGCCTGTATAGCCAACAGGCGCTGGGTCCACTTGGATACATACTCGTATGTGACGTCTAGAATCCTACGCCGGTCTATGAGAAGAAAATAGGTCTTTCTCTAATTAATCTAAATTGTAATATACGAGTCGTCTCCGGCCTTATTACGGGGCAAAGTAATGTTATAATGTGAATGTGCCATAATTTTTGCAAATGGCGTCAAATGTCATTGTGCTTTGACATTTGTGTTGTAGATAGATGCGATACACACCTAAAACACGCGGAATTATTGTTACTGCTTATTTGACCAATTCGCGGTTTTTTTTTTTAACGCAGCGTGAATTTCGTGGTCGTTTTCCTCGTCGTGTAAACTAGGTCCACTAGAGATGTCGCAAGAAGTGCCCGGCCCCGCATTGCTCGTTCGGCCGAGAATATCACTGCTGTGGCCGAGGACGTCCGAGAGAGTCGAATCCACAAACATCGACGAGACACGATGCACACAATTTGGCATCAGCAGACGTTGCGTCGAATTTTGGTGAAAGACCTGAAGATGCTCCCTTATAAAGTGCAAACAGTTCACCAATTGCTGCCTGCTGACCGTCAGGTGAGATGCATGAAGAGGATGACTTCGTATCCAAAATCATAATGAGCGACGAAGCCCATTTCTACTTAAGTGGTTATAAGAATTAACAAAATTTTCATTTCTAGGGCACTGAGAATCCACATGGAATGCACGAAGAGCAATTGCATCCCCTCAAAGTTACTGTTTCGTGCGGCATTTGCAGTGAAAAAGTGATTGGCCCTTTTTTTTGAGGACGCTGGCGGCATCATCGTAACCGTAACTGGTGAGCGCTACAGACAGATGTTAAACGAGTTTTTTTTTTGCCGCAAATTGCTGAATTGGGTCTCGAGCATAGTTGGTTTCAGAAGGACGAAACAACCGCTCACACAGCTCGAGCAACGATAGAGTTTTTGAATCGATTTGGCAGTGCCAGACTTCTTCCTTTGGAGCTTTTTGAAATCTGACGTCAACAATCGCACAAACCTTGCAAGTCTTGAAAGCCAATATTGAAGAAGAAATTACCAATTTGGAGCCAGATGTATTGCGAGCAACAATTCAAAATGCCGTAAAACGAGCACAAATGTGCATCCTCCTCAAGAGGTGATCACTTGACCGACAAATAAACTTTTCGTGAAAACAGAGCCCAATTTGTTTCATTTCTAACAAAATGGCAGCCAATTCACATTATGACATTACTTTTGTCCCACCTTATACATAACGATGCAGGGACGAAGAAGAAATTGAGTCTGTTCATCACCTGCTCTGTGAATGTCCTGGCCCTTGCCAACAGAAGAATGTGGACTCTTGGCAGTCACTTTTTCATAGAATTGGAGGACTTGATTAAAGTAACCTTATCTGGATGGTTCTAAATCGAAGGCTTTTCTTTTCCTTCTTTCTTTTTAGGTTCCCAGGTTAAAAACAACTAAAATGGGCATAATGGACCCGACTTGATGGTCTAAGTGAGCAGTGGTAAGCATGTCACAGGGCACTCATCTACCTATCCTAACCTAAGTTTCAAACTCTTTCAATTTATAAAACAAGATGGTAACACTAGTTTTTAGTGTTAATCATTAACATTAAACCTTAGCAAGTCTTAAAATTATTTTTTTTAAATCCAAAAACAAAAGTTACTCACTTTACCCAATATCTTGCCAATACTATGTTAAATATTGATGGTTTTCAGACAGGACCGTCTACACGATAAGTGGCTAAAAATGTTCTTGAGCGCTCAGCCTCCTACAAGCATACAACTATCTGCATACTACACCGAACCGAGAAACCGAATTTCACTGAAATCTGTTCGGTAATTCTTGAATTAGGACAGACAGACACGCGTCAAATGGAAATTTTAAAATCGGAGATCTAATACGAAGTGGGTAAGAGTTTAAAAAAAAAATAAAAAATTATACAAAGTCTTCCGACTGTTTCGACTTCAACCCAAAGTACGAGTAAATTGCGAAAACATTTCAAGAGCTGCCACTGCCACTTGCATTTACTTATACTCATACCAGTGACTGAAATTTGGCCCTCAAGTTGTTTTGTCAAATCTGTAAAAAACGATAAAGAAGATCAAAACTTAAGCAGCAATTAATAACGACAAAGAGACGCACTTACTCTTTAAAGTTTTCATTAAAATAATTTGGTCCGCGATGATTATTGTTAAATAGCACAAATATATGCTCACAATTACTGAAATTATTATCTAAGATAAAATGTTTACAATTAAACTGCGCACCAACCAACCTATACTTTCAGCTATAGTAACATATCTATCACTTTTGATAGCATAGTCAATAAAAACGATGGCCAAAATGTGGAAGCAAATATCGCGAGCAAAACCAGTCGGTTCTATTTGGAACGGCCTCATAGCAATTACACAACCAGCTATACATGCAGTAATAAACATTGCTGATCCCATTAAATCTGAGTACATTGTACCCACTTCTTCGGTTATACCAACTAAGCTGGAAATTAAATCGGGTGCACTATTACCAAAAGCCAATAAGGTTGTCCCTGCCAGGTTCTCACTTATACCAAACTCCTTTGTGATAATCTTGAGTGGTGGACAAAAGCTGTTTAAAGAAAAATACTTGTATATAAGTTTTATCCATGCACAGAATGCAATTATAATTACAATTTATCTGTAGTCGTTCCCACAAAAGAAAACAAGTAGGCACACATAAGCATTAATACTAAGGTACCAAGGAATTCTTGGAAGCCATTTTGAGGACTAATCATACAATAAAAGATGTCTGTGTAGTCAAGTATTAGGACGTCTTCATGACATTCTTCAGTCTCTCTTACAAAGTTGCAGCGATCTGCGTAATCCAACATCTGAACTATCGAACAACCTGGCTATAGGAGGTTAGGTAGTTGATTTTCAATTTTTAGAAAGCACTTATAAATTACAAACCGGTTTCAAATCTATAACAAAATTTTCATGTTTTTCAAACCGCGGACTTGTTTGATTTGAAGTATTGAAATTTTCAAAAAGAATCATTATACTCGTAAGAAATTAGTTTTCTTCGTTGACGTGGCTATCAGTTTTGATTAGTGTTTTCTATGAAATATTTTTAACTGCTTGGTTACTTTAAGTATTTTAAGGAGTTTTTCAAGGTGCCTTGTTTTCGCTTGGCTGTTCTTATCAGATGTGTACATACTTGCGGGTCTTGTTTCTCAACCACTTATCAATTTACACTTTTCATCTTATCATTAAATGAATTTTTTGTTAAGTCTAAATGATAAGCAATGCACCAACCTGATTTTAACTCCGCCAATCACTTATCAAATGAAACTAATCGATTTATTGATAAGTGAGAATGATAAACGTTTCTCTAAAAATTAATAAGAACTATCGAAAAAATAATTTAGTTTGTGAATTGATAAGTGTTGTTTTTTGCCTTCTTTTGTGTAAATGTTGAATGTGATGAATTCGGACAGTAAACTGAAGAGATTCACAATCTTGCTCGCGAACACTGTCCATAGAGTACAGATCAATGGAGTCAAGTTTTGCTCACTATTAATGCTGCATTAAAGATTTCAATGGAATTTGTTTACAACATCGAACTTCGATTCTTGCGAGGTAATTTCCGATAACTTTTGGGCACATTTCTTGCTGCATTGCGGGCATAACTTCACGAATCACCACATATCAATGTCTTTAATCTCAGGCCAAAAAAGATGTGTTATCATTTGACCATAGCACAGAGTGTACACCGTAGCAGTGGCGCCTTCTTCATTAAAAAAAAAAAAAAAATAGGACCAATCACGCCGCCGGTCCACAGCTCGCACCAAACTGTCACCCGTGGTGGATGCAATGGCCTCTCAACGATCACATTTAGACTCTCAGAACATCGAGTTCTTCAATTTTATTTGTTTATGTAGCCACCGAGCGAGTAGATTTAATTCGCAAATCTGCGTCAACTAATTGATTTTCCACATTCTACGGTTAGCGTTAATGCGTTGAACCACTTGTCACTATGGATGACAGATGAATTTGACAGATGCCATATGGCAGGAATGTGAAATTCCAACTTCGAAAGGAATAGCCCCTTATATAAACATTTTAAACTAATGCATTTAAAGTTGTTAATGAACATAAGACATATAAAGCTGTGTCACAACATCATTTGGTAGCTGTAGTAGGAGCATTGCAGTGTTATTGTGAATGATCATCTCAGCATTTGTCAGTAGCACATTAGGTTCCCTCAATAGGATGCTTAATCGGCGCAGATAGGGGGATCAATGTTGCTCAGTATAGGGATCCATCTTTTTGATGAGTCCCAAAATGCTGTTGAGTTGGGTGTCCACCTTTCGAACGTGTGCGCTGTTCAGCCATGCTTGAGCGCAGTATTCCGATGTAGAGTTCAGGAGTGTAAGCGCTGCAATACGAAGCGTTGATGTACTTGAACCTCAGGTTAATCCAGTAAGTTTTTGGATGATATTGTTGTGGGTTTTGAGTTTTTCAGCCACATTTGTTAAGTGATGCTTATATGTGGGATATCTGTCGTGTAACATCTAGGTACTTCGGATTCTAGCTGTGGTGCTGTGGTTGAGTGAAGTGCTGCTAAACTAGACATTCAACTTATAGTTCGCAAGTAGGCTGGTTAGATGGACACAGCAGACTTCTATTTCAGACATGCTTGGGCACAGTTTTCATTGTCTGAAATAGAGTTAGAGTTATTTGTATGTTCGCTATGTCTTATTAATGAGTCACAATTGCCAGGTCATCTGCATATGCAAGTTTCTTCGATGTTAAAGAGCAGAGGAGCGAATACGGAGCCCTGAAGTAAACCATTATTAACGTTGCTTTTACTAATATTGATAAAGGCTTTAAGTGGACGGTTTGAAAGAAGGTTGTGGATGGAATTGGTTTCAGCAGCTTAAAGATGACGCTATCCTTCCAAATGGATACTTTAAGCCCCCTCTCAAAACCTGCCTCGATATGCGTCGTCAAGGAAGTACCCTGGTCTGTTCCATTTTTTACCCTCACGAAATCCAGCATATTCGATAGGTATGAGCTCGATGATGGTAAGTTAATCCGATTGTTGATAAGGCGTTCTGTAGTTTGTAGTAAGTACTTAAGAGCGCAATGGGGCGATATATTTCCGGTAGGTCATTTCGTTTACAGGGCTTGGAAGCAGCTATGTATTTTGTCTGCTTGAATGTGGCTGCAATTGTTGTAGAATTTCGCCAGCCATTGTCTTGTATCGTTTCCGCTGTGTGCAAGAAACTTCGGCTACATGTCATCAAAACCCGCCAAATTCCGTTTTTTACTACCAAAAGAGCAGTGCTAACCTCATCGGGTGTAAAATTGTCCTAAAATTGTGATATCTGCGGAGTATTGCTCTTAAGATTCCTCAGCGCACGTATTACGGTCACTGTACGTTCTTTGCCCATGGGGTCGCGAACAACGTCCTCGTACCGCTAGCCACTTTGTTATGGTCCATGCAGGAACTTGTGGTATTAGAACTGTTGTTTCCTCCAAGTTTGCGTAGCAAGCTCCATGTTTTCTGCTAGAGTGGGTGAAGTTAATGCTGTTGACAGTTGATATAATTTTTTTTTCCGAGACTCATCAAGCGATTGCCAATTTCGGGATCTCCAGTTACCTCAAAGTTGTCATAGAGTCATTCACTTTCTTCAATCTATCCAGGAATGTAATCCGAGCGAAAACTATGTGGAATATGTTTTTGGCAGTTGTTTTTGTGGAGCAAGGCTGTTGTGGAAATAATGAGAGGGCTGTATTCCGCATCGCAGGTTATGTAGCGTCTTCGCCATCTCCGAGAGTGAAAGATCGCTTTGTCTTTTGTGTCGAAGATTTGATGCATGTGGTTTGAGTCCGCCCATTCCACTAGCTTTCCTCCATTGTCGTCGTTATTGTCATATCTCCACAAATTATAGTGGATGTTAAGATCGCCAACCACGATTATGCAGGAGGTTTGTAAATTGGCGTTTTCGAACAGAAGGTCCGACGTGCCTTGTCAGTTGGCGCTGAGGAGCTCCAATTGCGTTGGTCATGTTGAGATAGTACTATTGGTGCAGATTTTTACATTTCTGTTGGTTGTTTGCAGTTAATTAGTTTTTGATATGGGCAAGAGAGTTATGCTTGTTTTTCTGGCTTCCTTCGGCGATAGGTCATTAAGCGTTATTCAGGATTAGAAAATGTTGAGTAATTTTACTGAAAACTAAAGGCTTTTTTTAAGAGCTAAATGAGCAAAAAAAAAGAAATAATTTTATGGCATTAATAATGAAAAATGATTTCGGGCATATGGCTACCACGAGAGCGTCTCAGGAAGTGCATCCTGGACCATTTAATGGCGTATCTCACTAATGGTGCGCTCAATGTTGGCTTCCAAGATTGGTATCGTTGTTGGCTTGTCCGCATAGACCAATGACTTCAAATACCCCCATAGTAAATAGTCTAATGTTGTCATCGAACAATTCATTCAATACTCGTAACTCGATGGTTCTGCCGGCAGTAATGTGGTACTGTGAAAACCAAATATTCTGCAGATCATGTTCATGCACTTTTGGAAAGAAAAAATTGTTGTTCATAGCTCTATATCGAACTCCATTGACGATGATATTTCGATTTTCTTCATTTTTGAAAAAGTAGGGCCAGCCCATAAACCGCATCAAGCAGTGCATTCTTTGGGGTGCATCGGTAGCTAATAGATCATTTTTGGATTTTCCTCGCTCCAAATCCGACAATTTTGCTTATTAACAAAGCCATTGAGACAGAAGTAATCCTCATCACTGAACACAATTTGACAGTAAACATGTGGATCGCCTTCCAACTGTTCAAGCGCCCAATCACTGAACGACGCAAACGATGATCTTTCGGCTTCAGTTCTTGTAAGCATATAAACCAAGATCCTTGAGCAAAATCTTCCACAAAATCGATGGACACATGCCAAGTTCTTGCGCACGATGACAAATCAATTAATTAGGATCTTCCTCAACACTGACCTCAACGGCGTCGATATTTTCATTTGTGAGCACTCTGTGGATTCTTGTCGGTGGCTTGGAGTCCAAAAGATAACGTAGTGCGACATTTTTCAATTGTGTTGCGAATAGCAACATAGATTATGTTGACCGTGAAATTGGTGTAGCGCTCTAAAAACATTTTTTACTGAACACTGATTTTTGAAATAAATTTCCACAATTTGTAAACGCTGCTCGGACGTAAGTATGATTTGCCAAACAATACTGAATAAAAAGATGGTGTCAGCTGTCAGATTAACTATCAACTGTCTGAGTGTTGCCATATTGAAAAAAAAACTCCTAAAAAAGCACCCTTTTAAAGACTAGATAATGTTAAAAACATGAAAACTACACTAAATAAGTAGCCAGGTTGGGGTATGTACATAGATGCATTATTTGTTTCACGCAGCATTATGGTCAGATATTCGCACTGCACGATACGAAGGACCGCGATCTGAGAGACTTGCTTACGGTTTGCCCCCAAATACAGACTCAGAACTCCCAAACTTTTCATATTACTGTCAAACCATACTAAGTCATTGATTTCTTCAATCTACAACCGTACTTCTCAAAATGAAGTGCTTTTACAATCACAATGTGTGTACGAATATATTTTCTTTTCATCGATAAAATTGAGATTAGATTATCCCCATATCCTTTGAAGTTCTTTGCTTAAAATTAAGGCAAATGTATCTGATATCAATTCATCAGATTCCTTTAATTTGCTTTACAATTCGACTTAATTATTATGCTTTCAGCTAAAGTTATTTTTTTTTTCCTTAAGAACACATCATTCTTAACAAACGAATCTCGTTACACATTTTTTCAGAGATACTTACCGCATTCCTTTTGTTGAGACTTCAAGGTGATTGTGAGAAATCTTCTAAATGGATACATCGTAGTAGAGTGACAGACATGGAGTGTACTCCTCCAGCGATTGAATGAGACATATAATCCGCAATAAAAGGAACCCGAAGGAAATAAAAGTCATCCGCATTAAACCGATGTCTTTTTTTTTTAGCTGTGATACCTACTTGGGTGTCATTTTTTTAAGCGATATACGGGATAATAATGGATCATGCGGAGGCTTTTTTTATCAAAACAGATTTCGCTTTCCTTGCTTATGAAGGATCCTGAATGTGTACTTAGTTGTGCTTGTATGTCATGAAAAGCAGAGGCTGAACGTCACAGGTGGTGCTGTAAAAGCGGTAACATGCGTTATTTTAATAGGGAATATGGTTTGGGATGTTTGTTGTAAAAATGACTCAAGGCTGTCAGACTGAAATAAAATCCATGGAATTATTTTAAATGTCTGCTGGAAAACTCATTTCAAGTTTTTCTACGAGATGCCGAAAACGAAGATGCTTTCACTTGAGGTGCTTGGTATATTAACAAAAACTGTTGGCGGTGTGACACGATTTTTTTTTTTTAAATTTTTGTAATACCATCTCGCATATCCGTATCTATCCCGATTTCAACCTATTTGGATGGCTTTATGAGGTTGATAGGAGGTTGATATGAAATTTTTTTCAAGATTTTTCAAGCTCGAGACAACATGCACATGTATACTCGTATCTTACCACAACTTTGTTAAATGTTTATAATTTTCAGACAGAAAAGGTCGTACAAAAACTAATATTCGTTGTTATTCATCAAGTTTGTAGGCATCTCGGGGCGTTTACACAGCGTTATAGGTTCGCCTACTCTGAAAGAAGTTTATAAAAAAAAAAAGGTCAAACGCGAGTCGTGCCTCGCCTCCTTATCATCCCTGAGACAAGGAGTATATGTCATCGTATTTGTCAGAGTCAGATCAAAACAAATGTTTATGTTCCATGTCTACCCGTCTGTACATTTATCAACAAAATGCAAGATATCCTTCCTTTCTGCCAGATTACACATGCTGCAGAGTAAAGGCACACCATCTCTATGTGGTACATATGCAATTTAGTTTGTGAAGTTTACACTTAAGTTTGAAGATAATCGCTATTTCGCCAATGCATCCCTAAAATAAATGTTTTGCTGCAAGTTGTGTGCTGTAGAGCGATCTATGACGTGATCCCGATGCTTCCTTTAGAAATCTAGTTTGCCTTTTCATCCTTTGAGCTGGTTTCCAACTCCTATTACCATCGAAATCCAATTCAATCCAAAATACGCGAGCAAGTTCCAGCCAATCATTATGTATAGCTTGTAGGGCTGCTTTTTTGGAAGTCGGTTGTCTGACATACTTAACACCTTAAGCACATAGCGTATTTGCAGTTTGAAGGTTTCTGTGAAAATTGGATATAATCCAGTTTCTAGCATTAACATATAAAGGGTGTCCCAAAATTCACGCAAGATTTGAATTTTGCGCCATTTGTGCAATAAAATGTTGCCAACGAAAAAAAAAGACAGCGTGATAGCTGACAGTTCAATGGAGTGCTACACGAAAGAGCAACACGTTTTCATTGTTGAGTAATATTTTAAAAATTATGAAAGTTTGGCAGCTACAGTTAGCAATTTTCGTACAAAATATGGTCAGAATAGTGATTTAACTTCATCAACTGTGAAGAGATTAATTCAAAAATTCAGGGAGACTCTGCAGGGAGATGCAATTCTTGAGAGTGTTGTTGAGAGTCCAGGAAAATAATTTTGCCAACCTGGTCAAGAATTGGACATTTTGAGAAGCTCTCTACAGCGTATTTCCACGAAAGATTTGCATCTTCATGCATATAAATTGCAATTGAGTCAAGAACCGAAGCCTGCTGACTGCGCACAGCGAAGAGAACAACAAGTGGATTCTGATTTTTCAAATAAAATCATTTTCAGAGATGAGGCTCATTTTCATCTTGATGGCTTTGTTAATCTTCAAAATTGTCGAATTTGGGGTTCAGAAAATCCACGAGTGATTGTTGAGAAACAAATTCTGGCTGGTCAGGCAATAACAGTTAATTGTGCTCGCTATCGCGATATGATAATCCAGTTTTTTGTGCCTAAATTGCAAGATATGGATGTGGACGACATGTGGTTCCAATAAGACGGTGCCACATGTCATACAGAACGAGAAACAATTCTTGTAATTTCCACTTTTGGTGATCAGAATTGGCCGCTCAGACCGGCACGGTATACTTTAGATGTCTCTTCCAAAAGCATCGAAACATAGGCCAAAGTGTACCAACAAATTACTTGAGGACCCTTTGTGAAACCTCCAAACCATACCCTATTCCAAAAAAAGGAAGAAACATTCCAGCAAGGTCGTCGTGAGCTCATAAGCCGAAAACTACCCATACCTCCAGAGAAATGTACCCCCTTTTAGTGGTACAACGACTAGCCATCCACCACCTGCACTTGATCACAAATTGTAGTCTTAAAGGACATTATATGCCACAAAAGATACCCTAACATGGAACTCTTAAAGCGAGATCTGACGGAAGCTGTGGCCAGCATATTGTGATTGATGAGTGGCCAAATTGACAAAAGACTTACATTACAGACAAGAGAAGTCCTTTTTAAATGAAGTTTCGATTTTTATATTCAGAATACATGTCTGAATAAATCCTGAAAGTTTTATTAAATTATGTTTTGAGGTTATTTTTTATAGCATTAAATGTGTGTAACATTACTATTGTCCATACTAGGTATACAGTATAAAGAGCAGGGGTCTGAGGTTTGAACCTTGTGGAACTCCATAGTGTATTTTGTTTATAAGATAATATCTCACCCAATTTGCAAGTTTCCCTCTAATTGGTCAAGAGTATCGAAAGCCTTGCTGTAGTCGAGAATCAATACCTTTAGTTAGGTTGCTTTTTTTTATAATTTGCGCACGGCAAAGAGGATATGAATACTCTTATACTATTACATGACAAGGGCGTTGTGAAGAAGAGAGAGAGAAAGAGAAAGAAAGATTTAGTATAGTGGTTTGAAACTCATTTGGTATTAAGTTTCTGTAAACTCCAAGGGTAGCGTCCAGTTAACAGGGGAGCTTGTTTGTTTTGCTTTTGCCATTGCTCATGATTCACAGTATTTTTTTTTCATCCTCCTGATGTCATAATCAGATGTTACCACTACACCACGGCCACCCCTTGCTGTTAACAAGATCCGCAAAATTGCCAAGAAGTTGATTAGTACTTTTCCCTTTTTGAAATCCGTATTGATTTTTGCTTATAATTCTGTGTTTTTCAATAAAATTCGAACGACATGAATGTGGAATCATCTACTAGGCTCTGTATTTCCTCATCACTAGAGCCTTCATGTGCAAAGGCTTCCCCTCTGTTCCTCTTCTCCCTTTTCCCAAATGCCCGTGCAATGAAATAATATAAGAGCATTCATATTCTCGTTGGCGCGAGCAAATGATATAAAAAAAAAAGTAATGAACGTATTTGAAAAACTATCGAATGAATGAATATTTCTGTCTGCTATCGAATAATTCGATAGTTTTTATTCGATGACTTACATGACTAACTTCAAATTTTGACAAGGGACTACATACATATTTCCTCTGTTTGTTTGAGCTTTAAGATCAACAGGAAATGATTTTTATAGTCTACGAGTACGTACGTCCTGCAATATTTACCATAATCAATCATTTCATCGTCGTATCCTGGAAAACAAATCAATACGAGTATGAGGAGAGGAAATCCAATTTGCTATTCATTTCCACCGAAATGAAAATCAAAAGCATCATCTTCCCTCACTTCTAAGCCTCGGATATTTAATGTTATTACCGACTTGCGTTATAATTGTTTCCCAGAAGTCCAATCTGATCTACAGCTTTGACTCCATGGCCCACTGGCTATTGCCAATTCAACTTCTCCATTCAGTCGTAATAGAATCTCGTTTTTCAAATAATTTTCTTTGCCATTTTGTTAATCTCAAAAGAAATGTATGTGCCCTGTGGCACAGTAGCATGGTATAACCCCCGAACCGCTCAATCCCATGCCCATTGAAGTAATATTAACGACTTTCCATTGGTTGTAACGATATCGGATTTATAAGCATTTCAATGAGCGCAAAACCCATCATCATTGTTCGGATCGAAGCAATTGGCCTTTGGCCTTTTCGACTTCGACCTACATCATTAGTTTCATTTTCGTCTTGTGGTTGGCCACAAAATGGTCTCGAGCCAAAAATATAAGCCCTGGCAGATAGCAAAATGAAAGTTATTATTATTTTGTTGGACACTTGGAATAGGGCATAGTCGGTTTGGCCTAAAGATTGTATAACTTAAATCACGACCAGCATGGATTTGTGTGTGTGTACTCGTAAGTCGTTTAAATATTTTCTATTGATGTAGACTAATTAAATAAATGAAATGTTATTCTTGGTCGTCTCTCAACATCGTGCATCCATAGTAATAATTCATCAATATTATCAAATGAGATGGATTTTTCTCTGGTATATCCGTTATTAAAATTGATTCACATCCAGCAAATGGTAGGAGAAAGGTCAAATCTAAGCACAGATAAGAGTCGGATAGAGTGGTTTCCAATAATATTATTTCTACTTGTTGTACTTGGTTTTATAGGAAATTAAGCGGATGAGATATGGCATCGGGGGACTTAAGGCATTTTACTTTATAGGTACGAGGAAATCCAAATCCAGACAATAACAAAGCAATAATACTATGTTGTGGCATGGAATAAGTGGGGGCGCGTATCTAAAAGCTCAGGTGGGCACTGTAGATCAACAAATCTGCTGATTCTGAGAAAATGTTTAAATCGAAAAGTGAAATGCTATGAAATGGCTCGTGTGCTAAATTGGCAGCAGATTGTGGAGATAAAATTCAAGGCGAATAAGTGGTTCATGGTACATACGAGTATAGGTACAGCATTAGATGCTGATACATCAAGGTCATGTTAGATAAGTGGGTTTGACGTAGGGGTGAAAATCTCCTCTCAAAATCAAAATAGACCAACTGTGATGCCTATTTGGAGGAAAGAAATCCCTCGCTCGCGGAGCAATCTGTCTCGAAAATAATCCCCTATTGCCATTGCCTTTCAAATCAACCTGAAGCTTTGATGAATCTGCATATGTCGCTGGAAGAAATGCTTATTGATGAATCTATGATTCAAGTGGTAGAGGCCTGGGTAATGGAAGAGAAAGTGGCATGTATCCTAGTATACTTCCCTCAGCCTTAGCTTTCCGTGTGGTACCGCAGAGTATTATGTCCAGTTATAATTTCTATCTGTCCTGGCCTCATCATAGAATTCGTTGTGTGTTTAAAAGTTTGCCTCTGTAAGAGCCTTATGCTTGCACGGCGGGATTTTAACTGAGTGGTAAGCTTGCTCTAGGTCCAGCGCAGAGCCTTTTATCACCAGTTCATCAGCCTTCTCATTCCCTGGTATTCTAACATGCCAGGGACTCTTCACAAAGTTCGATTTCACTTCTACTCGTACAGCAGAAGTTTCTTTTACTGCTCCCTGACTGGTACCATTATCGCAGTCTCATGGGCGGTGATTGTCAATGTTAGGACCTTCTCCTGAAGAACGCTGCTGGGGACCCCAGGTCTGATTCATTTGTATAGGTGACTATGGACTCCATACTTGGTACTATTTCATTTTTCTATTCTTCCATGCTCAGATATCCACTACTGTAGAAAAGCTCCGAGTCCTGGTGTGGTTCTGAATCCGGAGGTAGTTCGGAGATTAAGCTGGAAGATTTATTTGCAAAGTTGTTGTTGATATTGGTCCCACGAGTGAGGCGGAAGAATACGTCCGCCTGAGAGAGAATTTAAAATAAAACTGAAGGCCCCCAGTTATTCGGAATTTGCTCTTGCGACTGAGTTTCCGTTTCTTGAGTTTCTTCCTCTCTTTGTAGATCTTGATTGCGTCAATGGCACAATGACCAGTAATTATTCCAGAAACGATCCATTCGTTGTAACGACTAAGTTTGACCAGAGAAGTTGATCTCTTTTTGCTGAAGGCCGGCCATAGTGTCCTGAGCGTTGCGCATGTTTCCAGATGAAGCCACCATCTGTTTGATCGATATGCCCTAGTACCCAGCAGAGGGTCACCCCATTGGCTGTGGATATCTCATTTAAGAGTAATTTGCAGGTCCTCACAAGCTTTGATCTAATTACAGCAGAGTCCAGAGACTTAACGGCTACCTGGCTGTCTATACAGACAGTGATCGTTTTGCCAACGATATTACTCTCGAGTATAATTTCCGCAGCCTGTATGATGACTGTGATTTCGGCTTGAAAGACGCTGCAGTCGTCGCTTATTCTAAAGGAGTTATTTATTCCTAGGGCCTCACAATAATCTCCCGTGCCAACGTCCATCTTAGAACCGTCGGTATAGAATGCCAGTTCCTTTTTCTTCATGGTTCTTCCGTTCCTTCAGTACGTTCTGTTATAAATTCTTATAGTGAATCTCCTTTCAAATGCTAGCTTAAAGGTCATGTTATTAGTTCCCGTCGATCTACTGGTAGTCCTCCCCTATCGGGATAAAATGGAGGCATTGCCGTAAAGGCTTGATGACCACAATCGGCCTTCTCTTACAGCGGTTTTAGCCGCCAGACTGCTACAGTATATCATATATCAGGCGGAATGAAACTGATCATGGTTTCCATTGCCGCTGTAAGTGTTGTTCTTATTGATCCCACGACTCCGATATACTCTGCCCTCTGGATTTTGGTGAGGTTTGAAAGGTATCGAGCTGAACTTGAGATACTTAGTCCAATACCACAGAGGTAGGAATTGATCTCTTCTTAGTGAAAAGAACTACATCCGTCTTTGAGGGGTTCACTCCCAGCCCTTTGCTGCTGACCCAGTTATCCACTAGTTGTAGTTTCGCTTAGGACTGGAGGGAATTTTCCCGAAACCAGGATGACCACATCGTCGGCATATGCCATCGCTTTGAAGCCGTTTTCCTTCAGTATTACTAAGATCTCATCCACTACGAGGAGCCATAATAAAGGAGACGAACTCCGCCTTGGGGAGTTCCTCTGCAGACCCTACTCCGGATGGTTAGGTTAGGTTAGGTAATTGGGTGCCTTTCTTGAAAGGTTTGTCAACAGCTCACTTAGACCACTTAGAGTCCTTGTGCCCAATATTTAGAACTTTGGGAATCTTCGACCGGTAAGCTAAACCACCCATATAGATGTACGTATCTCAGGAGTTTTCTTAGCCCAATGCTACCTAGCTCATCCAGCTCTGAAAAGAAGTATCTGCCAAAAGGACGGTTTTTTTTGATGGCCAGAGCTGGACAATTACACAAGAAATGAAGAACGGATTTTATTTCCTCTTCGTCCTTGCAGGTAAAGATTTCCAGTTCATTCTCGAAACAGTCTATTCCCTCATCCCATTCCTCCCTGCTAGGAAATCTGATAGAGAACTTTCGGTTTCAGTTTGGCATGGGGATAATGTAGTCCATTTCCGTCCGGAGTCTCAATACATTCCATCGGTTTAGAATTGAGGCATGACCGTAGGGTTTAGCTATCCATAGACCGGCTTCCCTTAGTCTTAGTGCAGTTTTGGCTGCCTTGTTCCCGCCATATATGTCAAGTGAAAGAAGATTCAGTATTGTTTCCAGAGCTGCTGTCGGTGTTGATCTCATCGATCCCGTTAACCCCAGATAGCCTGCTCTGTTGAATCTTTGTAACGCTTTCAAGTTGGTATTTCTTCTAGAGCGCTTTCCACCAGACAATCGAACCATAGGTCAAAATGGGTCTTACAACCGCAGTGTAAAGTCAGTGTACCACTTTAGGCTTAAAACCCCAAGATTTCCCGAAGGCTCTTCTATATGCATACAGTGCAACATATGCCTTCTTGTTTCGATTGTCAATGTTAGCTTCCCAGTTTAATTTGGAATCCAATATTACGCTGAGATATTTTACAGTTACTTGAGGTATCAGCTCGATACCATTCATACGAGGGTAATTGTATTCTGGTATCGATCTTCTCCTCGTAAATAGCACTAATCACTTCCAGACCCCTCCCTTTGTCCCAGTTATTCACTGGTTTTAATGCATAATTGAGTCGCTCGCTGAGTATCGGCAGGAACTTTCCGGATACCAAGATGGAAATATAATCGGCATAAGCCGCTACGTTGAAACCATTCCTTTCACGTATATCTAACTTCTCGTCCACTACTAGAAGCCATAAGAGTGGTGAAAGGACTCCGCCTTGTGGGGTGCCCCGTTTGACTCGCTTTCTTCCTCTTATGTCCCCTCGTGTGGAGTTAATTTTGCGGGTACTAAGCATTAGTTCAATCCACCTGCATATACTCGAGTGTATTTGTAGCCTCGGTACTTATATTATTAAAAGCCCATCGTGTATTCCTTCACTTGAAGAGTGTTTTCTATGGTAGAGACCACTTTGTGAAGAGCAGGATCCACTGATTTTCCTTTTATGTACGCATTATGTGATTTCGATAAAAAGTTATCCCCAATCTCACCTCTCTCGTGCATATCTATTAACCGTTCCATTGTTTTCAATAAGAATGAAGATAGACTTATTGGTTAACCCTCATCTGTGCAATTGCAGAGGCTCATGTTCAAATGAGCTCTATGTAGCCTGTCCAGGATCGCGTCAGTGTTTCGACGGATACTCATACGTGCTTCGGCGGATACTCATATACTTCCGCTAAGCTTGCTTTATCTAATAGGATTCTCCTATTCTAAGGTAAGACAAACGTAAGTGTGAATGGAAATTTAAAGACCACCTAAAGAAAATGGCATCCTTTTCAATGAAAAAAACTTTCTTACCTACCAATGCCACAGATAGTATTTCAAACGATTCCAGTGTAGCATAACAACCTTTACGATTCCACAGAAAGTGTCACAAACATAAATCGATCTTCAGAAAGAAAAGTTTTATTCTAAAACTCATTTTTTACATAAACAAACTTAGGCAGGATGAAGTTCCACTACTTTTACTTCCTCGTCGTGGTTTTTCTCCCTTTGATTTCCAAAGAAATCCTCCCATGCTCCGCGTTCTCCACGGTCTACCTTCGACACAGAAATTTAATCCATGTGCCACGAACTTTGAAGGAATCGTGGAACCAAGTTTCTTATTTTACATTTTCCAAAGAATTCAAACCATTCCGCACAACACTAAAAAATTTACAACAAATTCCTTGCAGTTGCGACGCAAAGAATTTTTCCAAGGACATTTCTGTTATTAATTTCGTAGTTGATGAAGAATTTTTCCTCTCAACAAAAAAAAAAAAAAAAATTAAGAAAGACATAGAAAGAGGAAGTAAATCCTCTTTTGCGTGGAAATTAAAATTAAATGAGAGAAATTTATGCAGCTTGTTCAAGTTTGTTTTTCCTTGCAAATTAATTAAAAAATTTTGAATGACAATGATTGAACGAGGGAAACACTTTTTCTACCCACATTCTACCCATTGAGATGCATTCAGATGTTAAACAGGATTCGGTGCTACTGAAGACACCTGAAACACATCGCTCACTCAGAAGAGCACACATACATACGAGTACATACATATTATTCAACTTAGAATGAAAAAAAAAAAAAAAAAAAGGAAAAAGGAGAACTGCGACACTTCAATTGAAAACGACAATCAGAAGCACCCCAGGCGCCCTGATTTATTCTTTCGCATCCGAGTTCGATATTATTCATGATTCGATTTCATAGCAAATGAAATGCATCTCTGTCAATTTCCTAAGTGCATCACAAAGTGAATACAATGTTAATAAATTAAAGTCCTCCCAGTAGGAGCTATAGATAGATAGATACATCCTTCCACAAAATTGCACACGAGAACGGGGAAAACGTTAGCAACAGCAGTACAGTATTTATTTGAACGGATCTCTTTTCAATTGAAAAAGAATCACTTTTCGCAAAAAAAACGGTATACGAGGGCAACATCAAAGGGGCGGAAGCCCCCTTGCTATAGAATCAAATTTTTGACTTTTTTTTTTTTTTTACAGCGATAGGGTAGGAGTTCGAACATGTGTGTGTTATCTTTGATAGCAAAGAGATTGTTCTTATACTTTGCTTGATTTTTTTTTTTTTTTAATATTCCCACCATTAATAATTAAAAATATGATTGAGCGGATATGCTATAGATAAATTGAATAATGATGGCATACCCAGTGAGTTCGTGCAACTCAATCATCAACGTATCTCCGAAACCCATGGGCCTACAAATGTTTGTATGGTGGTCACGTCTATGCTCTAAGCGAGGGATAAGACGGTTGAGAACTCTACAAATTTGTTTGTTTTCTGTACACTAGGCTAACTTCAAAGCTGGTCAACCGATTGGATTAAAATTTAATTTCTTTTTTAGATCACTAATCTCCGATCTTCTTCTTTCTTTCTTTATATGGCGCTTACAGTCCGGGGCGTACCTGGACCTTAACCAACATGCTTCATCAGCCAGCTCAGTCCTTTGCTAGCTGCCTTTAGTTTTTTTTATATCGGGTTGGCTGAATTCCCCTTCCAAGTGCGCGTGCCACCTTAGGTAAGGTCTTCCTCTATTGCGTTGTCTTTGTGAAGTGGATTCAAACATTCTCCGGGTTGGTGCGTTCGTGTCCATACGCTGTGTATGTCCTAACCATCTTAACCGATGAATTCTAACTTCTTTGAATAGGTCGCTATATATCCCGTACAGCTCTTCACACTCCGTCCATACAAACAAGACCGAAGATCATACAGAGAATTTTTTGCACAAAGCAATCTAAAGGGTGACCAGATAGCAATGATAGCTTTTCCAATTGTTATGTTTTAGTAGCTGTCAAAGTTACCAATGATACCCAGCTGTCAAAATATTCAGTAAAATTTGCCATTTCATCATGCATCGTTTGACGCTTCCCGAACGTGTGGAAATTATTAAAAAATATTATGGAAATTCCGGCTCAGTTGTAAATACGAAACGTGAATTTCGTCGTGAGGTCGGTCGTTATCATGGCTTCAGTGCGCAGGCAAATCGTCCTTTGGATCTGAAGTCACCAACCGGACAGAGATCGATGCGAAGTGGAAAAAACATAGCCACCGCAGCAGTCAGTATCGAAGAAGACCCAGAAATGTCGATTCGTCGCCGATCAGCTAAATTGTTCATCGCCAGAGAGTCAACCAAGCTTATTTTGTGGTTAAATTTGGGCCTACATCCGTATAAGATTCTGCTGACGCAAGAATTGAAGCCAGACGACCATAGACAACACATGGAGTTCACTAATTGGGCGCTAGAAATGTTGGCCGGAGATCCGGATTTTGGCCAAAAAATTATCTTCTTGGACGAGGCCCATTTTTGGCTCAGCGGCTATGTCAACAAGCAAAATTGCCATTTTTGGAGCGACCACAATTCACAAGTGTTCGACCAAGCATCAATGCATCCACAGAGACTGACTTTTTGGTGCGGTATGGCACGGCGGCATCATCGGACCTTATTTCTTTCGAAATGAAGAAGGAGACACCGTTACCGTCAATGGTCCTCGGTATAGAGTGATGCTAACCGACTTTCTGTAGCTCGAAGTAGTGAAGGAGAATTTTGGCAACTGGGTCATCTCACGGCGAGAGTTCATCAATTGGCCGCCACGATCATGCGACTTAACACCCCTCGATTATTTTCTCTGGGGCTACGTCAAATCCTCAATCTACGCTAACAAGCCAACCACTTTGGACGAGCTCGAGGACCGAATCATCGAAAATTAAACCGACCGCTTGAAGCACTGCCAGCGAAGCCGAGGAGGCCATTTAAATGATGTGCTATTCCGTACATAATGGCATGAATGTGGCTTCAAAATAAAGCAAGAATTAATTTGATATCTCACACCATTGTTGTCCTATCGTTCTGATCTGGTCACCCTATAGAATATTTTCATCCACTTTTGACGTTTCTGCGCCATACAGCAAGACAGGGATGAGAAGGTTCTTCTACAAAGTTTCCTAGTTGCTCATGAGAGAGCTTTGCTGCTCAAACAGCGATTGGCAGGAATAATTCTTCGCTTGGTATCAGCATAGGTAGACCAAGAACTTCACCACCTCAAAATGATATCTGTCCATCGTTGCGTTCTGTCCAAGGCGCTGATGTTGAGTGTCCCTTCTTGCAGACAGTATATACGAGTATTTCGTTTTGCTTTCCTTCACCACTAGACCCATCTTTGCCGCTTCCGCCTCAGCACCACTGACGGCCCGCTGAGTTCTTTCGATTATGTCAATGTCATCGGCGTATGCGAGTAGTTGTACAGACTTTTGAAAAATTGTATCTCTGGTGTTGGCTTGTGAGTTTTGTACAAGTTTTCTCAAGTATGCGCGTCACCCTGTCTAGGACGTTTTTTGACAACAAACGGTTCGGTGGTGTTCTTACCGACTTTGATGGAACAGCGGGAGTTTGGCAGGAATGCCAAAATTAGACATCGCTCTGTGCAGCTCTATACACGCTATCATAGGCAACTTTAAAATAGATGACCAGGTGGTGGGTGTTGACTTAGAATTCCTGGGATTTTTCCAAGACCTGCCATAATGTGAAAATTTGGTCGATAGTAAACTTTCCCGGCCTAAAACCGCACTGATAAGGACCTATCAGGTTGTTGACGATCGGTTTCAAGTGCTCACTTAATATGGCAAACAAAATCTTGTACGCCACTTTGAGAAGACTTATGCCTCTGTAATTGACACAGCTCATAGGGTCTCCCTTCTTCAGGATCGGGTAAACGATGCTGAGGTTCCATTCATCGGGCATGCTTTCATCCGACCAGATTTTTAAGATGAGTTGGTGCATGCTCTTTACCAAGTCATCTAATTTTGGCTGGACCATCGGCTCCCGCAGCTTTGTTAGACTTGAGGTTAGATATGGCTATCTTCACTTCATCCTGATCGGGTTGACGGCATTCTTGTCTGTCATCGTGAATATTGAATATTCATCCTGTCATAAGGTAGGATATGTTAGTATTCATCGCCGTTTAGCAGTCTGTAGGAGTAGTTCTTCTAAATTTCCAACACCGACTACTATGTTCCCTTTTTTAACTTTACGGGCTTCGATTCGGGCTTTGTACCCTTGACATGTTCATGTGTGTTTCTCAAATTCCCTTTTCTTCCTCGGAGAAGTTTGGACACTTCTTTTCTAATCTGCTCATAGGTGTCGTAAGCAATCTTCCTTAAAGCTCTCGTCTTTGCATGCGGCGTCGCCTCTTATTTGACTGAATACACTATCCGGCATTCTTCGGATTTCTTCTTTTTTGTCGCCTGGTGTAACCCAGCACATGAGAGACGGTACTTCTGATGGCTTCCTGGCAGCGTTGCCACTGATTGATGCTGGTGGCACGGAGTTTCTCGGGAGGTTGAGGAAAATTCGATCGAAAAAGGTTCTGACAGTCTGTTGCAATTTAAGCCGTTCGACGTTGAACTTTCTTACATTACTTTCTTAGCGTGGGACTGTTCAGGATATCGACATACGTACTTTGGCTGCAACAAGGTGGTGGTCAGAGTCGATGTGGGCTCCTCGGAAAGCGCGAACGTCCAAAATACTGGATGCGTATCTTCCGCCGTGTTTTTCGTGTTTCGATCATAGGACCGCTATACGAGTATGGCCTTGTGAGTTAGACTAGATATTGAAAATATTCTCTACATAGAGACATCAACTACAACTCGCTGATACGTTATACAGAACCACGCCCACTTTTTGGGATCTTTTCTTTAATAAACGATACGATAGTCTTTTGTGAATATCTAACCATATTTCGTGAACTTTGGGTAAAAATGCTGACAGCTACAGCAACAGTTTTTTTTAATAAAATTTCTTAAAAATCGAAAGTATCCCATGAGTAGAAAGATGGCATTGCATTTGAATTAAAAAGTACACAACGCCATGCCTACTTTATTAGGGATGGGTTAGAACATGGCGGATAGGGTATCATAGGATGCGTTCCAAACGGACTGTAACTTTTCTCTATGTTTTGATTTAACCATTAATGATGGTCACTGCTTTACATTGAATTCAAACATCAATCAAAACATTGAAAGCTACTTACGTAGCTGCTGCAAAAACGAATGTGGAATGATATTGTTTCTTATAACTAGATATAGACTACGAGTAAGCATGGAGAAGTCATATTTCAGGGTAGCATCGAATTACATTAACATCTCTATCTAAACTAAACTATCTGAGAGGCTGGAAATTGGTTGCCTGGCTTCGAATACACAACTAGAAGTCACAATGTCATTCATTTTCTTGGAATATTCAATATTCTCAATCACAATCAGTAAACATACGTCTAAGTGGATTCCCAGAATGTGATCAAATCAGAGTCGTTTGTGTCGCATGGAATAAAAGAATCACAAGTCACGTCTGTGCTCAATAAAATTTTACGACATCGAAGACATACGTATGCAAATGCGGGTCGATTGGGATCACTTAAACTAAAAAGGATGTTTACTTAAGAAATTGCTTACTCACTGGATGTATACTCGTATCGTGTATCACAGTAAATACAAAAATAATAATAGTGCCGGAAAATATAAACTCATCAACGGATCTGGTTTCGTGCGGGACATCATTTCATTGGAAAATTACTCCAGCATGCAGTAGCACGAAATACATACGAGCATGTATTGAGATACAATCGTACATTTTTATTTTTTGTCAGATGTGCTCAAATGGTGCAATTTAAATAGTTTACTCCATTAAAGCTGACGTGTTATGTGCCAAATCAGTTCAGATGGATAGCAATAGCTTTTTATTCATTATAATTTGATAATCTGAATTTTTGTTTGATAGTTTCTACAGCAATAGCGCTGGCGCTTCTTTCAGTGGCATTTTGTGTATGTCTTAAAATGTTCTAGACTCTGGATTTGGAGCTCCCGAATCTCCTCTTTTTCATTCTGCGTCTAATGCACGTTATATTCTCTCAAAGTAACTGTTTATTGCAGGTTTATGGAGGAAAGGTGATTGCCTATTGTTTTTTCGAGGACGGCGTCAGCAACACTGTTGTCGCAGTCAGCGAGAGTTGGCATCACCGTAATGCCACATCCAGCGACAGTTGTCATTACCATCGAAGATCGACGATGTCACTAATAGAGGGAAGCACAAAATAAATACAAGCTTGTTGATGATTGGCTAGCCAACGGGGTGCCCCGTTCTATCGACACACTGCGGGTAAGGAATAGTTTAACGAGTATTCATCGGTCAGCAGTGGCAGCAAGAACACAAATTTTAAACCAACTAAGGAACCGCGAATTTTAGGCCAGCAAACCCACCAATTTCAACCCGAGTGAACTTTTTATATAAAAAACAAACAATAATCAGTGAAACATAAAAAAGTCATTCTTTTATTTCCCAAAGGGTTGTAATAGGTTCGAACAACTGTTACTGTGACTGTTGAGCGCTACAGAACCATGATCAATGACTCCTCGCTGCCAAAAATCGTCCGACATTCGGCAAGAGTTTCCCGGCCGCTTAATCTACCGTTCCAGACTTCTTTCTTTGAGGTTTTTTGAAGTCGCGAGTCTATACGATCAAGCCACAAACCTTGGCGGCCCTAAAGGAGAACATCCGACTAGAAGTAGAAAATTCATCGCCAGAAGTTTTGAGAAAAGTCATGAAAAATGCTGTATAATGAGTACGTTCATCAACTCTAGCGACGGCCACTTGACTGATATTAACTTCGCGACTGTGTGTCCAGGTTGGAATCCGTCGGATTGAGATGTGCGCCAGGACCAACATCGACTACCTCTGGCGCTATTATTCATATCTTCTCAGTTAGGCAGCACTTAAAGCAATGGTTTCAAACTCAAACAATTTAAGTTCTGATTTAGTGTCCTAAAATCCCTAGCTAGACATAACAACGACAATATCCGGTGGGTTCATCGGTGCTTTGAGGGAAGTGCGATCTTTTTTTTTCTTATCGGAATGTTTGCCTCTAGGTAAGTAAGAGTGGTTCTGTAAGAAGAACCCAATTAGCACTAGGTGCCGTTTTGATGCCACAACTCATGTAACCTGGCTACTAAGGTGTGTTGATGGGAAGTCTCTAAATCCAACCTGTGGGATTTAAGAAAGAAATTAATTCTTTAATATTTTAAACTGAGATCTCCTCGAGTGAATTGAAAAAGGGTTTGACTAATGCTCGTTGCCTGGCCCTAGCTAGAGCCGGACAGGCGCATATATAGTGGGTGAGGGTTTCTTTTTCGGTTGCGAGCTTGCAACTGTGGTAGTGTATTGGGTACCTAGTCTGGCTGAGTGGTTTCCTATCGGCCAGTGTCCTATGGTGATCGCTGTTATTCTGGCGATGTCTTTACGCATTCTATTTAGGAAGTCGTCTGTCTTTGCCTTGTTGTAGTTTGGCCACATCTTTCTAGATATGATACATTTTGTTAGCCTAGCCCATATGAGGTTGGCTTTTCTAAGGAAGATTGACGAGATTTTTGCCTTTACTGCTGCTAGCGGAACGTGAACTGGTTCTGCGAGTGAACAGTGAAGGCCTGAGCCTTGCCTAACCAGTCTGTTGGCTTGTTCGTTTGAATGATATAGTAACCGAAGCAATAGCTTTGATAGCTGCTTGGCTGCCAATAAATATACCGATCTTTTTGTCTTGACGTTATATTTGTGTGTAGTTTGATCTGATTGCAGGCTTCGTGGATAGCGAGTAATTCCATGTAGATCTAAAAGTAAGAGATGCAGAAGAACCACTCGAGCATCTTATGGTGTTGATCGTAACGCGCCTGTGATGCCTATATATACTGCTCTCTGAACCTTGTTAAGTGTGGTTATGCTGTAGCCTTTTCTTAGACCCGCTCCTGCTATGTCTAGGAAGGTGACCAAGGTGTATTCTTTATAGTGTATGGATTTTTCTATTGTTCGTACTACTTCGTGAAGAGCTGTTTCTGTAGATCTTCATTTGAGGTATGCGTGCTGGAATTTGGAGAGGGATGTTTTTTCTATTATACCTCGCAGATGGTTACCTAGGACGCGTTCGAAAGTCTTCAAAACAATGGAGGTCAAACTGATTGGCCTAAAATCTTTGGCGTTTTCATGACCGCGCCTGCCCGCCTTTGGGATGAAGACCACTCTCACGCGTCTCCATGAGTGGGGTACGTGATTATTTAGTATGCAGCTCCTGAGCCGTGGAATTACCAAATAAAGATGCCGTCCAGGCCCAGCGATTTATAAATAGCGAAACTGTTTATGGCCCAGGAAATTTTGTCTTCGATGATAATAGGTGTTATTTTTTCCAGGCGTCAGATTGCAGATGCAGGGTGTGCTCTGTTCTGTTATCTCTGCATCCAGGAAAATGGGTATTTATTAAAAGCTCTAAAGATTCTTCAGTTGACTCGACTTGATGTTTGTTCTGTACATTTTTGGTGAACCAACGAAACAATCAGTTCTAATTTGGTAAGAGTTCATTGTGATGAGCCTTAAAGGCGATAACAGTTCTAATGATATTTAAAAAAACATATCACCATTTTTTTTCCAGGTCCAAAAAAAGGGTATCACTTAGGGCCCTCTCCCCGTCATACATTCGATCTGACAGCACACAGGCATACCTACAGCTTTCCATTTCAGTTTAACCAAACATGACCAGTACACTGGTATACTCGTGCATGGGTCATGTGATACACATTTTCCGATTTGCAATAATCCTCGACTATATCAGCGTTTTTTATTTTTTATTCCATAACCATGAAATTAAATTTAAATTTCACAGTTCATGAAGCGGAATTCCAGTATTTTATTCTGTGGAAACTGTCGCTTGCGACTAATTACACCACCTATTCATTAAATAATAAAAAAAAAAAAATACTTCGTCCTGTTAATGAGCAAACAGTTTAAACTGTCCATCTGCTCTCCACTCACATTTAAAGCAACGAATGCCGACAACTAGCAGACCACGCGTCCCTGCGTACACATAATACCATTAAAATTTGTTGATTATTTATTAAATAAACACTATCCACGGAAATATTTCCACAGCGATTATCTTTTAGTGACCTGTCAGTATTGTTGGCCCGGAAAAGTATCCTTCGCATGTCGTATTATTAAATTCCGTCTACCGCGGTAATCCTTGTCTCATATTTAAACAAAAATAAAGGACACGACTCAGTCGTACGCACTTGCACTTGTTAATTGTTTGATCTCAAAATTACGGTAATATCGATAAGAAAGGAAATAATTAGGGTTTTTCGAAAAATTTAAAAAAAAAAGTAAAATTTTGAATAAAATCTTCTTGGCCATATCCGAGTTAATATTCGCAAGTCATCACCACTGTTCGAATTCTTATTGAAAAGCTGTGTACTCAGTTTTATTGCAAGCATCGATGCTACCTCAGATAGGAATTTTTATTAAAATCTTTACAGCTGTTTTCGAGAAAATTTAAATTTTTCAAAATTGGCCATAACTAAAGGTGTGTAAGCTGGACCTTTAGGGATGAAGATACAAATTCACAATTCCGGGTTTCCGACTACTGAGGCACTCACAGCTGTCATGTTTTCAGTTGATAGAGCATTACGATGATGCAAAGGCTTTACGACATCACTAACACCATCAGGATTTGTTCGAATTTGGTGATTGTTTTTCGTGTTTGCTCAGGTGGCGATTATGCCAATCATAATCTGCCCATAAATCGGGATACACAGATATTAGCAGAACTGTAAGTAAGATGCAAACATTTTAATGCGGTGAGCTGTGATTAAACGATCTACATTGTAAAATGACAAGGCAGGAGCTAACTACCTGTCACTGTGGATGACAGATGGATTTGACAGATGCCATATGGCAGGGATGTGAAATCCCAACCTCTAAATTAATAACCATTTACCGTAAATTTTGAGGTTTGAATACATATTCTCTGGGTATAGGCACAGAGACATCAGGTATGAAGTTTGAAGTAAATCCGTACAGCGGTTTAGGCTACATTCCGAGGTTCAGACAGTACAGTGCGACGCAAAAGTAATGATCCAATTTGATTTTGCTATAACTTGTTCTCCAAATTAAAAAACGATGGTTTTATTTTTAAATATTTTTATTTTGACCTTGAATTTTGTTCCCTCAAGCACAGGAAATGATATCGTTCAAATGTTGGCCTCCAGCGTTTATGCAAATTCGTGTCCTTTTTATGGCATTTTCCATCACTTTTCTCAATACTTCCACCGGTACTTTTTCTATTTTTTATCTAATATTGTCTTTCAGGGCTGCAGGAGTCTATGACTTGTTTACATAGACAAACGACTTCAAATAACCCCGAAGAAATAAGTCTGGAATGGTCAGAGCGAGTGTAAATTGCCAAAAGGGGAGATAACAAGTCCTGAAAAAGTGTCCTTCACTAAGTCCATTGTGTCGCCCGCTATGTGTGCAGTGGCAACGTCTTGTTGGAATCATATGTCCTTTAACAGCAATTCATCCAATTCGGGTATCAAAAAGCCACGTAACATGGTTCTGTAGCGGTCACCAGTAATAGTTATCGCGTTGCCAGTAGCGTTTTCGAAAAAGTAGGGCCCAATCACCTTTTCAGCACAGACGCCGAACCACACGGTAACTTTCAGTGGATGCAAAGGCAATTCTTGAATAATACGTGAGTTTTCAGTGCCCAAAGAGTGAGTGAGTGAGAAAACCGTTCTCTTCTAAATGGGCTTGGTGATCTATGGGCACCAGCTGATGCACTATCTAAATTTTATACGGAAAAATCTTCAAGTCTTTCACCAAAATACGCTCCAGATATCACATCTCGCTGATGTTTCTGAACGCGCATCCACATCCTCGCGCATCAATATTTTTGGCCAAACGGTTTGGCAGCACTTGCCCTATCTCGTGTTGCACCAATCTCGCGTGCGGCTTGGAATCGAATTATGTGACCACTCGGTGCCGAACGGTGGCAAAATCTTCGATGAAATTCACGTTGTGTTCTTATTACTGAATAATTATCCCATGTTCTTGAGGAGTATAGCGTTCCATTGCACATCGTCGTGTTTTTCGCATCTATTTATCTGTTTAGTACACAACTGTCAAGTCACGATGACAGGAGACGCCATTTGCAAAATTCATAGACAATTCATATAGGGTCATTACTTATGTGCCACCCTTTAATGTTTTTTTCACGAAAGCAATACTATTTATCTGTTTAGTACACAACTGTCAAGTCACGATGACAGGAGACGCCATTTGCAAAATTCATAGACAATTCATATAGGGTCATTACTTATGTGCCACCCTTTAATGTTTTTTTCACGAAAGCAATACTTGCTCTTTATAGGACAAAAAAAAAAAAAAAAAAAGAAACATCTCCAATTGACGGTAGGGTTACTTACGCCAAAAGTCCACTTCACACATGAATTCGTAATCGAGGATGCACACTTTGGTGGCATGTTTACATTTACTTTACGCCGAACATAGTTCAAGTGGACCTTTTGAAGACCCCTTACGGCATTACTAATGAATGAGGAGAGGGAATGCCGCCCTTGAGTGGTTTGGAGTAGCTATGTACTAAGACTACACTTAATGAAATTAAATTAACTTGACGCGGGCACGGCTCGTAAGAAATTCCTTTTTATGAATATTGTATGCAAAACCTACAACATCTAGGGTGCGATGGCGGATTTACAACCGCGCTGCTGGTGCAGTAGCGATATGTTTGTCGGTAATGTTCCTGGACAACCGGCCATTGGAAAATTCTGCGGCATCCGTATCCGCTGCAGGTGTGATGGTGTCTTTTCCGGTAATTTGCGCGAAACAGAATTTTTTAATAGTCAATATTTTTGAGCAATTAATTTATTTGTATCCAGTGCGACACGAGCTGTATGAATGCAGAGTGCGGTGTGAGCATTGTCACTGACGGTGGTTTACTTGTAATTAATGATTTAATTACCAATTAATTTGTGTGATAATTATTCGTGCGGTTTGTCTGTACATTGATTTCGCTGAGTGAGAATATTGTTGTTGAATGAATGTTCAAATTCCAGAAAAAATGCAAATTTACGTTTTCTACTTACTTAAAGGGCTTATGGTCCTGGTATAGTGTCTGTCTGGGTTCCGGCAGTATTTTATACTTGTACATCCCGGTTGATTCCGCATAATCTTGATGAAAATCACAATTCCATGTGAAACTGCACAAGTATCGTCAGCATAGTCCCGAGGTTGGAGGTGAGGTGTCATTGTTAATCGTATCCCCCGGCTTTATTTCGTCAGGGCGGCACGAAAAGATCACTGATGATACACCGATTTCTTAGTATTGTGCAACATTAAGCACCGTCACAAAACGAAATCCTGGTGCACCCTGTCGAAGGTATTCTTAGCGCACGTGATTTAAACTGTTCTTCGATACATTTTTGTTTATTTAAGGAACTCCAGGATTCATGCAAATACCTCTCCGTTTCCGCAACTCAGTCACCAGAACCCTGACGTGTCAATCAGGAACTAGTAAATAAGAGCAAGCTCCAATAAGTACTCGATCCTTAGATATTCCGTACGAACGACAGATGCATAGTGCTCCATAATGATGCCAGAGATGACTCCTACACCTCTGCGACTAAGCTTAATCAAACAAAGGGATTTCTTCTTATTGAAGACTGGTCAAAGCGTTCCCACAGTTGCGCATGTGTCCAAGTGGATCTATCTTTATATGAGGCCTCTTTAAAGCATCTGCGTGGATAAGTTGCTTGATGAATGACATTGACGCACAATTGTGGTGCCGAACACAGAAGGGAGCCAGTTCACATAGCGGCCAAAAAAACACCAATCACTCATCACTAATATCTACACTCTATGATCTATATACAACTAAACCTACACACGACACTAACTACTACTCTACTACTACGTACTACAAAAAGACACACTTCATCGCTCACCCATCACCATCACCAAATTCGCGGTACCACTGTCGTCATGGTCATCCACTGTTCCCAAACACCTCCATATTCTTTTCCTTACGGCGAGGTTATGATCCGGATTAGAATTATCCCACTTTACTGCATGCCTACTGGTCCACCTGTGGGATTTGCGAACACCTCCAACGGAAGCAATGATATCGCGAGACCCTTGACCTAAGTCGACGGATCCCTCCGGTTAAAACATCCACAGTAACTCATCGTACTAGCCTTAACACGATCACCGAAAGGAAGACATCTGGTTAAATTAAAAAATTCCCATTTCCTACTTCTAATCAATATACGTTCTTCCTTAGGGACCTTCCGACGGTTTTAGTGACGTCTCGACCAACTCCGGCACACCACCGCTTAATGGTGACCTCGTTCGATTTACCGACAACATCACCAACCATCAGCGCCAAACCATCAGGACACTTACAGCGCCTCCATCAATTCCATCATTCCCGTCACTCGATCCGAAAAAAAATTCATCAAATCGGTAACTGATCACTTATTTCAGTAGTCACCTGTTCCGTCCCCCAAGGTTTACCTTCGATGTCTTATGCAGCGCTCTTTTCATCACCATAGCGCAGTGGCCTGAATGACTCACCTCACAAAAAAACTGCCCCCGATTTCCGATTTCCACCCGCGAGTAGCGGATATTTGCGCTATTGTGCACGGCAGCCCTTGGGCTGACATGACCGCGGATCTCTTGATTCTCAGCAACGATGACGGCTTTCTTCATGGCATATGCCATATCACGCGAAACACATCAGAGAAAGGCAAAGCTCGGAAGAACTCACCTGTTGCAGAGGATATCCCAAGCGGAGCCGATAGGAGGACGTGGTGCTTCAGGGTTGAATACTGCGTGATATTTCAACCAAGAGGAACCGCACCCTCTTGGGACTTGGTATGTAGAATTGTTTCCCAGTAGGGACGACCAAATGAACGACAAACACACCCACTCCCAGACTGAAAAATCACTTGAGAGATGGAAAAAATACACGGAGCCGTGAAAAAAAAGGATTTGTGACGTTTGAGGTGACAGCGTATGTCAGATCCGGGGTATGTTTAGCGTTAATACAACGCTCCCATTCGACTAGATTGCGGGTGGGGTTACATTGATGACTAGGCGTAGGAACAATGGGAAGTAGACGGGAACCAATGGGGAATCACAGGACCGCGTATCTGACGAAGAACAAAATGAGCCATTACGAGGGTAACTCCATATTTTCCGGGTCAATAAACCGGAGAAGTAGGTGATGAGAGCAACGAAAGGATGGAAAAGCGAGAAATTGGAAAAGAACATTTTCCAATATGGCGGACGAAAATCTTGAAGGCTGGAAGGTATTTGGAATTGTCATCCATTTTTCTTGGAATCTTTCCAGACGCAAGCGAGATGACAGAAGAGGGCGGATAGATTCGGCAAGAGAAATTACGGTGAAGAGTTAGAATGATTTAAAAGGAGTGTGTTCGGCACGAAAGAGGACTTTTTGGTGGATAATCGTCGCTAGAGTTTTCTTCTAATTTGTTATTTGGGTTACGGATTGATCTAAAAATTAACGCTACTATACTTTAAGCTGATTTTGATTTAGGATCTTACGATTTTGACTAAAATTCATATCTGAGGTAATGACAATATTATTGCGTTCCTTTGCTTACAAATTTGAATAGTGGTGCTTTTCTTATTAGTCTACTTACGAAAATTACATTCAACGTATTTCATGAAAATTACAATTTCTTCGCGTACGTGCGACTCAGTCGTGCCATTTGTTTTGTTTCATCACACTCGTAGTAATCCACCCTTTTCCCCTTGTGTTACACCAACCATTCAAGTCACGAGCTTGCAATCTTATCATGGATTCATGCTATTACAAGGGAGTCATGCTACTACAAAGCGAGTGCTTCGCTGCGTACTCATTTGCTGCCCCACAGGTTCCTTGTTACACCCATTATATGAACCTAATAATATTTGATTCAAATTTCATCATAACCTGCATTTCCAAACTTCATGCAGGAATAGCTAATAGAAATCCTCAATAAAACTCTGGCATTTATTTCCCCCATTGATGCTTCACTCAATGAAATAAGCAAAATGCGAGTCCTTTGTCTGACTCAGTGACTCTCCTTCTTCCATGTGCTTTCCATGAACTTCGTCCTTATCGCATCTTCGAACATAAACTCCACGGCAAGTACAAATCTCACCTACTTACTTGAAGAATAGAACCCGAAAATTGAATCGAAATGTTGTAGTTGTGTGTAGTACAGCAAATCCTTTAACAAGATCCTCCGAAACAAAGTACACGTTGCAACGAGAAAAATAAATGAAGAAACTTTGATTCATGTATTCTCTTCATCAAATCCAATTGGTCAGTAGTTTTTGTTGTGCTTGGGACCGTCATTGTTGGGTGTATAAAGAAGCCTTTTATCCCCTTGGACGTGTACTTGCACTCATGAAACAGTAAATTGATTGGAAGTGGTCCTGTATCCTTATATTGCCTGGCGGAAGTAACCGCTAACTAACAAAAGCGAGTAAATTTTCGATACACAGACAGAGCACCGACTGAGACCTGTCTATTTAAGGCTTCCTAGAGCGGCATCAGCCGTTGTTGTTGTGCACCTATTAATTGTAAACAAAAGTTTTTCGTCCTTAATTTTTTTTTTTTTTTTATTTGTTTCTCTTGTCCTCTTATAGAGACTTGGTTGTTTTGCTTTTTTCCCGATGTTGTTTTTCTTTTCCTTTTTTTCCGCACTCTCTCGGTGGCAGAGTTTTTGTTTGTAGTTGGAAAAGTTTTCCTCTCATACTCTATCAAGGGGAGATGAGGAAACCAAAATAGATTTACTCCCACTCTCCCGAACTGAATGATAAATATTTGCGGTAACATTGAGTGAAAAAATCCCTTCAATCCTTTTTGCGTTGTCTGACCACAGTATTTATTTTTCAACAACACAAAGTATACTTTGAATCCTTTCATCCATAGCACTCACCCTCTACCCCACCCTCTACCTACATAGCCGACCAGCATCATACGTGGAGGGTATCAGCATCAATACGTCACCTATATTGTTGGATACTTAAAGGATGACAGAACAAAAATCTATTATTTATTTATTTATCCTTCGACGGACGTCGTATAAGTATGGGCGCTGATTCACTCTGTAAACAAGTGAGTGTCCTTTCTTCCTAGCCCCATACCCACTTTGGAAGAATTGAAGAAAAGGAAATATTTTTATGATTTATCACATTCGAGTGGCTCCAGATATTATTGTTGGAGAGCTGGCTGGAGTGTAGGTATGTGCTCTTCTATTGATCTAAAGATGGAGTGCGTGGTATGAGGCGATTAGGCTTCCCCATACAAGTACATAGAGTCAGAGAGTTTCATTTCGATAACTAGATGATGTCGCGTGGGAAGTGCGTGAGCAGCCAAATGATGATTTATTATTAAATTCAATTAACGACATCTTCTGATTTTCCCAGGGAGACATCTTTAATGGTAAACAATGGTCTTAAGGTAAAGTTTGTAAGTAGGTATGTCCAATTATAGAGCTTTCTTGTAACTGGAAAGAAGTAAGGAAACGATTTGGCATAAGTATTACATAAACAGAAACTGATTTTGATAATCTAATAATTTGCGGATACATACTCGTACTACTATCCACTAGCAAATCGGCATGAAATAAAAAATGCACGACATTCACGTTTGATTGTGAGTGGACCACTTCAGATGAAACAACAAAACAAAGGATGTTCAGCGCCAAGGTAGGCAATATGTCTTTCTGCAATTTGACGACTGACGCAAGTATGTAAACTACTCCTACTGGAGACCGTCTGAACTGTATCAATTACGGAGTTATTAGTCTCCTCAACATCGCGTATAAGAACCTACATATCTGCCATGTTATGTGAATGCCTTAAACCTTTGTCAATCAAACCAATCAATCCAACCCAACAAACCTTTTGTCCGTATCAGTGTGGTTTTAGGCCAGGAAAGTTCACCATTTATCAGATATTCACATTGCGATAAGTCTTGGAAAAAACTTAAGAACTTCAAATCGATACTCACCACCTTTTCATTGATTTTAAAGTCACTTATGATAGCATTTATAGAAACGAGCTACACAGGGCCATGTCTAGTTTTGGCATCCCTGCCAAATTCGTCCGTCTATGCAGGATGACGATGGAGAATGCACGCTGCTCCATCAACGTCGGTAGCAACATCACCCACTCTTTGGATGTCAGAAAAGGTCCATGACTAGGTGATGAACTCGCGTCCGCTGACGACATTGACATAATTGGAGGAACGCAGAGGGTTGTCAGTTAAACCCGAAAATGGGTTTAGCAGTTAACGAGGGTAAAACAAAATACCGTCATCAAGAAAAGACTGTCAACATCGGCGACTTGGGCAGAACGTCAAAATAGACAGTTAAGGACTTTGTTCACCTAGGCTCTGTAAATTCAAAAAATGACACCTACGCGGAGATCTAGCGATGAATCACAAGGCAATTGAGTAGCAAAATCCTCTCATGGACAACTAATGTGACTTTATATCAGACCCTCATCACCTGAGTCCTGCTATACGTCGCAGAAGCATGGACGTAATCAAAGGCGGTTGAAAAGAACCTTACTGTTGTTTTGGTAGAAAAATTCTTCGAGTGATTTTAGTCCCGTTTGTATCGACGGGGAATGGATAAGAAGATACAACAACGAACTAAGAGTATACGAGTACCTGTTTTGCAGTGACATGGACCTTATAAGAAGAGTTCGAATTCCTCGCCTGAGCTAGGCGCTAGTTGGTTGAGGCCCAGATCCACCCCTGACTGTAGCACCATCTTAAGTAAGTAACGACTGTAATCTAACCTGACAGTGGTTCGAAAACTTACTAGCCAACAACCCAACAACAAGATCATGGGCTTCTAAGTTAAACTGTGGACAGATAGACTGAGGATAGGTCATTTAGATAGAGTCAGTACTACTGGATCATAGCGTCCAGAAATGTGCGATCTGTTGATGGATTTGGGTCTCGCATTTTGGTGAAGCCGGCAATTATGCTGCCGCATCTTAGTATATCAGACCTTGTGACGTTGCGAGTGGGGACAGGTGTTGGGTCTATTGTGACAGCATTTGCATAACCTTTGTCAGTATAAATGTAAACATTTACAAAATCCGCCCACAGACATGCCAACTATTAAAAAAATGTAGCTTTTTCTCAATATTTTTCCTAGAAATTTAGAAATATTGCCTTAACAAAATTCAACCACGCCCACTTATTGGGGGCGTTTTCTTAAAAAACTGTGAGCTTTGGAATCACGGTCACTTTCCGATAAGAAAAAGTAGCAACAGTTTTCTGATACAATTTCTTAAAAATCGCGGAAATATCATTGCTTCTGTTTTAAAACAAATTGGTAACGCCGCACTCAATTTATTAGGGGTGAGTTGAAAGATGGAGGATAGGGTATTATACTCGTACGATCCCTTCTAGACTAATAACTTCCCTGGTTGTTTTTAATCTCCACCCGTGCCTTGGGTATTTTTCGACCCAAATATCCTTTTAATGTGTGAGCAGCATAAACTTGTCACATCTTTTAGTAAAAAAAAATATTTCGATTTATTTTTTTTCGAATCTGTAACGCTGTTAATTCTGCTCTTGAAACACTAGGAGTTGTAATAAAGAGATACCCGCGTGGTTGCTAGATGGAGATGGTGGCTTGCCTAGTAGAACACTCAAATGTCGCATTTCTAGGGATCATTCCAATGAGGTCTGTGGAACACCTGCCACGGTGATGGGCTCTGATGGCTTGCCTAGTAGAACGTTCAAATGTCGCATTTCTAGGGATCATTCCATTGAGGTCTGCGGAACATCTGTCATGATAATATCTATAGTATAGGTAACGGTCTCTTACTAGTCTTCGATGAGCTAGAGGATTGAAGTCGACTAAGTTTGCTTCGTTTTTCTGCATGTTTTCATTTAATGAGTTGATCTTATTACATCTCTGACGGTGTGATGTATTTGCATTCACGGGATGTTATTGGAAAATGATTGTCCCATCATCGGCAAACTTGAAGATTTTGTTATTTGTTGAGTCCATGAAGACATGAAGTAAAAACAGAGTTGGTGAAAGTATGGAACCCTGAGGCACTCCAGCGTTTACACTAAATGTATCGGAAGACACTACCGACCACAACTTGGATTTATCTATTATGAAGACAATCTTCCATCTAGCTGTAGGGCCGTTGTGGCAGTTCATAGGAAACTTGTTTAATGGAGAACTATGCTAAACGCTATCGAAAGCCCTTGAGATATCGAGGGCAATGACTCTTGATTCCCAGTGCTGTTTGATGGCTGAGGTCAATAGGTGTGTTATATAACTCAGCAGGTCTCCAGTTGAACCATACAGCCGGTCAATTATCAGTCCGTGTCCCTCCAGGTATTTGATTATTTCAGCATTGATGGCTTTTTCCATCACTTTGGATAGCATTGACAACAACTCTGTGGGACGGTAGTTTTGCGGCAAGTATTTCCTTCCTTTTTTTGGTATCGTTTGAATGCGGGCAGTGTTCCAGCAAGAGGGAAGCATTGTTTGCGCATAAGATACAGAGAAAATCAGTAAAGAATAGATGTGAGTTCTGGTGCACAGTTTTTGAGGACTATGGCTGGTAACAGAATCTTCTATCAGATCCTGTTGCTTTTTTTGCAAATCAGGCGACTACTCGTAAGGATACGCCGTATTACACAAGGTCGAAACTTTACATCTGGCATCGATGACTGGACGTCAGTGATAGTTGGTGACTTCACTTGTACCGGATCTAGTGCCGAATTGCCTGAGAACATAGAACCGAAAAGATCGGTTTTCTTCTTTCGTGTTGTGACTAGTGATGCGTCGTCTTTCACCAGAGGTGGGATAATCTATGAACTTTTTAGTGGCTCTCTTATTGTAGTCTTCTTCAAGGAATTGACTATTTTATTACGTGTTTCGGAGATTAAAAAAGGTAAATCTTATTTGCTCTGTTGGATTGGAGCTTCATTGTCTATACGAGTAGGCTCTGTTCTTAAAAGTTGTGCGAAAAAAGCAAAGTAACTATGAATGTTAAGTACCCAGGACTAACCTGGAATTATCACGTTGAATAATGATCCGGAAGACGAAATGAGAGTTTAGTATATAGAGCTGCAAGACTTTTAACTGTCTGCATATTCAGAATTTAAGACATGAATTCATTTCTTCACTTGAGTCCAAGAGACTATGTTAAAATGAATATCACATTACCACAGTTTTGAAGAACTGACTTAAATCACTTCGCCTTAAGTTTAGGCTGCTCTTGGTTTCGCACAAAAATTTCAACTTTCTATTCTTTTTATTATTACTACAATTAAGTACCACCCCAGCAGCTTTGTAATCTGGAATGGAAGATCACAAAATAAAGAAGAGCATTACTTCCTAAGCTGATAAAAATTTCGCAGAGGGGATAGCAAATTTTGCTTCAAAATAGATCGCACCAACTCAGATTTTGATCAATTACGATACTTAAGTACTAATACAGGGTGGCCCAAAAATATTAAGTAAAATATTTTAAAAACTCATAACATCATTTTTTTGGACGATGCCACAACGTATTTTTGCAGTCAAATCTTTCATTTAGCACAACTTCTCAATTGTAAGAACACGACGGGAATGTTAAGATTAGATTTGCATTATTTTCAATTTGGTCAGCAACTGCTTGTCAGGGACAACACAAGTCTGTTATTATTGGCTCGCACACTATTTGAAAACAAAATCGAGACCGCCCAGACCAAGCTCATCTCCACCTTAATGGCTTCCTCAATAAACAAAAATTTATTTTAGGGTGTGCAAAATCACTTCGCATCCATTTCGCAAGACTTAATAGCTCTAGACTTCTTCCTATGGGGTTATCTGAAACGAAAGGTTTACAAGAAAAATCCCCAGTCTCTTGCGGACATTAAATGATACATTAAATACCATATATTGGCCTTGACACCACAAACTCTGAAAAAGTGCTGAGAAATTTTATCAAAAGATTGGAGTTTTACGAAAACCTAAATGGCAGTCACCTAGAGGATATTATTTTCAATTCTCAACATCTTAAAAATAGCAAAAATTAAACTTTACTGGTTTTGTAAAAATCAAATAAAAAGTTATTCAAATTTAAATTCCACTTAATATGTTTGGATCACTCTGTAGTTATTAACTATTTCAATTTTTAAGCAATTAGCAATACAGTCAATATTTTCATTGTATAAGATATTACAGCCACATTTACAGCTGAATCTGCGAGAACTAGCTGAATGGAACACAATGTTAATTCGGGGACTCTTTAGCGTTAAGGCTGAACTACTTAAGCTCAGTCTTACTGCTTACTATTAACTTGTGCTGGGTAAACCAGAGCATTAATAAATGGATATCATGGTTAATTTCAACATCTTGGTTAAAGAGTTTATTTGAGCCATCAGCAAAAGCCTTTAGCTTACCGACAAATGGAAGATTGAAGATTAATTAAGATATATTAATAACAGTAGGGGACCAAGAACAGATCCTTGTGGTACGCCCAAAATCGCACTAAAATTTTTGCTTTTGCATTTTGTTCTTAAGATAAGATGTAAACGAATCTATTATAAAGACTAGAATTCTATTTTGTGATCTACAATATCGAAGGCTTTGGTTAAGTCTACAAAAAGCCCGGCGTAGTACTTCTTGTTGCAAGTGCCTATATTTGGTGGCATTCTCAAAAATTGTAGATATTACAGAGAGTTAGTAGTCGTAAATCAGTCTGTAATTATTATTTTTTTGAAAATAGGAATCACATTGGCTCATTCAGTAAAAGTTCCCGAGAAAATGCTTAAATATAGCATAGGTTTACCTCTTCAAATTTCTGGAGTTAGTTCTCAGGCATAATTGCTTTCCAGTATTTGATGGATGAGACGATGTTACAGAAGAGTTACGAATACATTTTATTACGAACGTTATTTTCCATTAACACCACTATCTATTTTTTCGAAAACAACACATTCATTTATTTTAAATCATTTGATGATGAATAAAATAAAAATAAATTATCAACTTTCCTATAATTGAATGTGGCAAGTGCTTTATGGGAAAAATTAACAATCCTGATGGCTTATTTTTTCCCCATAAATGTTACATTTTAATTGAGTTATTTACAAAAATGATTATTTGAAATTAATAAATCACAGAAAAATTTTCATTAACTGAGTAGCTGAACAGTAAGCCGTCCGAAGAGGTTTAAGTTTAAATTTTGTGAATTATGCGATAAATCGGATTTAATACCTGATAAATCAACACATTTAGTTTTTTCCTTAGTTTACTCGGGACCCGCCGATATAATTCGCCTTTTGTTTTAACTCATTTGTATAATTTACTCTTAATTTTTTTTTTTTTTAATTCTGTTATTGATAATACAGGGTGGCACAAAAAACGTTTATGGTTTGAATTCGTTAAAACTTTTTTATTTCAGAAATAAATTACATATTTTTTTTAGTACAATATAGGTTAGGTTAGGTTGAGGTGGCTGTCAGCAAAAAGCCAACACACTTAGACCAGTAATAGGTACATTGTGATACCACATGGGTTTGGGAAGCAACCTCTAGCCTACTCGTTGAACCATTTGGTGTTTCTGATGAAGCTTAGAAGGTCCCTAACGTCTGTTTTATGTAGATCATTCAGGTCGTTGAAACAGAAGGTTCCTAAGTGGAGTTTCTTTCTTTGGGAGAGAGCTGGGTAGATGCAAAGAATTTGAAGAATACTCTCCTCCTTCTCGTCGTCCATGCTGCTTCTGCAGAAATCGTTTGAGAAGACGATATAGTTCGGCTTTAGGTTTAACTCTTTTGTATAATTTACTCTTAATCATTTTTTGTAATACTGTTATTGATAATACAGGGTGGCACAAAATGACCTTTATGGTTTGAATTCGTTAAAACTTTTTTATTTAGTTTTAACTCATTTGTCTAGTTTACTCCTAATAATTTTTTTTTTTGAATTCTGTTATTTATAATACTGGGTGACACAAAATGATCTTTTAAATTCGTTAAAACTTATTTATTTCAAAGTTAATTAAAAATTTTTTTTAAGTACAGTTTTATTGACCTAAACGTCAGATTGCGTTTCGTAAACGGTGGCCATTTTCTGCTACGTACATTCGTGCTCTTTCCAACACATTTTCTTCACATTTCGTAAAATTGGAGGTGTTTTGACCATTGCGAATATTAGTTTCCAGTTGGGGCTCTTTCAAATAGGCCCAAAGAAAACCTTCGGGAGCGGTTAAATCCAGTGAACTCGGCGACCAATCGATGTCGCTACTGCGCGAAATAATGTACTTGTCTAAGTTACATTCTGTTGGAACAATAGTTGTGGATGGTTTTGCACAGCTGGCCTCAAGAAATTATCCAACATCGTTCGGTATTGAGCAGCATTGATGATAACTGCGGCACCGGCTTTATTTTTCATAGAAATATGGACCAATGATCCTTTCGGACTATACTGTGCGCATTTATTTTTCTTAAATATTTGCGCAGCATTCTTGATAATGGTTCGTTGTAACCATATACGTAGTTAGTGCGATGAGGAGTTATACGGAAAAGAGGAACAGACCTAAGGTTGCGGGGATTGGTACTCGTATTTAGAGAAAAAGCTTGAAGCAAGGCGGGGCAATCAATGTTAACAGATAACACCTGATGAATAAAAAGTATGTCGGCAACATCACGATGTTTTTGCAATTACTGAAGATTAATCAGTCTTAGGTGATTTACATAGGGCGGCAGGTTGAAGTTATCAGCCCAAGACAGACAGCATAAGGGGAAGAGAATGAACCTGCGCTGGACAGCCACAATTCTCATTGTATGAGCAGCATAATGCGGAGACCATACTTGGCTGGCATACTCGAGGAAGGGTCTAACGAAAGTAAGATAGAGGGATTTTGTTACGTAGGGGTCAGAGAACTGTTTTGACCAGCGTTTTACAAATCCAAGTACTGAGTTGGCTCTACTTATAATGTTGTCAATATGTGATATGAAAGTTGAGTTCACTATCGCAGATGACGCCCAAATCGCACAGGCTCATCACGAATGAAGTTGATCCTAGGTGGTGGTGGGAGACGCTTGCGGGAGTAGGTGATGTACACCAGATGAAGAAACTATCTACATCATCCTGCAGAAGGCGAGAATCAGTGGCAGATGATATGCGTTTAAAGATTTTCATATCATCAGCATAGACCAGAAGATCAGAGTTCGGGATGATACGCTCAGCATAATTTATTGTAAGGATAGTGGTCCAAGATGGCTGCCTTGTGAATAGGGTTGGCCCGATGTTGCTAGAATAGGCTCCGATACTGTTGATCTGAAACGGACTTTGTCTTGAGGGTCCACTAGGTAGGATTTGATCCATGAGATGAACCGCGGTTGAAATCCAAGGGCTTTTAGCTTGAAAAGAAAAATTTGGTGAGAAATTTTGTCAAAAGCTTTACTAAAATCTGTGGCTACGACATCAACTTCATTGCCATCTTTCAAAGCGTTCAGTGCACTATTGGTTGTTGACCTCCCTTTAATGAATCCGTGTTGCTTTGTAGAGAAGATTGGCTTGCAGTGGATAGACAGTACATCGTACACGATGCTCTCGAAGAGCTTAGGTATGCATGAGAGCTTAGCAATAGGGCGATAATTACAAACTCCGCTCTTGCATCCATTTTTGTGGATAGGGATAATGTAAGCGTCCTTCCATAATTGCGGAAAATTTTTTTCTGATATTGAAAGTTGAAAAAGAGTGTGAGGGGCTGTGTCAGATGATTCGCACATTTTTTTAGTTCTATGGCAGGGACACCGTCAGGACTATGGGAGTAGTCAACCTTCAGTTGGTTAATCTTATTAGCAACCATTGATAGGATTATGTCCACAGAGACAAGGGAGATTAGTGCAGAGTTGTTCAAATAGTAGGGCTGGCCGAAAAAGTTACCGAATAGGTTGGGAATTATTTTAGGATCTGTCGAGGAAGAGTCCGAGAAAGTGAGAGTAGATGGATAGCCATCAGATTTTCTTTGACATTTGTGAATTGAAAAAATTTCTTGGGGTCGGCCAATCAAATCTAGGTATTCTAGATAGAGCCTCTCGCAGAGCTCAGGGTATATACACAAGTGTACTTGTGAAAGTCAGAGTCGGATTCAGATTTAAGGTAGGACTACCATAGGTTGTTTCCATTATTACGAAGGGATCGTAACTCTTTGTTATACCAGGGTCGAGAAGATGAGAAGTTTTTTTTTGGTATGGCACTGATTGGACAAAACAAGCAAAGATATCAACGTAGAAAATAGCGAGATCATGGTCAATGGGTAAATGTGTAGCGAGGGGTTTTATGTTAAGAAGTGTCCTATTGAGTTTGACGAAATTAGCTTTACGAAAATTAAAGTAATGTGTGCTCTGAGACTGTGAAATCGGTTCAAAGTCGAAAGAAGATAATTGCTCTCAGGGACTATGGAACTATAGGCGTCGGACGAGAAGATGAGGTCAAGTTATCTATTCAAGTTGTTACGGATGCCGCTTACTTGGAAAAGGTCACAGTCATAGAGACAATCAGTTAGTAGGATTTCCTTGTCGGAGATGGCACTGGGAATATAAGGAAGGTGCGGAAGACTAAAGTCAGATATTTGATAATTTCAACTCACTTTTGATAACATTGACAACAACTCTGTGGGATGGTAGTTTTGCGGTTTCGTTTGAATGCGGGCAGTTTTCCAGCAAGAAGGAAGCATTTTTTGCTCATAAGATATAGAAAAAGTCAGCAAAGAATAGATGTGAGTCTATTTTGTTCAGTTTCGCTTGTTAACGAAGTCATTTAATTGGAAATGGGCTTCATTGCTCATTATTAAATTGTGGATTTTGCTCTGCTTTTGCCGCAACGAAATGGAATAATCAATGGAGAGTCTGTCTTTTTCGATTCTTGCTCCACCTGGACTTTGTATGGGAACATGTGCAATGTGGTGTCTGAATGGACCTCTGCGATAGCCTAAGTTGAGCCGAACTTCCCTGCACACTCTCCAGTCCACGTTGAATATTTTCATCTGTGTATGCCGCACGTGGTCTTCCGGTATCAGGGTTCCTCACCGATCCTTCTTGCCAAAAACGTGCAACCAGACGATTTATTGATAACACTGTGGGCGCAATACGCACATTAAAATATCGACAATATGCACATGTCGACGGTTTTCAAACTGAAATTCAATGATTTTTATTCAATGTTCTGTAGTGTAGCGTTCCATGTCAAATTCCGCAAGTCTTGTTTGAAAAATTCTGAAAACAAAAAAAAAAAAAAATATTGAAATAAAAAAGTTATAACGAATTTAAACCACAAAAGGTCATTTTGTGTCACCCCGTGCATAGCTATTTCGATTCTGTTGAAATCGAACTCATTCTGTGAAAGGTCAATTGAATCATAAATAAATAAAGGCATGAAACCGCGAGGTCCCGTCCTTTATGAATGGTCAGTATTTTTTCGTTAATTGGATAATGATGCACGAAAAAATTGTGTTTATTTTATTCCCTTAATATAATTTAATTGTGCAACTGTGCACGGTTTTCAAAACGAATCAAATTTACATGATGCCGTTATTTGTGTTGAGTTGATAAGGCTGTCGGTAGTACGATCGGGTCGATGTATAAGTTAATTTCCTGCCATTATTTCTGCTTATATTAATTTCTGTTTATTTGTTCAACTGAAATTGACGCGGTGACTTTTACTGTTCGTTAGATGATAAAATTAACAACGCATTCAATAAAAATAGTTTAATAGAGCTTAGTAGGGGTAAAGATGATGCAAGGGTGATTACACACATCAGTGATGTATACAAATAAGTTTGAATGATTATTTCTACCCGTTTAGGAGTTTATGATGTTTTGCGACCAAATAAATAGACTACCAGTTTATGTAAACACAGTAGTGAACCAAATATTACTACCATTTCACCCAAAAAAGAAATAAAAAATTGAATTTCACGCACTGAAAAATTTCGCTTTCACTGAATTTGCTATAAAACATAAGATAAGCAACGTAGCTGTATATACAGTGTTTCTGTTGTTTAATATACATTTCACGTATTGCAAAGTACTGGCAATAAATAGATGAAATTCACACGAAAACTCGAGCGGTAGTTTTTTTATTGCGAAAATAGCGTAGGAAAATAGCAATTAAGAACTGCGAATACTGTCATTTGACTATCATATTGAACATTTTTTTTATGGCAACATATTATTAAAAGGATATGAATACTGGTTTTATTCATCCTATATGTTATTCCTTTTCATTCGGTATTTTAACATAGTACTTGTACTTACCTGCATAGCAATTACAATTTCCTCAATAAAAATAGCTAAAGCAGCTATTTTTAGTATAACAATAATGGCTACAGTTCAGAGCAAATTATTTTATTTTCACTTCACATCAATAGCAATAATAACTGTTTTTCAAAACCAATTCTGCTATTTATATTACCGCAGTTCTTTTAAAAAATAACAAGAGATGTCCTTTAAACAAACTAAAAGCCGCGGCTGGCGTTGCAGACTTTTGCGCTTCTGATCAAATTGTCATCTAGCTCTGGAATTGTTTTGGAGTCATTGGCATACATCTTCTGATTCACATGAGCCAAAGAAAAAAATCCAACGTGGTGACATCGCACTGCGAGTATCTTGGTTACAAATTTTGGTTACAGAAACAAGAACCTACGCGGCCAGAAATTGTGTGTGCAATAACTGCATTGTTTCTGTGTGGCAGGTCTTCTTGAAACCACATGTCTTCATATCGAAGTCATCCACTTTGTGCCAAAAATAATTTATTTTCATTTCCCAGTAACGTTCAACATTGACTACTCGTATTACAGAAAATTTTTGCCAGCCCAAAATCCACAGCAAATATTGATTTCCTGGACGCATTGATTGTTCCTGAATGGTCCGTAGATTTAGGAAAGGTTCAATGATAGGAGCAATAGCGAATAGATTTTGATGGATTGTCACCAACAATGTCACTCACTGCGGCGATATTTTCGCTTCACCCGCCACTACGAAGACACATCGGTTTTTTATTCAATACTGACTGGGTTAGAATGAAAATTCCGATTTCTGATGGAATTGTGACCCTACAAATACCAGACACGAAGTTTGCAGAAAATCCTTCTGGCCGTTTACGCTACACATAGGCAGATAGAATTGAGAGGCAAACTTTTTTGAGTTTCTCTATTATAAAGGGTGGGCTATCTGATGGTTTATTTTTAAAATTGTTATATCTTCCGATCAAAAAGTACCCGGAATTTTACACTAAATCGAAAACGGTTCAATTATTCATCGATATTAATTTTATTCCCTTCAAAGTAATCTCTATTGCAAGCTATACACATGGCCTGGCGGAAGAAATTCGGAGTGGACCACACCAAGGCAATCAAAGAAAACGGTCAACAAAGCCTGGATCGATTCCGTCGTGGTTTTTTGGATTTTGGCTCGTCTGAGTAGCGCCATTCCAATTGTTGGTTAGTTTCGATGACATATCCATAGACCCATGTCTCGTCATCGGTAATGATGCCATCGGTAACATTTTGGCCCAAAGAAAGCATTTCTTTAGCGACATCAATGTGTTTCTGTAACAAATTCGCAGAACACAACAAACACTGACTTGTTTACAAAGCTGTCACGCACAAACTCCCGACAAATGGCGCTCAAACAGATATTTAAGCGCCAGATGACAGATGTACCAACCTAAAAAAAAAAGCTTTTGACAGTATCTCACGCGCGGTTTGTTTGAATTGGAAATTCCGGGTACTTTTTGATCGGAAAGTATAAAAAATCCATTCCATATTTTTCAAAGCCATGGCTGGCTTAACAGTAGCCCATCCTGTCAACCCAATATTGCAGTAAATTTTCGATAGTTAGGGGTTCTATTTCACGAATAGCTCGATCAGTATTGTGCTTAAGTGCCTAAATCTTTACCGGATTGTCAGCATAATATCGACCTTTAACGGAAACTCACAACAAAAATCGCAGCTCCGCGGAGGCCAAGCAACATCAACAAAACGGCTGTATGCACGATTATTGATCTTAGTGCCCAAAAAAAAAAGCGATTGATGGACACTTGCCATTTAGCTGGAACCAAATCGGTTATCATGCCTCTGTAGCACTCTGCCATCTTAATTTTCGAAGAGAAATGGGTGAATAATGCTGCCATTCCACAAACCACACCAAACAGTTACATGCTGAGGACGCATTCGGTGCTCTACGACTACGTGTGGGTTTTCCAAGCCCCAAATACGGCAGTTTGGCTGGTTTACATAGCCTCCGAGATGGAAATGCGCCCCATCTGAAAAAAATAATTTTTTTTTTTTAGCGAAATAAGGTCAATTTTCTAGCTGCTCTAAAGCCAAAACAGTGAAGCAATAACGAAGCTTCAATTAGAAAACATGGTGTGAATGCTTCAATTCTTGAGTCAGTCCGTTATCTTTATGCATAATTCTCCCCAGCCTAGTCCGGCTAATATTCAGTTGCTGAAATTTATACTTCCGGCAACAGCAGCAATATTCTCGGCGCACAGGGTGAACACCAGTATAACTTGTGTTATCAATTAGCATGACTATCTCACGAAATTTATTCACAAACATCACGGTTGGTGCATTATTTCGACCGAAATTTCTTTTCAAAATTCGCACTTTTTCAGCAACAATTTCCCAAAGTTCTTAAAGCTTAAATCGATTCATTTCGTACCGTGGTATTGAAGCCAAGCTTTATGGCTATTTAGAACAAACTTGAAAAACAAAAAATCCTTTGGTCTTGACCGTATTTCAAACTTTGTATTAAGAAAATGCCCAAATTATCTTGATCTTATCCTATCCCCTCTGTTCAACCAATGCATAAACAATGGATACTTCCCTACTGAATTGAAACGGTCTAAAATAATGCCAATAGTAAAAAAAAAATAATGCCACAAATATTAAAGATTTTCGACCAATCTCACTACTAACACTGGGCAAACTGTTTGAGAGGGTTATAGCCGAAACCCTGGACACCTTTTTGCGACGACTCAAATGTTATCCCAGACACACAATTTGGCTTTAAAAAACAACATTCTACGGAACACTGTTTATTACTGCTCAATAATAAAATTATACAAAACTTGAGACAAAAGAAATGCACAGTTGTTCTAGATATCGATTTGGAGGCAGCGTTTGACTCTATTTGACACAAGGGACTTATCTTTAAACTTATTAATCTCAACTTCCCCTTGCCTTTAATACGAATGATTATTAGTTTTCTTGATTCAAGGACAGCGTCCATTGCCATTGGATCAGAATGTTCAGAAGAATTTCCCGTTCTCTTAGGAGTTGCTCAGGGATTTACTATTTTATCATTACTAGGACCAAATCATTACTAGGACCAAAGTTATTCAATATTTTTCTACATAATTTCCCTTTTTGCAACCCGGAATCAGAGCCTGAATCCCTTCTGTACGCAGATGATACAAAATTGCTAGCTGCTGCTATAAGACCAAATGATGCATTAGACAAAATAAAAAACGCCATTCCAATATTACTGTCTTATTTAAAATCCTGGGGTTTGAACATCAAAATTGAAAAATGTGGGCTTACCTGTTTCAGAAGCGTGTATGGCAGAGGACACCGGAAAGTGGTTAAAGGAAGTAAAGGACTCTCCTTAAGTATTCAAAATATACCTGTCCCACTAAAAACAGAAACTAAATACCTTGGCATTCATTATCAAAACAAATTTAAGTTCAATAAGCATGGAAGGAATGTATTGATTAAAGCGAGAATGGCTACAGCTATCTTAAAACAACTGCTTTCATCTAAACATCTATCTCAAAACACGAAAGTTCTTATGTATAAAACCCTCATAAGACCGATTATTTCATATAGTTATAGTTCTTGGTTTACCATCTCTCCAACGGTTGCAAAATAACTCGAAAAGTTTGAAAGAACAATATTGCAGCGGAAAATTTCGAAAACCAAACAAAAAATGGTTTTCAAATCATACGCTGTATAATGTAACGAAGGTTTCACCTATTATGATCTACATGGTTACTGTATTAAAAAAGAGATTGCAATCTGTTGTGTATCACCCCAATCCACTAATAAGAGATTTATGGGATGCAAATGTAAATGAAAGCACAAATACTCATTATTACTTATCGCCCTTCAGCCTTATTAATAATGGATCCCAATTTTTAACAGAACCTGAGTTAAGTGAAGTACTCACTATACCTTTTTACGAGAAAGCATCATTGAATGCTCTGAGAGGATAGTTTTTGAACAAAGCTAATAAAAAAAAAAAAAAAAAAAAGTTTATAAAATATATAATTCATGAAATTCTTATAATCATGTTACATATGTATTCGCAGGATTGAAATAAGCATTTAAAGTCAAATATAAGTAATTTAAGTATTTAAGTACACATATGTTATAGTTTTGGTTTATGTAAACTTCAAGTAGCTTGTTCTAATATATCAGTTTATATCACGAATTAAGTGTACACTTGTCTTATATTTATATAATTACAAAATTTAAAAACCATTCATTATTGATATACATTTCGTATTTTTCTCCCCCATACTTTTAAGTCCTAGTCATTAGTTATAAGTTTGGCCTTTAGAGCAATTGTATGAACGTATGTCAGGAGCAAGCATACGAAAATTAGAGTAGAGATACACTTGTAGTTATGTAATTGTACTGGGAGTAAAAGAAAAATTAACATTCTTTAATAAAATATTTAGTAGCCAGACATACTTTATAAAGTCGGCAGCATAAAAAATCTTGTAATCAAAATTAAATTTGTGAATTTTAAGACTCAATAAATATGAAATGAATGAAATTCTTGAAATTGAACATTTTCAGGAAACCAATACTTGCCCTTATAGGTGCAAGTGAAAAGCACGTGGGCACTTAGAAGTTAACGAACTCCACTGAATTAAACAATTTCCATAAATTTGTCGGTATTCCACTTACAACTTACATAGATACAAACAAGTTAGATAAGGTTTAGTTTAAGTCAAAGTTTTTAAAGTTTGTAGTTACATGAATTTCATTTTATATTCATAAATTCAAGAATTGCCACGTAGTTTTCTATTAGGAGTATTATCCACATATATAGTCTCACACAACACTTATATAGCTCTCCTGTCCAAATGTCTTAAATTTAACAAAAGTCCCTCTTAATTCTATGTCATGCATAAATTTAAAATGATTTCTTGTTATACATATCTTTTGTTCAGATTGCCGTATGGACCATATTTCATCTATCTCTGAATATTTAATAAAATCTGTCAACCAAACTGAAGCAGGATAACGATAACAAGGAATCAACAGGGGAGGGATACCGCATCAAATATTTCCCACTCAATCAACATCGAACCGAATTTTATTCAACACACAAAACAAATGATAGCCAATTCCCAACCCATCATCGATGGTAATTCATCATATCTCGGAAAACAGGCAGTGGTATACTCCAGCTCCTTATTGTGTCCTTCTCGTGCGCTTTGTTGCCTGGTACCGGCAACAACACCATTATCATCGCTGGATATCCACCAGGGAGTAAGAGGAGGTGATCTGTGGGAGGCGGTAAAATATGTGACTACAATCAGCAATGTCGGCACCATCACACGCCCAATGTACCACAACAATGTTGTTGTTAATTTTATTTTCTTTAATACTCCCGAGTCTTAACATTTACACCAAAATCGATATTTATCCGGAAACTAAATATTCAATATACTCGTACTTACAGTATAATGTCACTTTGTTTGTTTAACAGGAAATTGCGCCATTACACGGAGTTTCCTAAGTATGGGGTTTTGCGGTAACCACGTGCCACCACCGATTTAATTGGCACCGTGGTGTCACTAGTCTAATCATACCGTCAATTTTAATTGGCTACGTTTGATGGTGTTCGTATATATTCGTACCATTCGAGAGCTCACTAATGAGTGACCGCAGTCGCAGTGGTTGTGTACTTTAAAAAATACTTTAAAGGTTGATTGACGAAACTCTATTACAATAAATTAGGCAACCTACCTACATGTACGAGTATAGCGGATATAAGTTCCTCGCAAACTTATTATTTTTCAGTCCTTAGACCAACAATTCTATCAATGTAAGGTGATAGATATTTGTATTTCAAAAGACGGATCTGAACAGAATTTAAATTGATTTTTTTTTTTATTAAATCTGCTCACCAACAGCCATGTACCTCACTGCTTTGGATTCCTTATTTCGCTTTAAAATTATCGCCTGACTCCCACACACCTTCTTCCTCTAAATTACATACAAATGTATACTGCAGTGAAATAAAATATAATATTTACTCGATAACAAAAAAAAAAAAGTACAATTTCAGAGTTCTGCTCCGGTCCTTCCTTCCTTCCGTCAACAATAGTACAGCTGAAAACTCTCATCTCATCGCCACAGAATTTCAACATGATAGAGGAGGTGGAAAAGGACAAGACCTGAAGCGATATTTTCAGCAAATGTCCTTGCGTTTGACACATGTGTCGTTTTGTCAGCGTTATGAATGAATGTGGCAATCGTAAACACCGAAGCGCTTATTGTATTTCAGTACAAAGCTGACGCTATTAACTATATATCATCGCGTATATATGGTTTGACAATTTTCAGGACATTATTCTTTCGACATCTTTTTGCGTAGATTTATGACGGTGCACACAGCTGAAATCACTCTCTGGGGTGACATACATGCGGACTTTCGCTTTTGAATCCAGATCCGCAATCACAAGAATTCCTTGGCATTTGAACGCTTATGAATTGTATGCAGCAGAAACGAACGAATTGGGACTAAGGAAACCATTAAAATTGAAATCGTCAACTGCGGATGAATGAAGGGAAATATTTCACTCTTTTCCGCAGAGAAAAGGGGTAATAACACGTGCCGTACTAGGTATAGTTTTAAGGAATTATTGTTTACCTGTGTGGATTGATGCGGTGAAGGAAACTACTGTAGAATATCCTTTTGTGATTCTGATGAGAGACATACTCGTAAACTCGTAGATACATATTTTGAATGAAAACTTGATCAAAATTTGAAACTTAAAATAAATGGCTAAGAAGGTTTGAACAGGGACAGCTTAGTACGACTGGGTCAAACGTACTTGAACCTATACTCGTATGGTGTTGATTTGAAAGTCACTCAAATTTTAGATTTAAACAAAATTTAATAATGAAATTTTGTCTTTCTTTCTTGCGCTAAAAAAACAAAAGTCGTTCGAGCCGATTTAGAGAAAATTGATTTTTTCGAAATTGGTCATAGTACCTTAGTTACTTGGGCCTCAACCATCAAGCATCTTAAGCCAGCTCGATCTTGTGCTAGCCGAGGTCGTTTGAGGTCCTTTTCCACTTGTGTGTGCCATCTTAGGTGATGTCTTCCTTTACCACGTCGTCCTCCCGGGATGGATTCGAAGACTTTCCGAGGCAGAGCGTTGATGTCCATTCGCTCTATATGTCCTAGCCATCTCAACCGATGGATTCGAACCCTTCTGACTAGGTCGATGTCGCTGTAAAACCGGTATAGTTTGTTGTTATATCTTCTCCTCCATTTCCTGTCGATACGGAACCAAAAATCCCTCGAAGGGTGCTTTGATCCGCGTTTGATAACGTCCATGCTTCTGTGCCATATAGCAGAAGGATCTTATAAAAAGGGCCTTATATAAAGTTACCTTAGTTTTAAGTGAGAGTGCTTTGCTTCTCAGTTGCCTTCTTAGCCAAAAGAAACAGCTGTTGGCTGGAGTGAGCTCATGTAGACAACGTCCTTCACTACCTTAAAATTGTAGTTGTCTACTGTGACGTTCTGTCCAAGTCGCTGTTGTTGTATGTCCTTTTTTGATGACAGCATATAAATATTTTATTTTGCCCTCGTTAACCGCTAAACATATTCTCGCCGCTTCAGTTTTAATACTCCCGAATGCACCACTGACAGCCCGCTATTTTCCTCCCCTTCTGTCAATGTCGTCGGCCTACACGAGTAGTTGCACAAATTTTTGCAAGATCGTACTCCGGATGTTAGCTTGAGAATTTTGTACAATCCGTTCAAGTATGATGTTAAAGAAATGACAGCGCGTCAGCTATTCGTATTACTTTTCTGACATCAAAAGCTTCGGAGATGTTGTCACAGACCTTGATGCAGCGGCGTGCATTCTCCATCGTTATCCTGCATAGATAGACGAGTTTGGCAGGGATGTCAAAACTAAACATGGCTCTGTAGAACTAGTCTCTATATACGCTCTCATAGTACTTACTTAAGAGGCCTTCTGTCCTTCACGGCCCCGGGCTCGCTGCTTCCAGTTGGCAAGACCAAGATTTTTAAACCGGAGGTTCGGTCTCCATTGTCATCTCGAACCAGTAGGCTGAGATTCGAAGACTCTCTTAGCTGGAGCGTTGTCGTCTATTCGCTCGATGTGACCGAGCTAGTGTAGTCGACGGATTTTTGCCTTCCGGACTACATCCACATCTTTATACAGCTCATAGAGTTCGCGGTTATGTCTTCTCCTCTATTACGCTATCTTAGGCGACTTTAAAATCGATGAACAGTTGGTGAATATCGTTTAGGAGTTCCTAGATTTTTTCCAAGATCTGCCGCAATGTGAAAATCTGATCTAAAGTGGACTTTCCTGGCCTAAAATCACACTGATACGAACTAATCAGACTAAGCAAGACAAAAGGGAGCTTACCCGTCCCGTCCGGTTGCAATCACATGTCGCTCATATCAGTGTCTTCAATCTTGGGCCAATAAAAGTTAGTTATCTTTTGAGCATAGAGCAGAAAATTCACAGTGACAGTGACGCCTTCGCCATTTTCAAAGAAATACAACCAGATCACACCGCCGGTCCACAGCGCGTCCCAAACTGTCACCCGTTGTTTGTTTAAGTAGCCGCCGAGCGAAAAATGGGCCTCATCGCTGAAGCAGATTTTGTTCGAAAAATCGGCGCCAACTTGTTGTACACAGATATTGTAGAACTGTTATTTTTGTGGTTAAACGATTCGTATTGTAAAATGGTAAGAACTGAATACCTGTCTCTATGAATGAGAGATGGATTTGACAGATGACATATGGCAGGGATGTGAAATCTCAACTTCGAAATGAATAACCCTATATATACACTGCAATTGATTTGGAACTTCCGGCACATGAAGCATTTGCATGCTTTACTATCCTTACGTGCTTCTATAAGGAGCAAGTATTGTTTTCATGCAATTTTTCAATCCCGAAATGTTGACCAATGTTGGTATTACTGCAATATTGCAATTCCATCCGTCTGGACACATATCGGACTGGAGCACAAATGCCTGAACGGATTTGCTCTAAAAAGTGCAATTTTCGCGAAAACGGCTCCAATGATTTTGATCAGTTTTCTGCTAAACAATTGAATAACTGTACTTTACGTATTAGCAGGCTGGGGAAAATTGGCTTTCTCGGATTTAGCTTAGCCGATTTTCTTTAAAATTGTCATTTTTTAGGATAAGACCTTGAAATTTTGGACATATGCTTAGAAAAGTTTTTAAGCATCTCAACGAATTTTTCTAAAACTCAAATTTGATTGCTACTTTTCGACTCTGTACCTTTTATTTGATATGAAACTACATACAGTTTCATTCATGAAATTTTTTTCTGAATGAACGTTGATTAGAGGAAATGTATTGCCATTCTTGTTAATAGTTGTATCTTTAATATTCGGTACTTTCCTTAGTGGAATTCGCGACTGCGAGGTAAATTTTCGATAAAAACCGATTTCATGTAGAAATACTAGATGTCACTTAAAATCGTACGAGTACAGAACCGAAATGCTAGATGTCACTTAAAATCGACTGGGCCGAAGTAGCTGGTTTCCTAGAAAAACATTAAATTGTTTGACGTTTCGGGTAACGGTAAAGTCACAATTTGTATTCTCAAGTTATTCGGAGGTGGTTTTGTGCGTTTTTAGTTGAAATTTGGTAAAAACTGTGCAAAAGAATCATTAAAATAAAACAAACTACCGTATCACATTGTAAGCTTGCTATTCCGCACAAAAATGTTAGTGATTCTGCAGTTAGACGAGTGCTAAGAAAGAATGACTATCACGGCTGAATAGCACGAAACAAACCTTTCATAAATGATTGCAATAGGAAGAAAAGATTAGAGTTTGCAAGCGAACATCTGCAGAAGCCAGCCTAATTTTGGGAAGATGTTATTTTTACAGATTAATCGTAGTTTAACTGATGGAAAAATATCTGTGTAGAGAAATCCCAACGATGAGATGGAAGTTAAGAATTTACCGCCGACTGTAATGGACAATAAACAAGTGGGAATATTTAAATGTCCTTAAATAAAATCTTGTGCAGAGTGTGGAAAAATTGGGCATTAAAAACACCTTTAAGCTATATGCTCCCAAGCTGAGTTCCATTGTTGCAAGAAACTGGACCCTGTACATCTGTTCAAAGGTAATACAAATCACTTCCCAATCTCCTCATATTAATGTTATCGAGAATATCTGGAATGAATTGGATCGAAAAATAAGGACGAATCATATCGCAAACAAGACTGACCTACCAATCAATCGTCTGCAAAAAATTAGTAGATTCCGTTCCTAGGCGGCTACAGGCAATTGAAATAAATTATGGTAACCCAACAAAATATACAATAAAAAAAAATACTTTTCATGTTTTTTCTCGAAAACGGATCAAAAAAACCGCGCTTGAAATATTGTCAAAAAGGTTTTTTTTTTTTAGGTTGGTACATCTGTCATCTGGCGCTCAAATATCTGTTTGAGCGCCATTTGTCGGGAGTTTGTGCGTGACAGCTTTGTAAACAAGTCAGTGTTTGTTGTGTTCCGCGAATTTGTTGCAAAAACAGCATCACATTGATATCGCTAAAGAATTGCTTTCTTTGGGACAAAATGTTATCGAAACTAACCAACAATCAGCGAAATGACGCTTCTCAGACGGGACAAAACCCAAAAAACCACAACAGAGTCGATCCAAAATCAAGGCTTTGTTGACCGTTTTCTTTGATTGCCGCCAGGCCAGACAGTAAATAAGGAGTATTACGTGAGCATATTAAAGCATTTGAGGAAAAATGTTCGTCGCAAGAGGCCAGAATTGTGGAGACACAACTCGTGGTTTCTTCACCACGACAACGCACCGGCTCACTCATCTCATCTTGTACGCGACTATTTGATCAAAAGCAACGTTCATACATGGCTCCTTGAAACTTTTTCCTATTCCCACAATTCAAGTTACTACTTCGCGGAAAGCGTTTTGAGATGATTGAGGCGATAAAGGAGAATTCGCAGAAGGAGCTGAAGGCGATTCTAAATCGGCCTACGAAAAGTCTTTTTAAAGATTGCAGGAAGCGTTGGAATATGTGTATCGCTTGCAATGGAGATTACTTTGAAGGGAATACAAAAATGAATATCGATGAATAATTGAACCGTTTCCGTTTTATTGAAGAATTCCGAGTACTTTGCGATCAGAAGATAAAATGATTTTTTTTGTGAATTCTCTTTCTGTACGATTTTAAATGACGCACTACTTTTGAGTTTTACAGATTTGACGCTATTTTTGTTTATTTAAACACATGTTTGGTTTTCATTTATTGATTGATTATTGAAGTAATGTGGCAACAGTTCTCTTCAGGCAGACACTGACTGCATCTGCGTACCAAACAAAATCTCATTAAAATCCATTCAATGGTTTTTAAGTTAGGTTTGCGACGCGACCGGGACACTTTTAAAGATTTTTGCAACCAAACTCCGCATATTTTGCCACCACTGTATCCTATTTGTTTATGATTTTTAAATGAATCGTTTTCGCACCACACCTAGCCAGCGAACCAAATTTCATAGAAATCCATTAAGTGGTTTACACTTTTGAGATTCCACCACCCATATCTTACCATCACTTTGTTAAATGTGGATGGTACGTATGCTTAGACAGAACCATCTGAAATAGGATATCAAATGATTCAGAAATGTTCCATAGCGAGGAAGAAAACGTGCACTATTACTCTGAATGCATGCAAAATATATTAAGGTTAGGTACAGTAGGCTAACTAGTTCCTAGTTACCAAGACAACCGCAATGTCTACATCGATACCCTAATGATTATATAAGCATTTTCTTAGCAAATTAATTTGACACTTCACATGGTGCTGGCACAGATCATTCTTGATTTATTTATTCTTCCAATTGTCCAAAATGATACCTAATAAGAGTTTGCCATAACAACACACATGTGTCTACCACACATCTTTCAGAACCAATTACTATTTCACATCCAACCCCTTCCATTTATTGACCGCCCTATCTGATTGATGTTTCAATGTTTTACCACATTGTATTGTTATTGCCACAAATTTCTGGCTTCTGTCGGGATAAATGTATTCCTTTGGCATATCCGGTTGCAGAAAATCTGCAATGTCTCAATAATTGGATAGAAACAGGACATTAAATGACAATCACTGAGCTGTTACACTACTCTTTGTGGCAGTCGCATATATGTATTATGTTTAATAGCTGAGGTACACTATACCCTCAAGGACGAGTTGCAACACTTTTATGAAATTAATTAATCACCCAATAAAAATTACACCTGTAAGACGAGGACTCATAGGGAGCACTACTAATAAACATTTCGCCATTAAGAAGTTGAAATATTCGTTTTGTTTTTATGAAACATATAACTTTTACGATCCGATGTAGCTATCGCGCGAGCTGTAAAACTTTACAGCTTATTTGTTGGAATTTGTTACTTTCGTCATTACCATAACCATAAGCCCCTATGGAGGGTTTGTCGTTGAGTCACTGGGTGTGGTTGCGCCTGCAAATATGTGGGGCTATTCACTCCAAATATGCGGTTAACATTATTTAGAGGGACACATTCAAATATGCGGACTAATAATATGGCTTCGCAACTCAATTACACTCACTTCAATTATTTACCTCATATTTAATAATTCCAAATGGATTCCGAATGGCAGGACACCCACTAGTTGTGGACTATACAGATACACAATTATTGTGGGACTTTAAATCGATTGCTAGGCTAGGTTGGTCCGTGGGTGAATGTGCGTCGAATGCATTTGAAACTGCTTAATACTTATGTTTATGTTATCAGCTTTTATGAACGTAATCCCTACGATTAGTGGGTACAAACTGAATTGGTGCATAAGTAGATGTTCGCCACTAGTTAAACAGGTGGTGCAAGCGATAAGCTTGTCGCAAATATTGATTGGTAATAGTACAAAGAGAGATTTTGAAATACCGTTAGTATCTTAAGCTCTTCAGCTTTGATAAAACACTTTGAGGGTGGTGTATAGTTGTCTGCAGGAGGTATAACTATCCTAAAGAGAATAATGTATGACGGTTTCATATCAATTCTTCGCACAGTTACACAGTACTCAAAAAAGTTGGTCTCTCAATTCTATCTGTCTGACTGTTTGTCTGTATAAATTTATATCTACTCGTACATATATGCACAGCTTCGCCCGAGCCAAGGAAAAATTTATTATGAATAGTTTTCCTATTCACTTCTCGAAGTATCTCTTATATTTTTTGCAGCGCCCTCATTTTTTCCCGCATCAACCGCATTTGCAACATTATGCTTACCACTCGGCCTCCTAAAAATACATTTGCTGAATTTTCTACGAATATGAAATTGTACCATTTTGGAATACTACTCGTATATACTAGGTGGGGTGAAAAGTAACCTCTTTGACCGCCAGAATGCACTGCTACTGCAAAAAAGGTTATGGTGCCTTGAAGTCCATTCATATTTAGACAGACATGCCAAATTTCAGTGCGATACTGTCTTTAGTTTTGTTTTGACAGCTGATTGTTGTTGACGTGTTTGGCATCATGTTGAGTATGGACAAAAACGATTTTCGTTCTCTCATAAAACATTATTTTTTGAGAGGCAAAACGGCGAAGGAAACAAAAGAAAAGTTGGATAAATATTATGGGGCTAATGCTCCGTCAGATTACACCGTCAAATATTGGTTTCGAGAGGTTCGTGGTGGCCGCAACTCCACTACCGATCAAGGTGCGCGAGCTAGCAGATACCACAAAGATTAGTACTGAGCGCACACGCCATATTTTGGGCAATATTCTGCATATGAAAAAGTTATCCTGCTGCTGGGTGCCGCGCATGCTCACTCCTGACCAAAAACACGAACGCGAGAGCACTTCGAAAGAGTGTTGGGACTTGCTGATGCGGAATCGGGCGGACTTTTTGCGTCGATTGGTAACTATTGATGAAACCTGGATCCACTATTACACACCAGAGAACAGAATGAATACCCGGCAATGGACTGAAGTCGGCACGAGTGCTCCGAAGCGGCCGAGAGAGGCTCAATGGGTCGGAAATGTTATGGCGTCGGTTTTCTGTGATTGTCATGGCATACTCTTCGTGGACTACCTCGAAAAAGGAAAAACCATCAACAGCGAGTATTACTGTGGATTATTGGAGCGATTGAAGGCCGAAATCGCTGCAAAACGGCCTCACATAAAGCGAAAAAAAATTTTGTTTTTCCAAGACAATTCGCCGGCGCACAAGAGCATCGCAACCACGGCTAAAATCAATGACTTACGGCTCCAATTGCTGTCGCATACACCGTATTCGCCCGATTTGGCTCCCTCGGACTATTATCTCTTCCCAAACCTCAAAAGATGGCTCATCAATAAAAAATTCAGCTCACGCGAGGAAATCATCGACGCCACGGAGGAGTATTTTGCAGACCTTCCGTAAAACTACTTTTCAGACGGGATCAAGAAGTTGGAAAATCGCTGGAATAAGTGTATCAATCTAAAAGGGGACTATATTCAATAAAATAAAAAAACATTAGTATTCGGTGTAATGAATTTCGCATTTTTCTCATTTCGCACGACCGGAATTGAAAAACACAAAGATTTTGGCGTTTTCAATTCGTCAGCATTTTATTGGCGGGAAAGGACTTGCATGTTTGACATGTAAATGTTTACTTGTGACCTGATCTAAATTTCTTCAGGAGGTGGTGCAAAAGTCCTCACTTGATTTCATGAGGCAGTAACTTTGTTTGCAAATAAAAATTGCCAAATGCTCCTTTGGATTGGCAATTATATAAGAGAAGTACTCGTATAAAGGAGGCGATACAATAATAAACTTTACGGTATAATAGTGTCACGTTAGTTTGTTAAGGAAGTAAGGAGGATTAGAATCTTCATGTTACCACCACCACGGTCAGCGACAGATACATATCAGTTCAATTTTAACCACAAAGTGGTTCCCGACAAATGTAGGGACAAGATGGCATGTTTGTTGATTATGTTCATTTCGATGTTTGAATTTGTTTCCATGAAGTCGCGAAGATAATATCGGTCAAGTCGGCCGGTAGAGTTTATGCACATTCGGACACGTTCCACAGCATTTTCCATGACTTTTCTCCAACCTTCTGTCGATAAATTCTCCACTTTTTGTCGTATGTTCTCCTTTAGAGCCACAAAGGTTCTCTAGCTTGTTCGCATAGACTCGTGACTTCACAAAACCCCAAAGAAAGAAGTCTGGAATGGTCAAATCGGGCCAGTGCAAATCGCCAAAACGAGAGATTAAGCAGTCAGAAGGAGGGAGAACGGTCTGTTTGTAATTAACACGCGATTGGTGATCTGCAGGCAATAGCTAATGCACTGTTTGCACTTTGTACGAGTACATCTTCAAGTCTTTCACTAAAATCCGCTGTAAAGACCGTCTATTGATGCGCAATTGCTTGTCCCTTCGTTTAGTTGATGTTTGAAGGTCCTGTTAGACATGTGCAGTCACAGCAGTGATATTCTCGACCGAACGGCTTCTCCGGGGCCGGCCACGTCTAATACTGTCCCCTGTTGAGCCAGTCTCCTCGAGGCGGGCAGCTAAACGCCACAGTGTTTATCCAGTTGGTGCCACACTACTAGGGAATAGACGACGAAATTCACGTTGAGACACAACCACCTCCCGATTATTTGTCAAAAGCATTGACACAATTATTCTGCATTCGTGAAGAGTATAACAATCCATGGTTTGTCTACGTATATTTTGCTTCTGTTTACTTCACAAGTGTCAAAGTCAGCATGACATTAGACGCCATTTGAAAAAATGAGATCATTTGCCACTTTTGGACTTTTGCGCCACCCTGTATAATGGATCGGAATCGAGTTTGAGTGCTCCGGGATTTGGAAATTATATTTTTATGTTATAAAATTGAATGAGCTTGAATTATGTGTTTCGTGAGATTTAAATCGAAGCTAAAGCTAAATTAGAGTAAAATATTTGTGTCACGAAAGCGCAAATTCGACAGTCAGCCCACAAAAAGTAAATCTTAAATAGGTCCTAGGGTGATTCAAATCTAATTGGGAAAATGCTGGCATTCGGAAATTATTGGTACTCTTTGATTTATTTATTTATTATTAAGCTTAATACAAGCTATACCTAAAAACTAAATTTGAGTCTAAACTAAAGAGATTAAGGTGGAGAAGGAGTGCATGTGGAATTCTGGAGGGCTTTTCTAAGTGCAAAGTTGCTACAATGAAAATCCGAAGAGTGTTAGGCGCCGTTAGCCATGCGTAGAATTCTAAACATTGTGCGGTGAAAAATAAGACCTCAGAAGAGCAGTCGATGTTTTCTGCTAACAGATGATGATGAAAGAGTATGTCGGCAACTTCTCGTTAATTAATTTCAAACGATCCTCATAGGGGGTGAGATATATCTGTCAGACCAAGGAAGGCCACCATATAGAGCAAAACGGATGAACCTGCGTTGGCCAGCCTCTATTCGGTGAGTATCGTGATAGGGGGACCAGATTTGACTAGAATTGGATTCATGTCATCATCAATAGACAAAATGAAAATCAGAGGACCAAGATGGCTACCTTGAGAGACCCCTGAAGTGGCTTAAATGGGGTTGGCTACAGACTATCTAAAAAGGATTTTGTATTGCCATTCCTCGAGGTCGGATTTGATCCTCGCAATGAAACCCAGTTGAAAGTCAAGAGATTTGAGTTTAAGGTCTTACGAGATTTTATCGAAGACCTTACTAAAATCGGTGGCAATTACATCATTTGTTTGACATCTTCTAATGCGCACAAAGTGCTAGATACGAATTCCATTAAGTTATTAGTTGTTGACCTTTCCTTAAGAAATCCGTGCTTGTTAGGGGAAAAGATAGACTTACAGTGAAAGAACATTGTATTATAAACAATGCTTTCAAAGAGCTTAGGTATGCAGGAGAGTTTAGCAATGGGTTGGTAGTTGGAGATTTAATTGAAAGGGTATTATATAAGAGTTCTTCCAAAGCTCGGAGAAGCCTCCTTGTGAGATAGATATTTGGAAGAAAATTAAATGTCCCATACTCATAAACAAATTTTAAGGAAATCGGGTAATATTTAGAAATTCCTAGAGTAGGTTAAAGTAAAGTTTTCATGAAATGACCTGCCCTAAATTTAAAATGTTCATTGAAAACGCAATTTACCAGATACAGAAAAGCAGATATCTTCGCTGAGGCATTTTTAAATATTGCGGAATTTCTTTCAAAATTATTTGGAACTACTCGTATTTCCTAAACAAAAGGAAGGGAACAATCTTCCCATGGATATGTTTTTAGCCACCAACGCTGTACCGACTGAGCTGCCCTTGGATTAAATGTTTTCTTTGGACAATTTTCCAACAATTTCTTTACATTGACATATCCAACTTACCTCGATGTCAAATTTTATCAAAATCATTTAAGTGGTTCCTGAGACCGACGATTCGAAGAGTTTTTAAATTTGATCCCCCTTCAGCCGACTTGCAAGAGGAATTTCATCAAAATCTGTTAAGACATTCCTGAGTCGAATTTCATGAGAATTACTTCAGCGATTCTTGAGCGAGCCGGTGAGAAGAAATAGATATTTAAACATGGAACATGGAATTAGACTACAGCTAAAATACTCGTAACTGTGCGGAATACTAATCACGCGAGGACTAACTAGCACTTGACCAATTTTTACTTGCTCCCATCTCGAGATTTTAAGGCAAATTTATTTGTTCATCATTCAAGTCGTATATCCGACGTCTGATACGTCACAATTGAACGCTACCAGAATCTAAAGAATAACATTTCTGACATCGGATATCCGTCATTCGACGCCGGACAAAACTGAGGATCTGTCGGTATGCAGAAAATCGTGTATCCGATGTATTTATCGTATATCCAATGCCCGAAAAGTGTGAACTTTCCCATGGAGTTCAAGTCAGATATTCGACGTCGTATATTCGATTCCGGATATGTGTGAAATGGTCTCGAATCTAGCTGAATTAGCTAGCCCGGTCATACCTCTTCATCAACGTCAAAGTTAAGTGCGTTCAAATGTAAAATTATTCTTTTTGTCAGGATGCAGGTACACTTCAGTTACTGAATACAAATATAATTGAGTGCACTAAGAGTCGTTAAATAAATTTTAAATACAAAAAGAATCAAATATCCATCACAACCCATTGTACGAGTATATGTACAGAGAACTTCATCAGTAGATTTCCAGATTAGGATCAAACAAAAAATATTTTTTATTTTAATAAATACTATGAAAGTCGAAAAACCATGCAATTATTGTGGAACTGTATAAAACTGAATACTCTCTTAATTTTGGTAATAACTATTGCCATGCCACATCCAATCGTTCAGAAGAGGTCCTTCCCTATATGCCACTGCCATATGCATTCGAGTTTGAGTTTTTTGTTTGCTTCCGTAAATTGGTGCTCCCCTATAGCTATATACGGAAATTTCAAGGATCATTGGTCCCCAAAGTGTTTGGTTAACCGCATCACAATCGTTTGGGATAAGTAACGATGGCTACCCTTACTGGTTGCGGCATCGTGTCGGTCGGTTCGGTGGCACCGGGGAAACATATTCGCTGGGATATTTATGAAAATTGCTGAAGACCAAACGCAAATGATGTGTGAAATTACCTCAAATGGGATTGTAAAAGAAACCATATTGATCCTGTGCAGTCATCAATAATGCATTCGTTGATTTCATTTACGGGTCTCTCGAAGCATCCTTATTACTTGTTGATAATTTAATTTGCTAAAATAGTAATGGGTAGTATCTAGTGGGTCAGTAATGAATGCAATTTCAATTAATCTTGTACCGTAAATAGTTTACGGTATAATTTGATTATCCTACCTTTGCTTGTAGTAATACGGTCCATGAGAGCTCCTTGATGATCGTCCTTATAGGTGCCTGTTTAAATAAAATGATTGAATTAGTTTTTCTCTTGATAATGTTCAGTGTTTCGAAAATCCATCTATTGTTTGCAGACCGTGCTCAAGCACTGCATCCCCTCGCCTTGCAGTCGTTTTATGTTATGTTTATGGAACTTCCTCTAACGGTTCACTTAAGAAGGGCAAATTTGATATTATTTAGGAATTTTGAAAATTTCAATATGTACCAAATTTCCCTATGAGAAGAAAGACGAACGGACGGCTGACTCTCAAAGGATCCAGTTTTGACTTTAAGCACTGGAAAGAACTTCAGCTCCTGCAGGATGCACCCATACAAATACATCCACACATAAAAGTAAACAATGACGAAAATTTCAATTTCATATCATGGAGAACAATTTGCAGAACCAGAAGGACTCTTTCATCGTTTTGTTGTTTTCCTGTTGAATTTTTGAACTTTCTACCGGGCGTATCCTGTGGGCATATTTGCATATGGTTCGTACACAGGAGATGCTATTCTGATAAGTGAATTACTTACATGTGCACAAGTATCTCGGTGGCTCTCGCAGTCGAGAGCAGGGAATAATGTGCAACAAAGGACTTATTAAAAATTAGCCCAATAATTTGGTTGTCAATTTGAGGAGAGTTACCTTTGAGGGATCGGAGTGATGCATGCATGTGTATGCTTATAATGAAATCAATTTAGTTTCAAGCTAGCACAAGCATGAGACGAATAGTACTGGCTTGGGAATTGCATCTAAGGAAAGTCGCTTAAAATGTTATTGTCTGTGAATTAGGTCAAATTGAAGTGTATGTCCAATCGAATATTAGCTATTTTGGGTAGATAATGTTGTTCACTTAAAAAGGAACTTAATTTGGAGGAAGAAGAGAGGTGGATTTCTAATTAGGAATGGAGTATGGATATAAAATATGGATAGATGGATAGACCATTAGAATTATCGAACTTGAAGTCGCTGAAAAAAAATCGTAATGCTGTTTCGTTTCAACTTTTTTAATGTCATGAGGACATGAGGTGTGAGGACAAACATATGGCCAGACATGAAGCTAAAAGGTTTTGCTTGAACTGGCTCTTTCAAATATAACTATAGCTTTCTCTTTTCCGCGAATTAAGGAGGAAGTATAATACATACGGGAAAGTTACAATCGGTCTAGAATAGATCGTGTGGTACCCTATCCTCCATCTTTTAACTCACCCTTAATAAAGTGAGCGTGGAGTTGCGAAATTTTGAAACAGATGATCTTTGCATACAGAGAATATCTACGAAATTTTAAAGAAATTTTGAACAAAACTGTTGTTACACTGTTGTTTTTTTCGCAGAAGGTGAGCGTGGACTTGAAACCAAAGTTTACGGATTCTGATGAGATGTTCACAATAAAACTTAACCAACACCGTATGTCTACTTTCACACAGAATAATGGACCTGGCCCATACCTTGGACAAACAAAGGCATTAAGCACTTCAATGTTTCAACATAACACCAACGCCACTATCTAGGAAGTATGGTCTCAGAAGACTGAGAGACTGGTACTCAACTGAATGTGGGAAGCAGATTTCGAAAAGCAAAGGTATGCTGTCTAAAATCTGGAGAAGCAATGTTTTCACCACAAAAGCTGAGACTGTTCCGATTAAACGTGGAAATAGTGCTACTTTATGGGTGTAGTACCTACCTGGAAAGAAGCCAACGCCGTCACAAGGAAACTGTAAACTTTCACAAATGTCTTCGCAACTTCTTAAGGATCTGTTGGCCGAATAGTACGAGGGCAAGGAGAAAAGTTCTCGGGCTGACAATGAAAGACTGCGATTTTCAGTTAAAATATGAATTTATTTTTCCACATAATCTCCCTTGACTTCAACTTCAACACACTTGGTCCAGCGTTTCTCCAACATCAGTATTCCTTCTCGGAAGTGAGAGTCTGGAAGGCTGTGAAAATATTTATCTACGGCCCTCTCAACTTCTGCATTGGATGCGAAGCGCTTCCCAGAAACAAATTTCTTCAAGTTTGGGAACAGATGAAGTCTGAGGGTGCCAAGTCAGGTGATGGCAGAGCAAATCGTACCCCAAATCGGTCCAAAGATTGCCGCGAAAATCGTTTGCGCATTTGCTTTTGATCGGCATTCAGCAAATGCGGCACCCATCTTGCGCAGAGCTTTCGCACCCTCTCTTACGATATACGAGTACACACAGCCTCAGCTATCTCACTCACCTTCACTCGCCTATCGTCCAACAAGATATCATGCACTTTTTCGATGGTTTCGGGTGTGGTTGCGGTTTTTGGCCGTCCTTCACGTGGGTCATCTTCGAGGGACGTGCGACCACGTTTAAATTCAGCTGACCTGTTTTTAACGGTTGAAATGGAAGAAGCAGAGTCCCCGCAATGGAATCCACTTGCCCAATCTTGCAGACGAGTGGGCCTCCCTAGGCAGACATTGAGAAAGACAGTTGAGGAGGAATCCAGATCGTTGGGGATGATTGGAGGAAGCGTTGTAGAATTCCGAACATGAAAGCGCGCAGGCGTTGTTGACGTCCTACCTCCTATGCCTAATGAGGGGTCAGACGACCATTAAAAGTAATTAATCATCGTGAATAGCTTTGAAAAATCAATATATTTTTTTTTTTTAAGAAATGTACACAAAAAGTGGGCGTGGCCATATATAATGTACAAAACAAAATGTTGATAGAGTCAACGTCTACATCTCATTTCGGGATCAAAAATTGCGCGAAACCATACCCTCTATAGGAGCAAGTAAAACTAAGCAAACTAATCACTGACATGAAAAGGAAGGAGTTTTCGTCTTTACCTAAGGTCAATAGAAAATAGTTAATTGAATGTCGTATAAGAACAATACAGAATTACAAAATTTTTAGAAGTGAATAAAAGTATATTGAAATACAAAAGTTTGTACCCAATCCGCGAAATAACCAGGAATAGCCGACTTTAACCCTAAATTAATAGTTGAAATTGTTTTTGAGTACTCGTACGTACATATATCTCGAAAACTTGGCGTCATACCAGAAAAATTATGACATCCGAAACTTACTCTTCAAGTTACGAGTATATGCCACATTTTTCAAAATTGTAATCTTATGTATGCAATTTTTTAAAATGCTCAACTTTAACCCGAAGTTAGTGGAAATCTGTTATGAATATTTCTAGAGTTTTTTAGTGTGGACATCTTGAAAGTTTTTTTTTTTTTGTTAAGCCGCCACCGTCCAGGTTATGAATGAAATCATTCCATAGTTGAAATCACCCAGTTTTTTACTATCGATTGTCGAATTCAGGTTTTGTGCAACCTTAAAAGAACAAGATGCTTAAAATATTTACTTGGAACGCCAATGGGCTTTTGCAAAGATTCGACGAGTTAGAAATATTTATTGTTGGAAAGGATATTGTCGTATGTTTAATTTCTGACACACATATGACGAAATGATTGCATGCAAAGATTAAAGAATATTCTGGGTATCACGTCTGTCACAAGTCGGAAAGGTAAGAAATAGACACTATCCTTTTAATATCCCGTCTATTTAATGTCTTAATCGAATGGAGCTTGAAAAAAATAATTTCAGGGACATTTTTAACTCGCTTACACGACGTTTTATAATCGGTGGTAACTTTGACTCAAACACGGAAGAATGCTTTACGAGCTGATTGACTTCTTCGTCGTAAAAGGAATGCTTCGCAATTGTATAAAAGTTGAAGAGAGCTATGATCATTCTCCAGTCATTCTAACGATGAGTGAAACTCTTATTAGAAAAGAGGTACCAGCCCGATTAACCATCTGTCAATAGATGGCTCCAGCAGTGCTGGTCGATTTTGATATCCAAAACGATATCCAAAACATCATGAACCGAGCTTACAAACTGTTTTGACACATTAGTGATTTTGTTTTGGCGTCATATACTTTTGGTTGTGTGAAAATGTCTGATTTTGTGCCAAATAATCGTCATTTGCGGGAAGTGTTTATTTTCTTCTTTCATTCGAAGAAAACGGCGGCTGAAGCGCATCGAGAGCTCCAAAAAGTTTACGGAGATGCTGGTCTAAGTGAAACAATGTGCCGTGATTGGTTCCGTTGCTTCAAAGACGGTGATTTCGATGTTGTCCGCTGAATTGGAGACATTGCTCGATGAGGACCCGTACCAAACGTAAAAACCCGTCAAGCCATTTCCAAGCGATTGCATGCGTTTGGAATGATTCAAAAACAAGGAACTTGGGTTCCTTATGATTTGAAGCCAAGGGACGTTGAGCGTCGTTTTTTCGCCTGTGAACATAGCATTGGGACGGGTGATAAAAAGTGGATTCATTACAGCAATCCAAAGAAAAGAAAGTCATGGGGACTGCCCGGTCATGCTTCTACGTCATCGGCTAGGCCGAATATTAACGCTGTGAAGATTATACTGTGTTTTTGGTGGGACCAGGTCGGTGTCATTTATTATGAACTGTTGAAACCCAACGAAACCATTACTGGGGAACGGTGTCGACTTCAATTGATGCGATTGAGCTGAGCACTGCGCGAATACGAGCAGAGGCACGAAAAGTGATTCTACAGCATGACAACGCTCGGCCTCACGTTGCCAAACCCGTTAAAACCTACCTGGAAACGCTCAAATGGGAAGTCCTACCCCATCCGCCATATTCCCCAGATATTACGCCGTCCGATTATTACTTGATCCGTTCGGTGGCACATGGCCTGGCTGATCAGCAGTTCCGCGCATATGAAGACATCAAAAAATGGCTTGAGTCGTGGATAGCCTCAAAAGATGAACACTTTTACCGTAACGGTATTCGAGCACTGCCAGAAAGATGGAGAAAAGTTGTAGCTAGCGATGGGCAATACTTTGAATGATTCATTTGTAACCATTTTTTCACAATAAAGTTGCATTTTCATCAAAAAAGAGAACTTAGTTACGCACCTAATAATTGCGATCACTTTATGAAAGATATTGAATAACTAAAGTGTATCACTAAAGACTCCCTACGAACTAGACATTAAAGTCGATCGCTTTGGTGAAATCTTGCAGTATGCCGTCTGAAATAAAACTCCAGCACTGACAAAAAAGCAAGAAAATTATGCTTTAAAATATTCTCAGCAAATTAAAAAACTGGTGAAAGAAAAAAAGGAAAGCACGAAAAAAATGCCAACAAACTCGTAAAAGATTTTAAAAATAGTGCAATAGGAATGTACCTTGAATATCTAACAGCGGAAAAAGATTTTAATTAATCGCTTTGGAAAGTGATTAAGGACATCAGAAAACCACAGATCCAAGAACCGCCAATCAAAAAAAAATAATGGCGAATGGGCCAAGAATGATAGGAAAAAAACGGAAAACAGCCCACCTGGACTGCCGTTCGATGGTCAACCATTCATTGAAAATATCAATACACGAGGCATAACACTTGACAACTATACAATAGCAAGAGCAACGCTATTTGAACTCAAACAGGAAGTAAAGAAATTGAAACTTAAAAAAGCCCATGGATACGACTTAATCACAGGAGAGGTTCGCAAAGAATTACCTAGAAAAGACTAAAATATATTCCAAGTCAATGGAAACTCGCAAAAGTTATAATGGTTCCAAAACCCGGTAAACCGCCCTTGGAGTTTAATGAAACTTAATACCACCTAAGTTTCAAACCCACTACACCAATCTTTCTCTCTCTCTCTCTCAATTTCTACAAACACCCGTGTCCTGAAATAATTTAATGGTATTCATATCCCATTTGGCGCGCACAAATTATAAAAAAAAATGAAAACAAGTCGTATAGACCAATCTCGCTTCTGCCGATTACATCCAAAGTCTTCGAAAGGATACAGCTTGTTATAGAAGAAAAACATCTTATTCCTGATCATCAGGTCGGTTTTAGATGCAAGCATTCTACAATTCATCAAGTACATAGAATAACTGATGTAATTGGAAAAGCTTTTGAAGAAAATAAGATTTGCTCAAGCGTATTTCTGGACGTTTCTCAAGCCTTTGATAAGGTGTGGCACGAAGGCTTGAAGTTCAAATTGTGACAAGTTTTGCCAAGACATTCATATGACGTTATGGAGTCATATCTCGCAAATAAACTCTTCAGTATCAAACACGGTATCGTTTATTCAGAATTTAAAGAAATAGCTGCTGGGGTGTAGCAATGAAGTGTTCTAGGTCCGCTCTTGCATCTGTTGTATTCTCGTGATATACCGCAAGAATAAGGCATCACATCAGGTACATTTGCCGATGACACTGCCATTCTGGCGACGGGGTAAACTATAGAAAAAACCACTAACAAGTTGTAAGAAGCATTACATAGAGTAAATTGGCGAATTGTGGTCAATTAAACCAAATCTATTCAAGTAAATTTTACCTATAAAAAAGTACAAAATCGATATATCGGAACCGCGTTAAAATTGCGGAATAAGCAGGAACTTTCGATGGAAAGATACCTGCCAAACGTTTTAATTTCTTTATATGAAAACTGCTTGTTAAGTCAATACTTAGTTGCAGTAAGAAAGAACAAAATTTTGAAGGAAGGTTTTTTTAGTGGGTAAAAATCCCACACGTTTTACGGTCCTCATAGCTTTTTAAAAATTTTTTACCTACCCTTGGAGGGAAAAAAAAGAGCCGAAGTGGAATATGAATGAATTAAATACTTTTGGGTTAAAAATCCAATTCAGAAATTTGTTGGTACACATATAAAATATTGACTCACTCTTAGGAGTCCATAAGCTTTTAATCTTCAGCTAAGAGAGACATCAACAAGCATTTCTAGGGGCTGTTCCAGCGTTATAGGTTCAAATATTCTCAGAGAAGATTATAAAGGTCACTTGGGCCTCGACGCCACATTTTTTTAAAATTTCAAGTTCAAATAACCAAATAAAATATACAGGAAAGCTACAGTACATCTGGAACGGATCGTACGATACCCTTTCTCCATCCTCTACCCTCTAACCCTAATAATGTGGGCGTGTCGTAGTGAAATATTTAAATCCTCCCTACTCGGAGGATATTTCCACAATTTGTAAGAGTATTATGTCAAAAAAAAAAAAAACATTTTTACAACATTCTCTTAGAAGAAAGTGGGGGTGACTGTCACCATTTGTAACCAAGGTTCACGGGTTCTGATTAGATAATAGCAATAAGGCTTTACTATCACCATAAATATGATAGCTTCAGTTCCAACAAACAAATTTAAAAAAAAATGTATACCTTTTTTTTCAAAAGTGGGCGTGTCTGTGGGAGGATTTAAACAAATTGTGCACTTTAACAGCTTCGGATCGTACAAAGCTAAAAGGTTTTTCAATAAGGACATAACGATTTTGTATTTAAATAAATCACAGAATAATTTAGATATTGGGCTAAAATTTGTTTCAGGTATAGTACACATGTTAGATTTAAGTATGGAATTCGATCTCGTTCATATGATTACCGCGAGTACGTTTAAAGTGATCGATTCTTTGGAGCCAATTTTCCACCACTGTTCCACACATATATCGGCCGGAACGTTGGCAATTTCGGATTCGATATTTTTCCTTAGTCCTTCTAACATTGTTGGCTTATTGGCATAAATCAACGACTTATCGTAGCCCAATACAAATATTTCCATCGGTGTTCAATCGCATGAGCGAGCTGGATATTCGACTGGACCATTTCTCGAGATTACACGATAACCGAACTTCCCCTTCAATAGATCAATTGTTTGACCAGCTGTGTGGCCTGTGGCATCATTTTGTTGGAACCACATATCAATGATGTCAAGTCCATCCAATTCTGGCCAAAAATAGTCTTCCAACATGGCACGACAGCGAACTCCATTGACTGTAACATGGCGATTATTTTCATCGACGAAAAAATAGGGTTCAATCACTCCTCCGGCATGAAATCCACACCACACGGTCACTTTTTGTGGATGCAATGGAGACTCTTGAAGCACATGTGAGTTTGTTGCTGTCCAATAATGCATATTTTGGTTATTGAGAAAGCCATGAGGCAAAAATGAGCTTCATAACTGAAGATGATTTTTCGATGAAATTCAGGATTTTCTTCAAACTTTTGCAGAGCACAATCGGAGAAGTTTCGCAGCTTCAAATGATCAAGAGGCTTCAGTTCTTGAGTTAATTTGATCATGTAAGGGTGTAGACTAAGATCTTTATGCAAAATTCGCCACAATGTAGACTGACAGATTCCCAATTCCTGTGAACGGCGTGGAATCGACTGATTTGGCTCATTTTGAACTGAAGCACTTACGGCTGCGATATTTTCGATACTTTGACCGGTGCGTTGTCTCACTGGCATAGAAACATTTAATAGTGAATACGAGTATGTTGACTCCACTATAGTACGCACAGACTGTCTGGTGGGACGATTATTAAAACCGAAAATTGGAGTAAGCTTCACCATGATAAAAATGTAAACATTGACTGACGTTTCGACATTGACAGATCATATAAGTTTAAGGGTGCGTTTGTATTAAAATACAAAATTGTTACGTTCCTATTGAAAAACCCTTTAGGTGTGGAGTTTCACTTTAATAGCACGAAATTTATGTCCCAAAAATTGGTGACATACAGACACACGGACGGACGGCTTATCCTTGCTGACAGCAAATATATACGAGTATACTTCTACCGGTGTATCGTTATTATTTCTCTATTTTACAAACTATGAGTCAAAATTAATTTACCCTATAGGATAGGGTACACAAATCCGAAGATAGAAGTGAAACATATGTAGTTTATGATATTTTATAAGAGCACATGGCCAACTCAATTTTGGAAATATGTTAAACATTTCTAATAAAATGTATTTCAAATCTACTCGTAGACAATTCAAAAGTTCTCCAGTCCATCCACCCATGCAAATCATCATTAAGTGGACGTCTTTTTCTCATGTACGAGTACAATATCAATTTGATTATCCTAGTCGAGCCCATTTAGTAAATTTTATATCCCCTGCCTCGAGCTAAGAAAAAGATTTCATTCAAAAACTCCTCATCAAAAAATGAGATAAAAAATGCACATGTCCTTGGGATCTTTAAAAGCTCATTACCTCTGACAATATTCTCGCAGTAATCTTTGAAAAGTCTTCCTACAGATCCACTTAGAAGGAAAAAGAAAAAAAAAAAGAAGGAACTTCTCAAACTCATTTTCTTATCCATCTCCCATTTATTTGCAAAAGAGAGATGAGACTGCTTATCAGATAATACGCTTATGTATTGTCTAAAGGATCGAGGAAGTTTTACTGTAATGTTATTAATTAAGTTAGCATACAGTCAGTCAAGTGACAGTGGAATATTCTTTCCTTGAGGACCAGAAGTTCTTGCTTCTCATATCTTTTTTTTGCATCTTAATACGTGAAGTGTTCTACGGCGCGGCGTATGAGTACACTTTTTTTTGTGTAGATAAAGACTTTTAAATTTAACGCTGTATCTGGTTTTTAAGAACGGGTAAAATGCTCATTATCCTTGTACTATTCTTCTCCGAATTGTTTGTTCATTATTCGTCTATTGCATCCCTGTGTTTACGAGTATTAACAACTCATGCAGACAGAAGTCACTTGTCTCAGTTGCTGTTGTCTGTGTTCAAAAATAACTTTCATAGCCGTTCAGAAGGTTTCAGCGTTCCACCCTTTCATCACACTAAAAGCGCCTTAAATTACTCATTTTCTGATTACACACTATAAATCATGTCGAGGGAAAAAAAATCGTCCTCATTGAAACAGGATACAGCCACAAATGAATCACAGTTAAATAATGTATCGCTGTCTATAGGGTGGCGCGTTGTCGGTGGTAAGTACGACGGAAAACTTTTCCCAACACACAGTCGGCGCACCACACACAACCACCCGTCCGCCGCCCGGCATGGATGTCCTTCCTGTTCCATATCCCTGATGGAAATAAAAGTTCGTAAAATGTTGTTCATTTCAAAAATTTGTCAATGAATTTTTAAATGTGTTATGGAAATTCTATTGTGTGCACAATGGCATGCCAGATGACGACACGCAGTAGTAGGGAAACTGTATCTCAACAGTCATTATCACTTCAGGATGTACATACAATGGTATCGTTGAAATTTAAATTTCATGCCAGATTGAGTATAATTTCTGGGGATTGTTTAACTGGTGAAACAAAACTTTTTCTCGGGCATAGGTTTATGTGGGAAAAAGTTTCTCCCCGGAATGCCATTTACCCTGTGCCAAAGTTTTCGAGGCATTTGTGTGTGGGATTTGGATTTCACCATGCAAAGGATACAATATTTGAATTGTATTTTAGATGTTTATTTTTCTTTTTTTTTGTGGTTAAAATCTAAAACTAAATTGTTTCCGTTTTCATGGAAAATTGTTCCTATTGAAGTCGCAAAGCCAGTTTAAAGTGGCACTCATTCTACGAGTATCTAGGTACTTCCCTGGTCTTTAGTGCTTTGTTGCAAACACTTTAATCTTTTCATGAAAAAAAATCTGTAGACCCTGTGATTGTTTCTATACTAGTCAAAGTGCGTAGATATGTGAACGTTTTGAAATGAAACGGTTTAGGGATACAAAAATGATGTACTTCCTCCCTATGAGGGCACTCATTGTAGTCGTTGTGCTTTGAGAGAGGGAGAACATTTTCGAAAAAGCTCCAAGAAGACATTCGAACTATGTGAGGAAGGTCGGCTGAAGGAAAAGGATATGGAAAATCTAGAAAATTAAAACATTATAAATTTATTTATATTGGTTTAACTTAAGAGGACTACGAGTATTTTAAATTCTTTAACACAGTAGTAACAACAAAATATTGTCAACAGAAAATCAACCAATGGGAGGAGAAATTGTATATAGGGGAAGCCATTGCTGGTGGTGAGTTTTAATTTCGAATCGGTTTTCGGTCTTGCATTGAGTATATGACTGTTAAAGTTGAAGGGGATATTCACTACTGAAATAATCTTTGTTTTAGATGGAAATACTAGGCGACTTTATATTCGAAGTAAGTATAATGCGTTTACTAGCTGCGAGTAGTTATTTTTTTAGATTTAGTTGACTTTTATTTCATTATAAAAACGTATTACAAGTTACTGATACTTAAGACTTATTTGGTTTGGCCTAAGGTCATCTACCAGATTGACAACACAATATTAAAGAAAAGGCCACTCCCATGCATCTTTTCTATAACGTATTCTATTTGACTGAAATTTAAATATATCTACACTAGACAGCAAATAAACCGGGCCACCCGCTATCTTGGAACTCTGATTCAGTTTTCTCAAAAAGTATAAAACTTACAACTATTAAAGTTTTACCTACAGAAAGTACGTGTCATATTGATTAATATGACTTTACATTTATTCTTAAGTACCGTTAACTCACATTGTAATCAAGCAACAAACACAATGCTAACGATTTGCTCTGTTTTGACTAGATTTCGCGATTACCGTTCTTTTTTCTATAATGAGGTTAGTCAGTGTCAATTATCATTTTTCGGTAAATAATGGATACAACACTTTCGGAAGCAGCTCAAGCTGTAGCACTTCTTCAAGCAGGCTTTGCAACGAGTTTACAGAAGATACCTAGAGACTGGAGCATTCGATTGACGTCCAGGTACGGGCAGACCTAGGGCTACATCAGCAGCAGATGATCGCTATATTAACCTTACTGTTCTGCGAAATCGCCGCCTCAATGCAGTTCAAGTCCAACAAAGTCTGCGTGACGAACAGCAAGTGTTCATAAGTTCAGATACCGTCAGAAGGAGACTTTCTGAACAGAACCTGAGTCCAAAGAGAGCTGCAACAGGCCCAGTATTAACGGTAGCCCACCGTCGAGCAATGCTTGAATTTGCTCGATGGTATAGGGATTGGACGTTGTGGTGTAATGTACTCTTTACTGATGAGACCAGGGTGAGTCTACATGACAGTGATCGACGTCAGAGAGTATATCGTCGCGTTGGTGAACGTTATTCTCAATGTTGCATCGAGAAAACTGTTGCTTATGGAGGAGGATCTGTAATGGCCTGGAGCGGAATTGCCTTAACCGCACATACAGCTTTAGCTTTCATCGAACCGACGGGCCGTACACGTCGATTGACTTCTCATCGCAACATTACTGAAATGCTTGCAGACCATGTAGTACCTTACGCAGGGTATATCGGGCAGGATATGCAGTTAATGCATGATAATGCACGGCCTCATGTTGCTCATGTGGTGACCCAGTATCTATGCGACGTCGGCATTCGTACAATGGACTGGCCAGCTCGAAGCTCGGACTTGAATCCGATAGAACAAGGCTTCCAGAGCTGCGAATCGCAGTTGAAGAGGAGTGGAATGCAAATCCGCAAGATTTCATCGTCAGGCTCGTGAGCTCGATGAATACAAGGATGCTGGCAGTTATCCGAGCTGGCATTTTTTCTTTGTTATTGGATTTAATTTGATATTCATTTTATGATTATTTAATTAACACAACTGGAAAACATTTAATAATCCCAATGAGTTTCCATTCCATTTAATCAACATGAAACGCACTTCCTGTAGGTACCACTTTTTTAGTTGTATGTTTTATACATTTAAAGAAAATCGAATCAGTTCGAAAGTAGTGGGTGGACCGGTTTATTTGCTGTCTAGTGTATATTTTTCTTATGGTGCATTGTCCTTCCTAACAGTAACTGCCTATTTGTGGCCAAATTTTCCACAAATGTGATAAATGTGTAAGAGCAGGTAGACGCTAGCAGAAAAGGATAACAAATAGGAATTTGCATGGTTATCATTGATTAACACTTTGCAGCACCGCCTTTAGCCTATATGACCATTTGGACCCTTCGTGGCATAGAGTCATAAAGTTTTTGGATTTCCTATGTTGTTATATCTTTAGTCCACACTTCCTCTATGACCCTTCAATTGCTTTCGATATCTTGTTGCGTACTTTCTGACCCATAACTGACCACAAGTTTTCTATTATATTAAGGTCAGGGCTATTTGCTGTCCAATTTATGAATTCAATGCCAATATCTGCCTTGCATTGGGTTGTTGAAAGAAAAGAATATTTGGAAGTGGCTTTGAGTTTAAATTTTAGTTAAAAATTTGTTTTACTTACGGAATCAGCGTGATGACAGGGAGCGGGGATCATCCTGAAATATGGGATTTGGGATGTAGCAGCATAACTCCTCTATTGTAGGGACAACACCATCCGCAATGATTTCTTTGTATTTCGCTGCATTTACAGAACCCTCCAAAAGTAAAATACAGCCAATACCCCAATTTGTCATGCATTCCCAAACCATAACATATGGTGAATGCTTAACGGTGGGAAGCAAACGTTCGTCTAAATATCGCCCAATAAAATTAGATTTGGATTCATCAGAATATATGACATGAATGGTTTTTTTGCAGGTCTACTAGCTTGAAGACCTACTTCATTTAGCTGGCGTTCAACACTCCGAGTGCTGATGTTAATAGAACATCCCTCGTTCGTCTTTTCTCAATTCCTTGACAGTTGCAAAACGGTTGTTCAGAGACATGCACCCCAATATCCGGTGCTCCAAAATCCGGTAATGATGTCCCACGTTACCTCTCCGTACTGCCCGTCGAGCTTAATTTCTTCAAAAGCCGCAGTGCTTTCGTGATTCGCCTATTTGAAAAATGTTCGCCATGAAAAGCGAGAATACGTCCTTTATCTGCTTCGCACAAAACCATCGTAAAATTCCTCAACTGTTCGCAAAAAACTTTCTTCTTCTTCTTCTTACGGCGAACTTATGATCCGGAGTAAAAGGATCACAACCTTCCCACTTTACTGCATCCCTACTGGTCCGCTTGTGGGGTTTTCCGATTTTTGGTTTTGACACGTGCATGCTCCTGATTTTGTGATTTATGTTTGATCTTACTTTTACAACACCGGTGATCTTCATTCGTGTCAACCCACGGATTCGCATGCACACTTGCGGGACAGTTTTAAGATGATATATGTGTCGCTAGGCTCACCTGGATATTTTAAAAATTGCCTAGATGTGATTTTCCCCTAAGTCGCCTTCTACGACAAGCGCTATGTATTTGTGGGGGGCGCTGCAGTGATATTCTTAACCCGTCCCTGCACGCAAAAAACTTTGTCGCGGTCTATAGCACTAATGCGTTATCGACGTGAATGTTTTTTTCTTTTATGCATCAAAACGAATAAGCATATCACAGACAAACTGCAATCGTACGTACATACTACAGGGTGGCCCAAAAGTTGTTTTCCTACGTATGTATATCTGTAATAACTTTTGAACGAAAAAATAAAAACTAATGAAATAAATTACAAATAAAAGTTTATTTCATGGAATTTTTTTATATTATGTGTGGAAAATCATATCGGTTAAGTGGCCACCATTAGAATGCATGCACTCATGGGCTCTTTTGATGGCACTTTCCATGACTTTTTGAAGTGTTGCCGGCGTAATTTGAGCGATTTCTGTGCGAATGTTGAGTTTCAGCTCCTGTATAGTCTGTGCTTTGTTAATGTAAACCTTATCCTTCAGGTAACCCCATAAAAAAAAAGTCCGGAGCCGACAGATCAGGCGATCGCGGCGGCCATTCAAATTCACCGTTTTTTGAGATAATGCTATTTGGGAATTGTTCGCACAACAAGTTTATTGTCTCACGAGCGGTGTGAGCGGTAACTTTGTCTTGCTGAAACCAAATCAGCTCAGCATTGTTGTCTGCTTAGAAAAGTGGAAAAAGGAAGTTCTGAAGCATTGTTATGTAGCGGCACCCATTGACCGTAATGCTGGCACCCGCATCATTTTCAAAGAAATATGGCCCATAAATCTTACGCGAGGTTATTCTACACCAAACAGTAACACGAAGTGAGTGTAAGGGACGTTGATGGAAATTTTTGAGATTCTGTGTGCCCCAAAATCTGCAATTTTGCTTGTTCACTAACCCGCTCAGTTGAAAATGTGCCTCGTCGGTCATCATAAAATTTTCCGAAAATTCTTCGTCATTCTCGGCGATATTTAGGACAGTTCTGCAGTACTCCAGATGTTTTTCTGGGTCACCAGGATTGAGCTGTTGGACCAACTGGATCTTGTAAGGGTATAGTTGAAGCTCTTTCCTCAAAATCCGATGAATCGTGCTACGCGGTATGCCTAACTGTATTGAACGTCGTCGTGTCGATGTTTCAGGATCGGTTGCAACACTTTCCGATCGATCGTCCAAAACAAGGCCTGCCCGAACGCCTCACATCTCCAACGTTCCCATGTTGCTCAAATTTGGCCACCACAGCACGAATAGTGGGTACTGTTGGAACATTTCTGACGCCATAAAATTGCCGGTAGGCACATTGAGTACAAATTATTAAAAAATAATTTAACAATTTTTTTTCGCTGTGCGATCGTGTAGTGCTCCATCCAAAATCTCCCAAGCCTTATGTCTGACACAAATAAAAAATACCTTAAAAGAATGAAAGAGACTTTTGTTCCACCCTGTATATGTGTTAGAAATATGATAGGAACGCACGCTGAAGTTATAAAATCATAAAATGTTCATAGTGCTGTGTTTTTTTTTTTAACGCATGGTGTATAAACATACTCTTTATCTATTCAATATTAGAGTAATTAAAATAAGAGTCTAAAAAACTTCTATATAGAGAATTGCATTCACGGTGTAATTGGACTATTCCAACCATCTCGGTTCCTACCTTCAATCACCTTTATAACACTCTCTACTAGCGGCACCTAATTAACGCGAAAGCAAATCTTATAAATGACCCTAAGTCATTTATTTTTTCAATTTGTCTGTCAATTTCGATCCTACTGTAATTGAAAATAAACTACAAAATCTTAATGATGAATTCTCACCCGGCCCAGATGGTCTCCCTACCATTTTTCTTACAAAATGCTCCTCCATTCTCTCCCTCCTCTTCTCTCATCTCTTCCGTTTATCTCTATCACTAGGAGAATTCTCTCAAATTTGGAAGACCTCTTTGATAACCCCCATACACAAAAAGGGATCAAAGAACGAAGTAACAAACTATCGACCCATTCCTAAACTTTCCCATCTACCCAATCTTTTCGAAAGTATATTATAAGACGCCTTAAGCTTTCAGTGCAAGTCTCTTATCTCTCCCATCCAACACTGCTTTCTGAAAGGTATATCAACTACCACTAACTTAGACGAATTCGTGTCTTTCGCCCTGTCTGCCTTAGAGAATGGCAAAGAAGTCGACGTTATTGCAACTGACTTTAGTAAGACTTTTGATAAGATATCTCATTATTTAATCCATATAATCATATTTTTAAAATGGATATCTTCTTACCTGGAAAATCTTTCTTACAGAGTTCGCTTCATATCTGTCTTATCGACTCCTTTCTTGGCCACCTTTGGTGTTCCACAAGGCAGCCATCTAGGTCCCCTTCTCTTCATTCTAACCATAAACGATGTCGAGAGGGTACGCTGATGGTACCAAATTTTCCAAAGCCATCTCTTCACCACATGACTACTGTCTCCTTCAACAAGACCTTGATAGTTTTTCGAACTGGTGCCTACAAAATCGCTTAAAGCTCAATATCGCCAAATGCCAATCCATTACCTTATCGTAAACACCATCGCTCAATCTCTCCGCGATTTTGGAATATTGTACGATAGGGAACTAAATTTCCGTTCACATATTGATGAAATAATTCGTAAAGCTAACTCATCACTTGGCTTTGTCAAACGATGGTCCAAAGAATTCTCTGACCCTTACGTGACCAGATTCCTCTACATTACCTTTGTGCGCCCCCTCCTTGAATACGCCAGTCAAGTGTGGTCACCCTTTCAGCAAGTTCATGTGACCAGAATCGAGAATATTCAACGTCGATTTCTTCGATTTACCCTTCGAGGTCTTCTTCTTTGGAACAATCCATATATCTTGCCTCCCTATCAAGACCGCCTCAACCTCATCAACCTGGGTACCCTAGAGAAACGCAGAGATGTTGCAGACATTATTTTCATTCATCGACTTCTTTCAGGCTCTGTCGATTGCGCATCTCTTTATAATTCAATTTTCTTCAATACGAACCCACGAAATTTACGATGCCCTCGTCTTTTCTATCTATCGTCCCACCGCACTTCATATGGATCTAATGAACCAATTTCCCGTATGCTGCGAAAAGTGAACTCAAAGCTCACTCCCTGCCTCAAAACCGAACTCCTTCACCATTCTCCTTAGCTTTAAGTCTTAGTTTTAAGTTTTAGTTTTAAATTTTAGCCCTAAGTTAGTTGTAGCTTGTAATAAGCCAAATAAATGGGGACTTTAGCCCCACCAAAATTCAATTAATTAAAATTAAGTACTTGTCATAAATGGTACGACCTGTGTTCTTCAGTAGGCTGTTGAACTTTATTTTCAAGGACATATGCTGCTCGTTTGGTGAAGTACGGAGACTCATTCCGCAATCAGACTCTAGGCGCTCCCACTCCCTGACAAGGTTTTCCTTTAGTTGGTAGGATACGAGAAAATACTAGTTTAAGTATCCTTGCTCATACCATTGACAATACTTTCATGATAAAATCTAAATGCAGCATCAAAGTATCCAAGAAAAACAGTGGCACTCTACTTGTACTACTTGGTAACCGAAAGATACGATTAATAAAAAAAAAACCTTAAAAATTATTCTACTTGAGATCCATAAAGAAGGACAGATGTTACTGTCGCACGAAATATTGTTTGCTTCGAGACGGTACCTACATACATATGTACGAGTATTTGTTTTGGATGCAGCGTCCCCAAACCCGCTTGGCTTCTGCTAGTCTTGCTTCGAAATGTTTTTTCATGTTCAGCGATCCAAATTCTCACGTATTTATACTCTGTTCAATCTGGATGTGTTCTCCTTGATAGGTCCCTTTTTCAATTCGACAATACCTACTCGTACCACCGCCTTTTCTGAAAACTATTATTTTAGACTTTACCAAGTTGACAGTCAAGTTCCAGATTTTGCAGAACTCCTCAAGCCTGCGGATCATTAACTACAAACCATTCACTGTTTCGGTGACTTAGACTATATCATCCGCATATATCATCATCATGAGCGCAAAAATGTTGATACGATTAAGCTTGATTCCACCTCCTGATTTGTCATTAATGAACAGAACAAAAAGTAGTGCCCTGTTTTACGCCCATTGATGTTGAAAATTCTTGAGACACAAATTCGCCATCCCAAACAAAAGCTATAGGTACGAGTATATTATTATCATACATAGCTGTACGAATATTGACGACTTTACTTGATATTTCGTACTTATTTGTATTCGTGCCTAATGCTCTTCAACCCAATGAGTAAGCCTGTTGAAAGTGAAGACCCCGAGCAACTTGGCCGAAGTATTTAGAAAAGAAATGCTCCTTTAGTTGAATCATTGTAATCACATTTCTTGTGTAACGGAAATAAGTATGGCCGTGGTGTACTGGTAACATCATCGCTTGTCACGCTGTTGGTTCACGGTTCGAAAATAAATAAAAAAGTCGATCACTTGCGAAAGCTAAGTCAACTCTACTGTGAAGGCATAACACTGGCAGTAGGGTGGTCATATGGTTAAAATGCAACTTGATCGTGATGATGACATCAGGTGGATGAAAAAAATACTGTGAATCATAAGCAACGACAATAATAGCGAAACAAACAAAATACTCCCCAGTTATCTGGACAGCGACCCTTGGAGTTCACTGAAACTTAACTACCACCTGAGTTTCAAACCAACTACACCAATCTGTCTTTCTCTCTGTCTCTTCCTCTTTCCACAAAAACGCCTGTGTCATAAAAATTAGTATAAGAGTATCCATATCCCCTTTAACACGTGCAAATTATAAAAAAAAAAAATTATGGCTTTCCTGAATCCTTCTGGAACATCTTCAGTTTCAAATATACGAGTACCTACAATTCGAGTAGAATTTTTGTAAAACTCGAAGGTAATGCGGTTATTTCCTGGACATCTTTCGATGACTTGTTGCACTTGAGGTAGAGTGAACGATGCATCCAGGAACTCGTCAACGATCAAAGGGACTGCATATAGAGAGTTAGACAATGTTGAGCAGATTATTAAAGTTATCCCTTGGCTGAGAAGCTTGCAAGACTGTGGCGATGACATTTCTTTGACCATTTATTAACCCGACGGCTTTCCAAAATTCTGCAGAAGATCTCAATATTTCATTGTCCAAATTCTATCTTTTTTTTGCATAGCAAACGGGCTTAAATTCCCTATTTGCTGTTCCATACAGTGACTTAAGATTCCAGCGTTAAATATTCTGAAAAGTCTTAGGAACCCAAACTTCCTTGCTCTAGTTGTCATGCACTCCTTATCGAACCATATTTGTTTACTAGTTTGACTAACTTTTCCTGGCGTGCTGGATGGAACTAATTTTTTTTTTAAATTTCAGTAAGTGCATCAATATGGAGTAAGGGGTTTGGCACAGGGTCATAAGTCCATAGGCCAAAAGTCTACAATGGACTTTTGACCCACCTGCGTGGGTTATAAGCTTCTGATAGTAATTTTCCCACAAATCTCCACCCAGGTCTACGGTCTGCTCTTAGATCTAAATTTGTTGACAATTTAGAGGAGCCAATAGTGCAATTCCACACTTCAGCGACCATTCGATCTATTCTTTACGTAAATAAAGTCACTAATGCTCACAATAATCGTAAGGACCTACACTTAGTCCCTTATAGGAAAAAAATGGTAAATAAATGGTAAATATTTACATTTACTAATGACCCACAAGTGAAAGAACTGCTTGTTGCCATTAATTCAATGCCACATCAACGCCACCATAAAAATGAAATCTCCTTGAGTAATAAAGCAAATTATCTCTCGTTGTGAGTGAAAATTATTGCGAAATGAAAGAAAACAGCGCCGGCACCGCACGGGAACCATAAAAATGTAAATTTCACCGCAAATTCATCGCATAAACACTCCTTTCTAGGTAATTAAAACAAAACACACATTTCCCAACAGGTGACCTGCTCACACTACCCACTCTAGTCGAACCGTACCGTCCCTACTCCATTTGTTCATGTCCTATCGCAATTAACCAGACGGTATACAAGTGCGAACTATGTGTACAACAAGTCACTTGTGACACAGACAGCATCGGCAGGCAGCACACTACGAGTTGCCCAATGTTACCTGTAATTAGGTTGAGACAACATCATCCTTTCGCAGCCACAGCAATTATTCTGCCCGTGGCAGCACGTTGCTGCCGCGCACCAGGATATGAAAAGGTGGCAAGAGCACGTCTTAATGTTTTCCTTTGGATTCAGACCCGAGGCGCGAGCACATGGCAAACAGAATGCCACTCGCTACCACCTCCTCTGGTGCACGCAAAATTTCTGATTTAACTAAAGGAAGGACGACTCAAAGATAATGCGAATGCGGGAGGAATTAAAGCTGCCGCACAGTGCTATAGGTCATGTTTGGCATGGATTCGCCAAAGATGAAATGACGATGGGATCTGCTTTTGAACTGATTCTGCCAGTTTGTTGGTTTTTGATGTTTTTTTTTTTGTTTTTTTTTTTTTGTGCGTTCTAAGGACGAATAAGAAATGTTGGGTGCGTGTTGTCTTTGAAATGTGGATTGAAGGCACACGGGTCGGCTGTGAATGTATTTCACTTTTGCTCCCAGGCAAATGTAAAATTTGATGATATGGATACGCCAAGGCGCAGTCATAAAGTTGAAAAAGGCAAAAAAAGAAAATGACTAGGTATGTCTTTTTAAGCCAATTTATTTTAAATTGATGTTTCGCAACAAAGAGCGAACGGGGAAGCAGAATCACCCGAGCGAGCTTACATTGATTTGATGTTATGCTATAAGAAATTTAATATCATACGAGTAACGTACAGTACACACGCTTGAGAAGCAGAGTCAGAGTAGGAGCCGCTATCTAACCCTTTGTTAGAGAAAAATAATTATAAGTTCTATAAGGAGAAGTTACTTATAGTTATCAATATAATAGAATGCACTCACGTCATGTTATGCAATTGAAGACAAGACCAGTGATGTAAGAGTGCCGATCCAGAAGATTAGGGAGGTAGAAAATACTTCGGAGAAGATTCCTCCACATCAAGGGTTCTGCAGAAAGATAAGCACCAGATATTAGGCTTAGAGACCATTATGCAGGCTATTCAATTTAGTGAAGAATACCTAGACAACAGTACGCAGAGAGATGCATTTAGACAGCAGTGCCAGGTGCACCGAAGAAAATCTCCATTCCTAGCTCTGGGAGCTAGGTGTGTTTTGACTCAAAGCACTCATACTCCTTTAATCCTGTGAGCTATACTATACTTGGTGTACAATGGTGTACAATGGCCTTTGTATGCGACAGAGGATCAAGTCACTTTTATGCGACAGAGGATCAAGTCCTCTGGAATTTTGTTCATCAAAATTAGCGGAGACCTAGGAGTATATACTCGTACTCGTAGATACTCTAGGATAGGTGTCAAAATATGACTACAGAAGCCCGAAATTACACCACATAAACTCTGATACTCACTCTTTTGAGTTCACTTAAGGTAGTAGTTGGCCAAAGAAAAATATCTAGTTCCCATAGTACGCTAGGTCAAGAAACGGGCAGAAACGTGGCATCCATTTTGATTTTAGTGAATGTGTTGGAGACAATGAATGTGTTGCAGACAAAATGGCTCCTACCGTCCGCTATCTTATTTTTGTCGAACAGCGTCGCATACTTATCCTCACTCCAGATAATAAGATGATTTGATTGATACCTTTTTCATGATTTTGGCTCACCGTTTAAGGTCTGGCCGTCTGTCCATTTGTCCGTCTATCCATCTGTCTGTCTAACCATCTATCAGTCTGTTCATCCGTCGGTCTGTTCGTCTATCCGGCTATCCGTCTATCTGTCTATTTCTCTGTCTGTCCACCCGTTTATTCGTCTGTCTTCATGTCTGTCACAATTTTTGAACCGTTTTACATAGAATGTTGAAATTTAAAGAAGGTGAAAATCTCGAAAGACACTTTGGATATCTCAACCCATAGTAGTGTGGAGTACTAACCGCACTAAAAATACCTTCGACAGTGACAAAGAAAGCTTTAGAGCAAATATTATGTTTTTTTTAATAATTTTTCTTTACAGTTAAATCGTGTGGCTTAGTTTTTCGGAATCTGCCAACATTTATTGTGTACATCGAGGACACCTTCTGTCTCAGAGTTGATGTGTATCTGCAGTCTTTCATTGTGTCGTGTTGCATTATTTTTTAATGACATGACATGACATGAAAGTCACGATGTAAGTCTTTGTTTCTTACGTACCATGGGGCGTACTACGAAGGATTTTATTTTGAATTGCTTGTATTATTTTAATATTTTCTTTGTACAGCCCCATAATTGGATGCCATATGTCCAGTATTTGCTGATATAGCATAATTTCGTGCCCCCGAATTACGAGTACATCCTATTAACCAGCTTTCTTTTGAACTTTTTAAAGTGATCCTTCAACTTTAATTTGACATCTAAGGTCATTCCTAGGTACTTTGCTGTGTTAGCATATGGAACTATTTGGTTGTTGATAACAACAGGCCAAGTGCTTATTTTCTTGTAAAGTTAAAGTGGGTAGACTTTGTCTCATGCGCCATTATTGCTTTCAATCAATTACTTTATTAACCGCATTCTGTAGCTAACAGTATCTTTGTTTGCTCATTTGTCAACTGCAAGTATAGCGGTGTCATCTGCAAAAGTGGCTGGTGTTGGTTAGTGGGATACCCCTTGTGTATAATAAAATCAGAGTTGGTCCTAGAACACTGCCTTGTGGGACACTTCTCGTTATTTCCTCCAATTCTGAGTACTCTTCACCGTACCGTACTCAAAAAAATCTGTCAGCTACATAAGATTTCAGTATTTCATAGTATTGTCTGGGTAGGACTCTACACAGTTTGAACTCCAAGCCTTTATGCCGCAGTTTGTCAAAGGCTTCTGCTACGTCCAGGAATAATGCAGAGCATATCTGCTTACCTTCGGGTGTTTTCTCTATCATGTCGGAAATACGGTGCACTTAATCTATTGTCGAATACTTATTCCTAAACCCAAATTGTTGGTTCGGGAAGAGTCGTCTTTCAATAATAATTTCGTCTAGTCTTTTAAGGAGAAGTTTTTAAAAATTTGTTGATAATATCGGAAGTAACCGTATTGGCCTATAGAAACTAACTTCTGTAGATGGCTCACCTTGTTTTGATATTACGACTACTTCAGCGATATTCCAGTGATGAGGTGCGTACATGGCTTAGTTTAAAACAGACACTATTTAGAAGTTTAAGTTCTATTGTGGCTACGTCTGGTACTCGTAGTTCTTTCAAAATTTGAGCGGTAAGATCGGAACCCGCCACTTTTTTATTCGATATTTTAAGCCTGTACATGATTGTTATTTCTCTTGTAACGACAGAGATTTAAAAAATTTTAATTCACTAAATCGGGTGGGAAATGTTTAAAAACGCTCAACAGCTATTCTGATCAACCTTCTGCTTGGGGTTTTCGACCCGTTTTCCATCGGTCTTTTTAAATATTTCGCTGTTTTCCAGAGAGAATAGTCCCTGTTGTTATCAATCGTCAAATTACGTATTTTTCACGGAGGAATTTTTGAATTCGGTAAAACGTTCTTTTAACTTGTTCTACTGAAAACTTGGATACGAGTAGTAGCTTAACAACCATACTTTGGACACAACATTACACGTAACTCAGATTCCTTTTGGCTGTCGGTATGTATACAAATTGGTTTCTAGAATTTAAGAATGGTCCATAGAATGCCAGATTACTCTGACTTGGAAATGATTTCATAAGAAATACATACGATAATAAAAGGAGCTGGGAGAGCTGTGAAAAATGTGCATGTATCCGAAGTAAAAAGTATTGTCGTAAAACTGCCGAAGCCATAGAACGTGACTGGCCACTGATATGTAGAGGCGTTCCACTTCTGCATTTTGTTTATATACATTTTTTTGGTTGCACTTCTACCACTTTCTGTAAGTGCCAAAATATATACTAAACACACTTTGAGCATACAACTTAGAAGTTTTCAAAATGTATGATAAAATTGTTTAGGCATGACCTTCCAAACATAAAATAATAGAATATATTATAGAATCTTTGATAGAGAGCTGTTTACATAGTAAAAGGTCTTTCATTAAGCGCTACCTATCTTTAAATTTAAATAAAACAAAGTGTGTATTAAATATCATCGACATTTTTTATTCGTTTGAAAGGCCTATCAATGCCATTATATATGGAATATAATGTGGTTCAAATGTCCACCGCGGCTTCTCTGGGTGATGCGATCCGAAATATCCAATTTTCCATGACTCTGGCGAATAAATCAGCCTGAATTTGACCGATGGCATGGGTTATGTTGGCTTTGAGCGTCGCTGTGGTTTGTGGCTTATTCGCATAGACCTGCGACTTCAGAAAACCCCATAAGAAAAAGTCTAATGGGGTTAAATCGCACGATCTCGGTGGCCAGTTCACATCACCTCCACGTGAGATGACCATGCCCTCGAATCGCTCGTGCAGAATTTCCAATGTGACGTGAGCTATGTGGCATGTAGCGCCGTCCTATTGAAACGACATGTCGTTGGTTTCCATATGATCCAATTCAGTCCAAAAGAAGTTGGTACGAGTAATCATCGACCTATAGCGCTCGCCGTTGACGGTGATGGCCTGGCCAACGTCGTTCTCAAAGAAATATGGACCGATGTGGATTTTGGGCTGGCGGCGTCAGCCCAAAATCCACACCAAACGGTGAATTTTTCGGGATGCATTGGACGCTCTTGAATCTCATGTGGATTGGTATCATCCCAAATTCGACAATTTTGTTTGTTGACGTACTCATTCATCCAGAAATGGGCCTCATCGCTGAAGATGATTTTTCAATGAAAATTGGGGTCAGTTTCCAACTGCTCCACAGCCCATTCAGCGAACACACGCCGCTGTCTATGGTCGTTTACCTTCAGCTCCTGGGTCAGTTGAATTTTGTACGGGTGCAGGCCCAAGTCACGACGCAAAATTCACCAAGTTGTGGTCTGCGAAAGGCCCAGTTCTTGTGAGCGACGCGAAATCGACTTCCTCGGATTCTCCTGCACACTCTCACGGACAGCAGCGATTTTTTCGGCAGATCTTGCGTTTCGTCGACGTACGGATGTTGGTTAATCGTTTACTGAACCAGTGGACTGAAATTAATCCACCACACTGCGAATAGTTCTCTCGGAAGGACGATTATGGCGATCGTAAAATGGACGAAGCGCGCAGAATGTTGCCCGAACAGAACACCCATTTTGATAAAACAATTTTATTATTTGCACGTGTTTGTTGAACGCTATGTCGGTTCATGGTGATTTGGCACAACAGACTGAATAAATGACAGCCAATTTGACAGATGTAGCTTCAACAATATGGCCGCTATCAACTGTCAAAGTTTGGAAGTCCCTATTGGAAGACCCTGTTGTTGGCAGACCTAGCAGAATAGGAGAAGGAGCTGCGCTAATGTGAAGTTTGAGTATCTCTAAATGTAGGATATGCGTTCGTGTATTATATTACACCAGAGTTGATTGAGATGAAAGGAAGATAAACGATCTCAACTGACTGGATTATTTGATTAGTATTTGAAAATATGGTGAATTGAGTTGTCTTCGCATTGAAGTCAACCAAATGTGATTTTTCGCACTGCAAGAATTTCTACGGATCTTTTTTTAATGAGCGGATTTATTCGCATCTCTGATGTTGTGATGATGAATATGCATTCAAGGCATGTTGTATAAGTCATCGGCAAAACTAAAAGTAGTTGTCTGTCAACTCTTGTAGGTCGTTCATATTGAGTAGAAATAGAGTTGGTCAAAGGTTAGATCCTTGAGGCACTCCAGCAATTACAACAAAGCTGCCGGAAGACCACAAGTTGAATTGAACTATAGCGAAGAAAATTGTCCAACCAGTCACAGAGGTGTTCCGGTAGTAGATAGTATTCTAGGTTGCTTAGGGGTTCTATTCTAAAGTCAGTCGATCGCTTTTGAGATATCCAGGTTTCTTGGTTTTCAGTTTAGCTTGATGGCTAACTGAGTTACATATCTCAGCAGGGTTTCCAATTGAACGGCGACGGCTGTAGAAGCTATGATCATTCTATATATTTAGTTATTTCAGCATTAATGCGATTTCTAATGAAGTTGTTAGTCATTCCTGGGACATTCTAGTAGCTAGTTAGTAACACTATCATTGCATTGAATATATTTTTACTTGCATCGGCAAGTATTGGTCACCTGAAAATGGTAGATCTCTAGATTTTAATCAAACTTGACACTGTTATGATCAATTTTGTTTGTTGGTCTGTCAGTGACTGCAGCCATATCTTCATATCTGAGATTTGTAGATTCACATTTCGAGGCAATACCAAAATTTGTATTTTAATCCCAAAAGGGTTGGTTGGTTGGTTGCTTGATTGGTTTACGAGGGCGAGCTTATGCTCTTCACTTAGGCCTCCACTGGGCCCGTTGTGTTTCCCTCGTCTGTCGACCTGTAGGAAAAGTAATGCAATATGGGAATTAATGGATGAGAGAGGATGTAGGTATTGGGAAAATGGGGAGTATCGAAAAGGATATTATGTCATATAGTGATAGGGAAATCGACTTATTCGTCTAGCGAACTTCAATATATCAACGATTCCTTTCTTACTGAGGTGTGTTAGATCCCGTATCCTTGGGGATCTCAGTATCTTCAGTTTTAATCTTACTGTTGCAGGGCAGTGGCAGAGAAAGTGTTCAATATCTTCCTCCTCCTCATCACAGTTGGCACAGATTGTTGTTTCAGCTAGCCCGAGTCTCAAAGAGGGTTTATTGAGATTGATGTGCCCTGTTAAAATTCCCACCCAAAAGGGTAGTTTACTATGAGCCGATTTAAAAAAAAAAATAATTTTCTCGGGGGCAGCTGCAACGATCTTGTTTAAATTTTATATTTGGATTGGGTTTGAGGTCGTTTTACTTAGAATCGAATTTTCGAAAATGTTGTTGTATCTCGGGTATGTCTCAAATGATTTTATTGAAGGTTGACTTCCAAGCAATAATTTTGATGAACGCAACATGGAATATCAAGTTTTGAAAAGCTGTTAAAATATTTTTTTCCTTTGTATATACTTTTCAAAATATTTACGTTTTACCGAGTGATTTGCAAGTGACGTATATACTAGTCGTGCGCTTTATTTTATTAGCAGGGGGTGTACTGCTGATATAAGGACATGGTCTCAGCAGAAATTTCGATGGCGTACTTGTTTGTCTTTGTTGCCAGAAAGTGGTCCACAGTATTACCGAAATTATGTGGGTTTTTTGGAAAGAGTCCACTATAAGCTGTGTGAGACTAAAGCTGATGGCAAAGGCTTCAGCGTATCTTGAGACTTACTCAATTCTATTCGCATTGTTCTCATTGAAGTTCCATCAATATTTTCACCTTACCAGATAAATGTTGGTATAGTCTGGCCGGTTTTTCATTGTTTTGAGAGTGGTAAAGGAAGCACAAGATCATCGTGCGACCATGCAGGACGAGTTTCAGCCATATAACGTCGAGTACATAAAGCTCCATTGACACCTTCCTCTGAGAAACCAAGTCTGTGAGAGAAAATTTACTGAAGACTTCCCTTGAGTCGAGTATGAAGATCGTAGTCGGAAGTTTAGTCGATTGATAAATTGACTCGAGTTTCGGTTAGAACTAGCATATGTGGTTTAATTTCTTTTATATTTTGATGAACGATGTTTACATTCAAATTGCTAAATCCCAGGCCTCTAATGTTCCAAGTCCAAATTACAATCTTGATGTTCTTGGCTTAGACAACAATTGGTCAGAACAGTCGATCCTAGTTGGAACATTTTTTCCAATAAGTGACACCATGGTGTTGGCCCTTCCGGACCAGCTCATCTGCAAAGCCGAAACGTAATCACGACACCCTTTAGCAAGACGTGGTGATATGTCTCCACTCCATACATGCTATAGTTGCTTTTAAAAAAATATGTCGTGGTAGATATTGTGTCACTAGAAGGGAGAAATAAATAACCTCACAATGGTAATTTTTGGTTGTACCAGTTCATCATGCATCATGCATCTATCTTTTTAACGGTTCTCTAAGTTTGTATCTGTTAATAAACAATAATAAACTTCATTTAAAGTTAGTTTTTGAAAGTCCTTCTTTTGTTCAAAAATGAATTTGTTAACTTCAAAGGACACTTTTTTTTCATATTCGTTCAGACGATAGTACCACAACGCAATGATCAATTTCAAAAGCCTCTTTTGTTTGACTATCAAAACAGACCTATCTTCTGAAAACGCAATTTCTTCTATGTTACTCGTACCAAAGGGGTTTAATCAAAAGAAAATTCGTCGTACTGGTAATTTTCATACAAATTCTTGTCTTTGTATTCAAATCACGTTTGCCCATCACCCAGACGACAGAATGGTCGCCTTTAATCTGCGGGATCCTCGTTATGAATTGCTAATTGACAGGATTCAAGGAACGACAAAAGTTCACTGAACGAACCGGCACCTCGGCAAGCGCTTATAAATATAGGCTGGCAAAATTTTCATAAGAAAAGTACGAAGGAGGACGACTATATTTTGGTAACGCAGTGCTGCCAAAAATAACATATGTGAGGGGGCGAGCACGTGCGATGAAATGCCTTAGTGATATCCCAGTGCCTTAATTGATGTTCATCGAACAAACCGTTTTTCGTATTTTCGTCAAAAGTGCCACAGCGAAGGACGAAAATAAC